>JAJLUU010000018.1:0-336891 GCA_030570035.1 Kodamaea derodonti
GGTGAAACTGGTACCGTTATTGTTGACGTTCCAACCCCAACCAATCCAGTTGTCACAATTACTGAAACTTGGACTGGTGTTGGTACTACCACTGTCACCCATACCGCTCTGGTTCCAGGTGAAACTGATACTGTTATCGTTGATGTTCCAGTTCCAACTGTAACATTGACTTCCACATGGACTGGTACTGATGTAGTAACATCCACCATTCCAGGTGGTCCAGGTGAAACTGGTACCGTTATTGTTGACGTTCCAACCCCAACCAATCCAGTTGTCACAATTACTGAAACTTGGACTGGTGTTGGTACTACCACTGTCACCCATACCGCTCTGGTTCCAGGTGAAACTGATACTGTTATCGTTGATGTTCCAGTTCCAACTGTAACATTGACTTCCACATGGACTGGTACTGATGTAGTAACATCCACCATTCCAGGTGGTCCAGGTGAAACTGGTACCGTTATTGTTGACGTTCCAATCCCAACCAATCCAGTTGTCACTATTACTGAAACGTGGACTGGTGTTGGTACTACCACTATCACTCACACCGCATCAGTCCCAGGTGAAACTGATACTGTTATTGTCGATGTTCCGCTGGTAATTTTAAGTTCCTACTCAACCCAAAGACCATGGAACTCCTCTCTGATCAGTTCTGGACCAGGTACATCATTCTCGTCGACCGTTGAAACTGCCACTTCAACCGGTGTTTCAGCTTCAGATACTACTACTCCATCGGTTGTTTCAACTGGATCTCTGGTAGTCACTGGTTCAAGTATCGCAACTCCACCACCTGTTACCAAGTCTGGTACTACAAGTACTCCTGTTAATAGTGAGACTAGTCCAGTCACTTCACATGTTATTACCATCACTCAATCTGGTAGCACACAAGTTATTACAGTCACACCATCCGGGCAAACAACATTTGTTACAAAGTCAATTCCTGGAGACGAAACTGATGTTCCTGGTGTTCCACAAGTCTCGTCTACAACTACCATTTCCAATGGTGAAGTTACGGGAACTCCAGCGCCAGGTGTTCCTCAACCTTCAGCTCCAACAGGTGGTGAGGTTAAGTCTGATGAGCCTGCAGCCAGCACAGATACCATCGTTCAAACAATCAGTATCACACAAGGTCAATCTCAAGGACCAAGTCCATCGACTCTCGTTGGATACTCCACATCTTCTAATACCCAAACTATTTCAGTACTCACTTTCGAACAAGCTGGTTCGTTTATTGGGACTTCCAGATTTGCAATGTTTGCCATGATGATTTTGTCATTCGTTTTCTAAGGCTAAAGCTTTAGAACTTCTTCTAATTTCGGTTATTTAATTCGGTCTCTCTTTTAATAGACTTTTGATTATGACATTGTAGGATGTAGTGATTAATACGTTAAGCTAAAAAAGTAACTTCAATAGCTAACGCATGCAAGTTTTAGCCTAATAGAGATTCAAGTTCTCACCATCCACAATCCACTGATAAAGAGCTTGTGGTTCTACGACAATCAGAATTTGTTGAAGTGGAGCACAGGAATTCATTGCAGCATACTCATTACCATGTCATATGGTATCACGTTAAACCGATCCACCGGTATAGCTCTGTCGGTGTGTACGTTATCAAAGCTGTTTAACTCGCAATAGCAATTGGTACCTTCCAATTGCCTTCTTTAGGTCCGAACTGATATTATAGATTAGCTTAGCAAGTGAATGTGACAGTCACAACAATCAAGTCAAAGGTCCAAATCCCACGACCTTTGGATCATCTTCAGCCAGACATTTAATGCCGTTACCTTAGAAAAGCTGGATCGTTTCTCTGCAACGTTTTTATTATACATCATTTTCTAATTGAATGCATTTAATTCTATTCGGTTTCCCTCTCATATTGATAGAGCGAACCATAGCCGCCAATGAGTAAATACCGGAGTGAGCTAATACAGTCCATGGCTGTACCATGTTGTTTACCTGTATGTGTCCCAGGAATACGTACCGGTTTCCACCACCTACAACACTACTCTATCACTTACCTATTTATCATACAACTCTTTAATATATCCTTAGCCTGATTCGAATACTCTTCCATTTGGAACTGATAACGCCATCAAATCCGTTCACCTCTTTCAAAATAAACGTAAGATAACGTCGCCAAACTCCAAGACTTCAATGCTTTTTGTTCAGTCATCCGTGAAATGAACTGTTCATTTTGATGAATCTGTTGTAACTGTTGGCGTGAGTCAAAATTTTGACGAGTTAAAGTGGATACCTATTGAAACTGAATTTTAGTCTGTTGGTGCAGACGAGAGAAGGCGGAGAAGGAGAGTAAGCTGTAACAGAATCTATAGGGCGTACACTAGCCGCGTCGTGTATTGTCCACACAACTCACGCTTTGTAGATACTGGTGGTGCAACAATTACTGAAAATATGACACTAGTTCATAGACAATCTAGACTTGTATCAACAAGCTGATGTATTTACTGGTTTTGCTTTCCAATACCATTGCAAGGGTAGATGATAGATTATGTAATCGAGTAAGATTGTAAATGTGGGTGTATACGAACTTACACCAAACGGGATTATAAGTAGGTGCATACTGAGATGTGTAAGGAACACAAGCAAGGGATGACCGAGGTGAAGTAGCGGAGTCACGTACAACTACCTGGGGTGTTCGTAATTATTCAATCGAATCGTACATACCCCGACTGCGAACTTGTCTTTCCCTCGGAGCAGCATTTAAGTTTGATGGGAGGTACATGTGATCTGTTCGTCGTCCCGTCCCAAAAGGATGGTCTTCCGCCAGAACGTTTTGTCAATTGGGCCATCATTTCATGTGCTGCGGTGTGGTGTATGCGGGGATTGGGTTCACATGAAACCACGGTATTGGTATATAATTGAAGTGAAAATTGATCCAAGTACAAATTCATTGCAAATCCAAGTCAGGCCAACCAAGAGACAGTTCATTGAGAATCGATAGTATTACTCTGAACTTGCTTTTACTTGGATTAAGTTATTTGTGTGTCTTAACAATTCAGTCAGTTGATTCAATCTCGCTTCGCTTTCTATTTGTCCTTGCTCGATGGTCAACATCACAGTCCATAACCTCAACGGTTCGAAGTCGCAACGAGTACTTTGGCTCCTTGAGGAACTCAGCCTAGACTACAAAATCATCAACTACCGAAGAACCAAAGGAAGAGCCCCCAATGCAGCATACGAAATCCATCCTTTGGGAAGATTTCCTATTGTAGAGGTAGAGTATCCAGAGGATCCACTGAAAAATTGCAAACTTGTAGAGTCTGGATATGTATTCCACTACTTGTTAAGCCATTTTGGGACAGATCAACCAATAGTACAATATGCCAACGAAGCAGAAAAGGATAAAGTTGAGTTCTACTTGTACTACGTTGAAGGCTCGTTGTCCCCTCCTAATTTTATGGAGTATGTGTTTAACTTGCTGAAGAAGCTCAAGGTACCTTTCTTCTTGAATGGGATCAAGAACTCAATCATTTCCCAAATCAGTCGAGGTTATTCCAAGGATGAAGCCCATCGCAATTTAACCTTTGTAGAGAACGAACTTAAAAATAATGGAACGGGGTATCTTGTCGGAGATCATCTCACAGCAGCCGATATTTTGACCCACTTCATAATCACGTTTCGGCTTAACTGGAGCGAATTGAGTACAGAGGAGTTCCCTTCGTTGGTGAAGTGGAATAATATGTTGAAGCTGAATCCCAAATATTTGTTGGTAGAGAGAAGGGAGGAGATGAGGGAGAGAAGAGAAACGGAGATGAGGGAGAGTAAGTTGTAATCTCTTGAAACCTGAGGTGTTCCCAGAGTTGGCGGAGAGAAGAGAGGAGATGAGGGAGCGAAGATGAGGAGAGTAATCTCTTGAAACCTGAGGCGTTCCCAGAGTTGGTGTTGAGTCCCAGAATTTTACGCCTAGGATCGCCCCTGTCGTTGATAGATCTCTATGCTGTAATGTGTTGCGATCCACGCATTAATCATTTGTAGCAGAATGTCTTGTACAAGAACTATACGCTAGACCTTCGAAGCAAAGCCAAACAGAGCCTCTTTAAGTTGCAGTTGCAACACCAGCTTATATACTCTATAGTTTACCAATGCAAGTATTTGCCAATAATGATCTTCTCTGAGTTTGCAGTGACACTCGAACGTTTATCAATAACCTCTCTGTTGCGCGATCGCATGTGGTTATGTTTGTCTTAAGTGGGTACCTGTCTCCTTTATTGCTGTCCAGATGATACGGAACAGTGCCATTTGTGATCTGTTAATATACGCGGGGATCGCAGCCACGATCTAAATTCCTCACAACAATCACAGTGATAAGCAGGACAGCCAATCGATCACCTTAGCAGTACTCACTAACCTAAAGAGTAAAGTCAATACAAGCCTTGCTTGTTCATCAATTGATTGCTATTTTAATTGACTTCGTCATTTTATATCATCACTATTTGCAACCTCCACTCACTTGAACCGCGCTAGACTCGATGGTCAACATAACCGTCTACTACCTCGATGAATCTAAATCCCAACGAGTCCTCTGGCTCCTTGAGGAACTCAATCTCGAGTATAAAACAGTGAATTATAAACGAATCAAAGGACGAGCCCCTGACTCAGCTCGTGAAATCCATCCCTTGGGACGGTTTCCCGTGGTCGATGTCGAGTATCCAGAAGAACCGGCCAAGAACCGTAAGCTTTTCGAATCTGGATACATTTTCCACTACTTGTTGACTCACTTTGGAACCGATCAACCCATTGTTCAATATGCTAACGAAGTGGAGAAGGACAGAGTTGAGTTCTACTTGTACTACGTTGAAGGGTCTTTGACTACCCCGAACCTATTTCGGTTTTTCTATTACAAAGTGAGGGAGATCAAGGCACCCTTGTTCTTGAACGGACTCAAGAACTACGTTGTTTCGAAGATCAATGATGGTTATTCCAAGGAAGAAGCTCATCGACAACTAACCTATGTTGAGAACGAACTCAAAACTAACGGAACAGGATATCTTGTGGGAGACCATCTCACTGCAGCTGACATCTTGACTCAATTCATCATATCGCTTTGGCTTTCGTGGGATTCGGACGTGCAAGAGTTCCCCGAGTTGGTCAAGTGGGATAAGAGGTTGAAGGCGAGTCCCAAGAGATTGGTGGTGGAGCAGAGAGAGAAGTTGGAGAGGGAGCGGAAATCAACTCCAAAATGATCTTCCAAACCAGAACTTCCAAATGTATTCTCGTTACCTTCTCTATCTTCGCTTGGATGACTCCATCAAGTATTTTCTACATTAGGTAGAAGAACTAGATCCAGTGTTTAGCCTGTAATATTATAACCACATGGGATAAAGTGCATTGCCTCTAACATATCTGAACGTCTGATCTCTAAATTTGCACTATTGAATATACTACACCGCACCTTGTAATGGTTCACTTTCTTTTAGTTCCACTTCTCCTCCTATGTATTGCACTACTCTGACATGAAAGGGTTCAATTTAGTTCACCTTCCTCGTATGTACTGCCCAGTATAGTTGTGCGCTCCGGTGACGTATTTCCGCAACAAAATCCAACCTGAAAGCCACTTAAGATGCCACCAACTACACGTTCCAATAGCTCCACAACCAACAAACTCGTCAAATCCACCACCACCAAGACCACCACCACCACCAAATTAGCCGCACAGAAGCGTCCCAAGCTTGAAAAATCATCCAACCCACCAAAACTCGTTCGTAGATCAACATCAAGACTAACGTTTGAAGAGAGTCTTGACCATTTTCCCGCCAATTTGAAGCTTCCAATTGAATTCGTAAACTTTCACACGCCCGAGTTTATCACGGGTATCGAGAGTATCATCAAAACTGATCCTTCGTTGTATCCAGCAATCATTCATTCCAACTTTGACGCGTTCAAAAATGAACCAAATGAACCTATCACTACTGAAGAACTTATTCACAGCTATTGGTTGTCGTTAATTTCCAGTGTAATATCACAGCAAGTGAGCGGGGCTGCTGCGAAGTCAATCAAGGGCAAGTTCATTGCATTACTTGATGACGATATCACCCCACAAAAAGTCCTTACCAAATCAGTTGAAGAGTTACGGAGTGCCGGTTTATCGGGTCAAAAGGTGAAATATGTTACCGATATAAGCCAGCGGTATTCCGATAGAACTTCGGTGTTGTGGGATCCTGAATTCTACAAGCCTGATCCAGAGCATGATGAGGTTCTATATAAGGAGCTTGTCAGCCTTAAAGGAATTGGTCCATGGTCTGCCAAGATGTTTATGATATTTACCTTGAAAGACCTTGATATTTTTGCCCACGATGATTTGGGAGTGGCTAGGGGGGTGTCAAGGTATTTTCAAAAACGGACAGACGTTCTAGAGAAGGTGAAGGTGGATGTGAAGGACAACGTTTTGCTCAAGAAGAAATCCACTTTTGAGAAGAAGGACTCAAAGAGAGATTGGACCCCGTATCATGATGAGTATGTGAAGTTTGTTGCCGAGCGGTTCAGGCCGTATAGGACGGTTTTCATGTTGATTATGTGGAGGTTGAGTGAGACCGTGGTGGAGGCTTTGGCAAACAAGAGAGGGGGGACAGTTTAGGAGCACGAGCGAGAACGGTCATACAGTGATAGGGTAAGCAAGCGAGGCCGTCTACTCGTGTGATCACTGGAGAGGAAGTCGTAGCCTGATCACTGAAGAGGATGTGGTAGCCTGATCACTGGAGAGGATGTGGTAGCCGTGTGCTAACTGAAGAGGATGTCGTAGCCGTGTGATAACTGAAGAGGATGTCGTAGCCACCGGGTGATGATATGAGAGCAACCATACGTCGATAGCCACCGGGTGATGATAGGAGAGCAACCATACGTCGATAGCCACCGGGTGATGATAGGAGAGCAACCAAACTTTCAGTGTGCTTACTTCAATACAGCATCACCTCAGCACAATTGAGTACCGATCAGTGGCATATCACGAGTCTCAAGAATAACGCAGAAATAAACGCAAATCATTCGAAATGATTATAAAAGGAACGACTTGGACATTGATATGAATCAGAACGTACTACGAATGTTCGTTTATCTAGAACATAAAAATACTTTGGTAATTGGTAGACCATAACCTGGAACGTGCAATGGATTCACTTTTTGTTACTTGGAGTAGAGATGTAAACGAGAATGGCTGCAAATAGGTAGCAATTCATTACATAAGAAATATAGGAATTCCACGTACAAGTGTAGAGTTATCCTGCTGTAAATTTAGAGTATACATCCGAACATGCTTATTCAAGAAACTTAATTCTCGCTACTGATTGGGGTTTCTTTCTACCGAGCTCCACTAAATCATTGTACAAAGAACTACCCCCAAAACCAACCAGCTCAACCGAAGCCTCCTTCCCTCACTAACATCTGGGACGTAGCTCGGAGTATCATTGCCAATCTCAATAATCCTATTATCAACCCCTTTTCTGTGTTTTATTCTATTCAATTCGTTATCAATCTCTTCAAGACCGTGATCCAAACTTTGTTCTGTTAAGAAACTCAACTCCTCCAATTTGAAGTCATGGACATTGATGAGGTAGTTCTTGAACTCTTCGAGATTGATCGACGTAGGAGTGGTCTGTCCCACCAGCCCATACTTCTTATAACTAACGTCATTGAATTTGGGGGATTCACCAGAACTCTTGACAACATACTCCGTCCATTTCCCCAATTGAGATGAATCAGATTGTAAGTCTTCGTAGGTTTTGATACTGGAGGAGAGCTCATGGAGTCGGTCGTGATTTGATTGGGTCTCTGCGGCCGATTGAGACGACTTGAAAAGGAGGAACTCCTTGATCCACGATGTGGTCGAATGGACGGTGGAGGTGACCGGGACGAGACTGCCGTCACCCAAAAGAGCGGACTCCACATTACCTACAGGTAACGAGCTTTCAATTACATCACGTGATCTTTCATTTGTGGCCAAACTTTTTGCAGCCGCTGCACCCAACTTGCCAAACCCAGCCGTCTTGCCACTCATCACCTCTTTTCTTGTCTGACCAGCATTTCCCCTTCTTCCTGATTTAACCTGATCCGAAAGATGCTCTCCAATTGTTTTTCCCGGAACCATTGGCACGGTGACCAGGTCTTGAGATACCAAAGGTGATAGCTTTTTGAAGAGCGATTTGAGTGGGATTCTGTTGGTTAATTCTTTGGTGTCGGTTTCTTCCTTATTGATAAGAACCGTCAATGCGGCGGTTGCAATTGCGTAGATGAAGACAAGTTTCATAGCGATAGTTTCTAGAGTTTGCAGCTGAAGCCTTTTTGTGGAAAAAATGGTCATGTGAACGTGGTCATGTGAAACACAGAGCACCCATATACGTTCCCCGGATTATCGCTGCTTGTCATAGAGTAAGAGTTTTCAACACGCTGGCAGGTTGATCAAACCGACGGATTGAGAACCTCGCTGGCTATACAACCGCAGGGGTCAACCGACACACTTGGAGGCAACACATTGTATGCGCCGTTGTATGCCCATTGTATGCGCCGTTATATACACTCCAGGGATGGCACACCAATTTGCAACCATCTCAGATATTCCTCGAGATTTGTGTACCTGGTTGTCCTGTCATTAGATGTGCTAATGAAGGTTTGATGTGGAATTAAGGTTTGAATTGAACATCGAAGATATTCGCGCCGGCAGCAATTGTCGTAACACCATGAGTGTCTGGATTCGGACATTACGAGGACATGTGACTTGGTGAGTATTAGCACATGCCTCATTAGTGCCAGCCAGGCATGTCCACTCAGAGAATACACCATAGTTCTCCCAGGGATCGGCTCGGTGTGTTCTCATTTGTATGGGTATCTCTGGTGTGTTCTTGTATTCTTTGTATCTCTGGTGTGTTCTTGTATTCTTTGTATCTCTGGTGTGTTCTCTTTCTGTGTATTCCTGCCTTTTCTGGCTTGCCTATTTCATATGCTGAGGCATCCGCCTCAAACTTGAGCCAAACCTTTGTTAACCAACAATACACGTTATCTGCCCCTGCATTATGATTGTTTGAGTGGGAGACTGGTGATAGTGGGGGCTAGAGTGGCCGGAAGACGTTACACTACCTCACATACCTCAGGACTCGTTCTGAAACCTGTCACAAACCCGGCTGACAACACTTGTCGCAAATCTCAATTGATTGTCGCACTCAAGTTCGCACTATTTCCTGCGGGCCCAAATAGGAATTTACTTAACCTAACACGGTGGAGACAACGTATTAAGCGAGATACGTCACATGTTGAATACAGATAAATCATACCCCTTATAAGGTTGGATCAATAGGTTTGCAAATCCAACCTCACCCCTGCATACATTCTCCAGACCTCTCTAAACCCATCGTCTAAACCTTTTCCTTTTAAAACCGCGCTCAAGGCGATAGGCCACAGCTCCCAAGACCCGCCATATCAACTGAGACAAAAAAAGTGATTGATCAAAAAAAGTCAACTACACATTCATTATGGAAGCTTCCAGGACCAACCTGTTGACGTCGATGAGCCATTCGCGCCTGATGTCATCAATTAGTTCGTTACTGCAGCGAAGCATGTCCACCGATGGATTAATAACAATGGATGAGAAATTTATGAAGAAGAAGAAGAAAGGGGGATTTGGGCAGTTAGGTGCGGTTAGAAGTGGAAGTTATAATAATTTAGTACAGGTTCAGGGGAACACGTTATTAACGGGGAATTTACAACTGAATTCTGGCTTGAACTTACAAGTTGGGCCAAACTTACAAAGTAACTTACAACTACAAAGTAAAACCGGATCGAAATCCATCAACACATCGGAAGTTGGGTCAAGAGCTTCTTCATTAACGTCCTCAGTAGATATCGACGAAGACAACAAATCCAATCAAGCCTACTACTTTCCTAACGGCGAAGTATTTAGACCAAGAATGACTGCCCTGAAGAGAGAAAAGCCAGGTAGGGTGCCACTTACTGGTAATACGGTACTAGCAAAATCACAAGGAACACAAGGGACTCAGGGAGCACAGGGATCACGAACATCACGAACTTCCCGACCATCATCACAATCATCACAATCATCACAACCAAGATCAGGGTCATTAACTTCCGCATCAAATGGTGGGCCGTCGCTGCCCTTCAAGTACCGCTCAACCCAATCGTTACAATCAAACAACATAGTGAAGGCTTCTTTCAATGACGACCTTCAGAAGGGCTCACCTAAATCAACAAAGATCTACCAATCCCCAGCATACTCAACCACACTGTCGAGGTACGATTCGGACCCAATCGAATCCGACTCAGACTCAGAGTCTCCTCTGCCAACGTTATCGGAAGAACCAAGTCACACACCAACAACCTCAATCAACACAGATGAACACACTGGACAAGCGACGGCCAACCGCTTCTCCTTGGAGAAACTGGATAGTGATGACACATCAAACAGGCTAGAGAAAGTGGATGACACAACAAAAAGGCTAGAGAAGGACCACAGACTATTGGAAAAAGTCGATAGCGACGACGGAGGAGTCCCAGAGGGGTACAACCCCTACACCAGAGTTTTTAGCGAAAGCAGGTACTCTTATTTTCCTCGTCTAGAGGATGGCCTGGAAATGGATGCGTTGAAGGACTTGCACACCCCGGGAGAGTCACAGAATCCAGGAGAGTCACAGAATCCGGGAGAGTCACAGAATCCGGGAGAGTCACAGAATCCGGGAGAGTCACAGAACCCGCTAGAGTCCACCAACCCCGTACCAGACTTCAACTCAGAAGACTCCAACTCAGAAGACCCCCCACAACACTCCAACTCAGAAGATCCCCCACAACACTCCAACTCAGAAGACCCACAGGAGTCGGAACCAATTCCCAGCCAAGAAATGCTACCCAATTCCGAAGAAAACTCCATAAAACATGAGAACGACAGTTTTGGAACGGACATGAATAACTCAACCGTGTCGTCTGTGGAGGACGAGAAGGGGAGCACACCGGGAAAGGTGCCCACGAAGAAAACAAAGGATTTCCCTGACGTTGTAAACGTCCTCACCATCCTCACCGACAAGCCTAAGAAAGCTGATTCTGCGAGAAGCACTTCGAGTCCATCCCTGGCCACCGCGCCCGTCATACCCAGCATCTACGACACCTCAATGGTGTATGATAGCATTGCTGAGGTGTACCATCCGAAGATATCCAGGGTGACGTCTGTGACTAGTTCCGATACGGGTGTTAGAGCGTCCAATGAGCATAAAGTGGATACCACAGATCACACCACGGTTCACACCACAGATCACACCACAGATCACACCACAGATCACACCACAGATCACACCACGGATCACACCACAGCGGACACTGGGCCAGCCGATCACACCACAGCAGACTCTGAACCGACAGACTTCAAAACGGGCAACGACACATTCGATAGAACCGACCCGGACATCTCCGATAAAACATCCGACTTCTCGGATTCCATCTCAGATACAATCTCAAACAAGTCAACAGACAAACCAGATAAGGTTGCACGTGCCAAAGGGATAGTTTTCAAGGACATCAAAGAGTTGCGTAGGGCATTTGAGGAGTTGGATGCGACCAAGAAGAAGGCAGAGGGCCCAATCAAGTCAAAGATCCCAAAGAAGGAACCCAAGGTTGAGCATGTTGTTTTGAAGAAGGTTGAGAAGGACGTTGGTTTCACTAAGATACCTTCCGCCAATAAGACTACGGCCAACCCGTTATCAAAGAAATCGTCGAAAAGTAGCTTGCTTGAAAAACCAGCGCTCACCTTGAACTTGCCTCCAGCTTCGAGATCAGCAAGCTTGAGCTCTCCAAGTCAAATCAAGGGGGTCGGTACGAGATCGAGTAGTTTTGGATCACCAGGTGTGATTAAGACAACCACTTTGACGAGATCCGATGGGGACGGACACTTTGGAGAGAAGGCTCCGAAGGTGTCGAAGGGTACAGACGCACCAAGAAGTCCTGCGCTAGTGTCGATTGGCACTGACGCTCCGCCGGGAGATGTTTTCGCAGCTAGCGTGGCTGTAGCTGCAGCTAGTGGACCCGACGCTACAAGTGCAAGCGAACTCAAGCCTGCGAGTGAAATCGGAAGTGAACTCAAGCCTGCGAGTGAAATCGGAAGTGTACTCAAGCCTGCGAGTGAAGTTACGGGGGAACTCAAGTCTATAAGTGCAGGTGATCTTAAGCCTACAACTTCAGGTGCTGTCGCACCAAGTTCAGGTGCTGTCGCACCAAGTTCAGGTGCTGTCGCACCAAGTTCAGGTGCCGCACCAAGCGCAGCCAGCGGACCCAACGCCACAAGTACAAGCGCGCTCCTACCACCATCTGAATTCACACTACCACCTCCCGGAGCCCTCACCAACCTCAACAACTTCAGTGCATCCAATTTGTCTCTCCGCCTGAGAGATCTTCCGCTTCAACTTGAACTCGTGAGTCCAAGCGAATCGACCTTCCCAGACAGCCCTATTGAGACCTCGTTCTTCTCCAACCCGGATCCTCAGAAGGATCGGGTTCAACCGTTCTTACCACATCCTGATTTGCTAGGCTTTGAAACACCAACCAACATGGCCTTCCCGTTGGAGATGAGAACTCCAGAGGTCCACACCTCCAATCTGTCTCCAATTCACAAGAGCGAATCTGATTGGAAGAAGGAGTTAAAGAGAGAGAAAAACATCTCGATCGAGCCGGAAGCCGAGGAGGTACCAAGGAAGGTGCCCAAATTGAAGATTTCTTCTAGCAAATTAAGAGTTGTTTCAAGCAGTTCCAAGAACGCTGAGGATGCTGAGAAAGAGCGTTTGGAGAGAATCCGAGTTCTTGAAGCGGCTTCATTGGCAGCATCAGAGGCGACGTATGAATTGACGGCCTCAGATATCGCATTGGAACTAGCTAGGAGGAAGGAGACGGAAGAGATTGAAAGAGCAAGACAAAGAGCCAGGGAGATCAAGGAGAAGGCTGCTAGGGAGAGCGAACGCATTGAAAAGGCTGCTAGGGAGAGCGAGCGGATGGAGAAGGCCGCTAGGGAGAGCGAGAGGATGGAGAAGGCTGCTAGGGAGAGCGAACGCATTGAAAAGGCTGCTAGGGAGAGCGAAAGGATTCAAAGGGAAGCTGAAAGAGCTGCACGCGCTCGTCGTGGGTCTTCTGACAAGCCTCGCCATGGGAGTTTCGAGAAACCTCGCCATGGTAGCTCTGAAAAGTCTCGCCATGGGAGTTCTGAACGCAGCCGTCGCGACAATTCTGAAAGGGTTCGCCGTGATAGCGTTGAACGCACCCAACCACGTTCAATGAGGACGTCGCAGGAACGTACTCGCCCTAAGGAACAATCCTTGGACAGAACCAACTTCGTCAACAATCTGGACTTTAACGACGATTCGTTTGATACCGAACATGAGGATATTGACAGGTACGCAGAGCGCTTGGAACGCGCTGAGCGTTCTAAGGACCCCTTTGTCAAGAAACAACGTATTGTCAGCATGCTCCCGGACCCAACTATTGACGCGATGTCGATCTACTCCCACAACCTTGACAAAAAACCCATCACCCCACGTAACTCTATGCATTTTGAAGAAAACAAGATGGAAGAAGCACTTGCTGATAAGGAAGTCCCACCAAGGGGAGATTTGCGTAGAGCACTCAGTAACAGGCTGATAACACCGAAAGCAGTATTGACACCAGAAGCCAACAAGGTCGTGACTCCTGAAATGGTCCCACCTACACCACCGCCTAAACCATCAAACTATGTGGCCAAGGGCAAGCTAGAAGACTTTGCTCCACCTCCGATGTCCATGCCACCACGGATTTCAACTCCTCCGGTACCGGAGAATGAAAGAGGTGGTTTCAGATCACCGGAGGACGAACGAAGTCCTGCGTTCAATGCGTTCAAATCACCCACGCTTAAGAACTCGTCAGCATTCAACTCCCCCACACTCAAATCACCATCGGAATTATGGAAATCACCAGACATCAGATCACGTTCCGACAACCGATCACCTAGCTTACCGCACTCACGTCACAATTCTCCAAGCATGCTTGACATTCGTCCCGCGCCTCCTATTCCTCGCCAAGATGTGGGTGGGCAAGATATGAGGAGTGCGCCTCCGGTGCCCGAGTTCCGTCAAGAGACGAGGAACTCGGCGACGCTAGTTTCGCAAAAGGTTCCTAGTTGGATCTCCGTGCCTCCAGCGTTCGCCATGAACTCCGGGAATTCCTCGATGGGCTCGTTGGTTCTTTCTGAGGCCCCAACCCCGAAGGGAAAAGCACTCGCACAGGCACAGAAAGCTTCAGAAAAGACGATTGTGAAGAAGAGGTCAATGTTGGATGTTATCGAGAAGCCTCCGATTGCTGATGACAAACAGAGAAGTGTTTCGCTGCCTGCTGCGGCAGCAATGCATACAGAAGCTGTGACTGTTCAAACACTCACGTCGAATTTGGCGAAACCGCCTGGATTTGTCGACATCCCGCCTACTCCAACCACACCAAATACTCTCAACCCCAAAGTTAAAATCTACACCATGGTCAATCCTAAGGACGTTAGAGGCAAAAGTCAAAGCAATTCTCCGGTCTTGTCGGGAGGCGCGCCGCGCAATGTCAGCAACATGTCTATGCCTCAATTGACGAGGGAGCAAGTTGAACAAGTTGCACCTCCCAAATCTGCATTCACACAACAGCTCAACAACTCCCCATCGTCCGATAAGAAGGGATTGAAGACCTTCTTCAAGAAGATGTTCCAACCAAAAGAAGAGTTGGTAGCCCAAGACAACGTTTCTGTCAGGTCATCCTTTTCGTCAACGTCGTCCAAGAGGAAGACCGAATCGATTCAGGACGAAGCCGTAGAATCTGTAGAGGACGTGATTTCAATAATAGAACCGTTGGAAATCTCCACCGAGCTTCCTCACTTGGAACTGGATAATCTTTTTGACGACATGCTTCATACATTTGACGACATCACCCAACAAGATGATCCAGAACCGTTATCATACTTTTCCGAACCGTTCTTGCATGATGACGAGTTGACCAATGAACAGATTTTGCATCAGCAAATGAAAGACTCAACCGATGGCTTAGTGAGAGCCCCAACCTTCAGACCTCCTCAGATGCGGAGACAATCGAAAAGACCTGTTTCAGAGGAGTTTTATATCGACGACAACATTCGTTTCCTCCAACAGGAGTTTGTGAACTGGACGTCCAACCTCGAAGTGGAAGATTTTGAAACCGAGGATGTGGTCATCAATAATGAACTTGAGAGAAGGTGCTGGTCTGTTTTGGTTCCGCCCGATGAAAATCAAACTATCGTGATCAACAACGATCAGTTGGACTACTTGTATAACAAGCTCTCTGCTAAGAGGAGAAGAGCGCTTCCGGGCCATTTGAAATTCTTGAAGCAATTCAAGGACTTTTCGCATGTTGAGGTTGACATGAAGAGGTTTGACTTGGACCAATTGGATACCGGTGTGGTTGTGCCTGTTAAAATCGCGAATGTAGGTAGACCGATCTTGAAGAGAAGACAGGGAAAGAAGTCGATGAAAAAGGTTGGCTTCAGTACCAAGGTTTTCGTAAGCGAAACATTCCCTCCAGAAATGTACAAGAGGTATAACAAGAGCGTGACGCAGTACACGTTGACCGAAAGCTTGGAGATCAATAAGATCAAGAATGAGTTGAATAATTATAAGTGTCACGAGATGTTGGTTCACGAGAGTAGTCAGAAGAATACGCATTTCTTTTACTAGCTGAAGCATGCGAGGTGAATACTGGCTGGAGAAAAGCACATTTTGCGTATCAGGAAACAACGTGAAATACTTAAGAGGAACAGGTGTATGACCAAATTACATTCAAACGATTTGGGGTACTTCTAACTGAGTTCGATTGTTTCATCACTGTGATACAAACAAATTTTACATCAATTGAGGACACGAATGGAACTCACCAATTATGATTGGACACGCTACGAGACTGAAAGCTAGAACAAGGCATTATTTGTGTAGTATAATTTAATTTAGAGCTAATATATTTAAGGTTATTATTTGTAGAACTGGAGGGTGAGGGGAGTATGAAAAATTAAAGTAGAACGTTACTATTAGAAAATTTCGTTAAACTTACGTGCTTAGTCCAATTAGCCTGTATTCTAGAGTCGACAACTGGTAGTGTTAAAACAGGGTTACTGGATTATCTTGGCTTTAGGAGATTCATTCGACATAGAGAATATTGACATTTGCCACACTCATGGTAAAAGTTCCTGTCTTCATCGTGATATCACAACCGTGCGTGAGTAGTATTGCTTACATATAAAGTGCTATATGATGTAAATAACCCAAAAGAGCTTACTATTTTAGTGTTATAATTCTAATCTGGATGAATAGTCTTACTGTAATTGGAAACACCCCCAATAAATATTCCCACCCATCCTGTCAAGTTGTTTTTGTGCTATGGACCCTGCATGGAAAGCTTCGGCACTGCAACTTGCATGTGCCCACATCTGGCTACTCATTTGCTGCGATGGAAAATTTAGTGTCTTTCACCAGAAATGCATAACCAGCCAGAATACCCACTAGTGCAGTAAGTACCAGACCATACAGCAGATCTTTCTATCAAGCTCGGTAATTGTGGACAACACCCTCGCAATTAGAAGTGTCAGAATATCATCCAACCCGACCATCCAACCAAAAATACCAAAAGTATGGCTGTCAATACCCACGCTCCAACATTATCTGCCTTCTTCACTTTTATTATCTTCAGAGGTAGAAGTGTTGCTGTCAGCGTCAAGCCTGCATTGGGTTGACTCTTTGACGTTCCGCCAGTAGCTGCAGTTAATGGAGCTGGGACCATTCGCTGGTATACCAAATTTGCTAGAATAACTTCTAGCGCGCCCATCTGCTCTCCCAAGCCGTACATCCCATCCCAACCCTTTACAGACCAGTTTTCGCCACAAGTGATTCCGTCTCTACCGCCGGAACACAGCTGAGCAGCTGCAAGCGCGGAGGTTTGCAATAGCATTCCAATTTCCTCATTAGTTTCGTTGGCTAGAATTGACGTTGTGCCTAGTCCTCGTGCAAACAAACTTCTAAACGTCCTCTCATCTGTATTACACCTGCTTGGAGCACAAGTTGTTTCCGTCATGATGCTATTATTGAAGAAATACAAGCTAGCTTTCAAAATAGTTTGAGTACGATTCAACCAAATTTCCTCCTCCGTATAATTGTATAGATATGCACATCCACTCATGACAATCCCGTACGTATAAGACCATTTGGAGGTAGTGAAATCAGTGCAGTTGTCGGTTGTGTGAGCCCCATCATACATTTGGATAGTACCACCTTCGCCTTTATAATTGATGAATCCAACCTGCACCAACCAATCCCATACAAACTCAGCAACTTCGACGTATGTATCATTACCTGTATATCTACCTAGTCTTGCAGCTATGTTGAACAAGCAACCGTTTGCGATTGTATTTTTATAATTGTAGCCCGAGTTCCAAGTGAATATTTGCCAACGCAATCCACCACCACAAGTTCCATTGTCCCAGCGAGAATACATTGTATTATAAATAGCTTGAGTGAGAGATAACCAACTATGAGGGGGGTCTGTGAAATTTCTTTCTGCAGCTTCCATTGTTGCTAGCCCCCAAACCCCTTGATCATCGTTCCCTTCGGTGAGCGATTGGTTCGATGGTACGTAATCAAATTGGGCACCAGCTTGGGCATACATCCCGTCATAAATAGCCAGTTTTAGTGTATCGTTCTCCGAATCACAAAAAAGATAATAATCGAGTAACCCTCCAAAAGCTTCCCCAGCATGCCACCAATAATATGGTGGTACAAACATCCCAACCACACCTCCGTAGCTAAATCCTTCATAATAATTCCACTCACCGTCTTGGACTAATTTCGCAGCCGCACATATTGACGACTCACTGGTTGGATCGAGAGCGACTGCAACGACGGTTGAAATGAAGAAAAAGTTTATTAGCATAGTTGGTTGTGTTTGTTGTGTGGATTGCGATGTTTGTGGTGAATGTTTTCCGTTTTCTCTGATTCTATTTATGGGGTGTTTAAGCCCCCTTAGCCTGGTTGGACAGGCAAGTGTGTCTAAGGAGGAAATCACAGTGGGCTGAATTCCTATACATAAGGAATTTTTCGGTACATTAGGCTCTACAGAGATTTCGGGGGAATTAGTATAAGGAAAATGGTGTAGAATCTGGATAGATTACAATCTTGCTAAGTCTTACAGCGTAGATACGAAATGTGAAACATGAGGATGTACATTGCAGATTTTGAATCTGATGTATTTCAACAGATTTCAGTAACTACACGGTTATCTAGAGGGTCACCTGTTCCTCTTAAGTATAGTTGAGACGAGCAGAAGACCTCTTTCCCATGCTTGGGTGAGTTTTAGGAACCTACTTTCGGTGGCTCGGATTTCAATTTTTGCAGCCACTATTTACGAGGTACTGGAACCAACAAAATTTCTTGGCCAAAAACTACAAGCGTGGACGATAATCATAAAATTCTCAGAGAGCTATGCACCTCCAACGTACTAGTTGAGGATTTGACCATCAAATACAGAAACACATCACAACCACAATCACCGCATCAATAAGCATCAAACAAGTCTCCACGTCAAACTCGCCTACGAGCGTCTTAAACCTGTATACGAACCGTATAAATATCAAGATCACCTTGTTGAACATAATCAACGGGAGTACATGTCTCCCAGTATCCAGCTCGTGGTACAACAATAAGCTTGGGGCGGTTGCAAAATACCGCTTGAAGTAGAAATCAACAAGACAAAATATAAAAACACTCATTGTGATGACTTGGAACACAACTCCAACCAAGGTGATGGAACTCCCAACCGTAGGGAAGCTTGACAAACTTCCTCCTGTGAATTGAAGCGATAAGCTTATGAAGTCACAAATGATGAATATATACGGATGGGAAAAAAGCGACCTTGACCTGGGCTCCATCTGAGCAAGCATCAAATATACACCAACCATGATGAAACCAGGTGCAATAATAAGAGACATTGTTTGCACGATTCCATGAAAGTAATAAGCTGCAAATTGCAAGCACGCACCGAAAACAAAGCAGATTGAAAAGTGCTTACTTTTGGACCAGCCAAAAAGACCAATTTGGATGAAGAAGAGGATCATGAATGTGGCTGCAAAAACATGGTTCACGATTTGGCGGTTGTATGGGAAATCTGGTTGCGAGACGTCGTTGGTAGACCTCGGAACAATTTGGCATGAGTTGGAGTTGTTGTTGGTGGAAGTCATATTGGATATCTTCAGCGTATACAGTTTGGAGGGTCCTTTTTTATTTTCGATCGGAGTACGTGTGATTGGCATGCCTCTTCAATCACCCTCCGACAACCGTAGATTTTACTTCCTTATAAACCTTGTCGGACTTACTCTCAGTTCTTGCCACTGTTATGGCTGCAATTGTTGTTGCAATTGTCGCACAAGGCTATGCAAGACGCCATTCTTGAAGATTCCAACACGATGGCTGAGTTGGAATCCGTGGTATTTTCCGTTTTGCCAAGAAACGGTCGCTAACGTCGAAGCAGTACTTGTAGTCGTCGTATCACACTCTACCTCGGTGTCAAGCACCAAACTCGTAAACTAGACTCGAGTACAAACGTTGCCGTACTTATGCAGGAACCTTAAATGATAGTATATCCGGCTGCTAAAAACCGCAAAGGCTTAGCGTGGCAGTGACACATGTTGATCGGTAGGAGTGTTAAAAATAGAACTGGAAGGGGTGTAGAATGGGGTAGGCGTTGAATCAGATCATGACAGGTGATATGTCATTTGCAGTGTCCGTAGGTTTTCTTGCATGGTGAAACAATGTCATTTTGACTCCTTACTGGTATAGTAGGCTTTCCTAGGCTTTCCCTAGCAAGAACCGTTCAAATGCGTTTGACCGGGAACTGACAACGTAATAGTTTTCGAACTGGGTTTTCCAGCCCAGGATGTATCCTTTCATTCTAGTACTTCTCTACTCGTTCAAAATCAATGCCGGAAGTCTTGAAGTTATTCCTTGGTACACTATGAAGCATCAAAGTAGAGTAGGTGAGAGTATAACCAGACGTATAGGCATATCTTGTTTCCACAATGTACTGTATCGATGTTGGTCATTTATAATTGCAGCCAAAATATTTGCAATAACTGAGACACACCAAGTACCACGCTTGAGGAGTCACAACTTGGCACTAAAATAGAACTTTAAGTTATTTAATCCACTGGATTAAGTATTTCTATTCTTCTACTTGGAGGATACGAAATATAATTTATTGAAGACATCCTATGGAATTGTCCTGGAAATAAGCTGTTTGTGCTGCAAGCTAATCATATTCTCTACGAGCTTGTGCCACTCCAATTAAGCTCTACGAGCTTGCAAACTTAAGTCACGACAATTAAGCTCTACGAGCTTGTAAACTTATCTCACCACAATTAAGCTCTACGAGCTTGTACCACTCCAAGCTCTACGAGATTGTTCCACTCCAAGCTCTACGAGCTTGTAAACTTATTCACCACAATTAAGCTCTACGAGCTTGTATACTTATGTCACCACAATCTCTAGCTACTTTCACGTCCTGGCATATTTTCCTACAAACTCAACGCCTTGATTTCAACCTTCTCGACCAAACGGTTCTGCTTCTCGGCCCTTGCGTGGCTTCTCAACATCTTCGCAGACATGACCCCCTTCTTCCCGAACACAACTCCAACGTGGAACACGCTGAACAAAATGCAGGTGACTGCAACCATCGAAGCATCCAAGAACATCAAGAAGATTTCTGTTCTGTATAAATAACCACTGAAGCCGCCAGCCAATTCAGCGACTCTGTAGACGCATCTAATGTAAATCAAAACCACACCAACCAACATTACCAACGGTAACAAGGCATACAATCTGGGACTGTGATTTCTTTGTACCTTAAACTCAGGGTCGTAATAATTTTCCAACTTTTCTCTGTACGCTTGACCTCTTTTGGTTGCAAATAAAATACTCAAGAATGCGCCCACCGTTCTTGGAATAGCGTTGGTGTATCCGAAGAAGCTTCTGATGTAGAAATCACAAAGGAAATAAAAGAACACGGTCATTGTAACCACTTGGAAAATAATTCCAGCCAATAAGAGATTATTTCCCAAATCAGGGTTACCCGAACTAGAAAGCCCACCCCCTCCACCTTGGAGCACTAGACTTACAAAATCACATCCAATGAAGATATAAGAAAACCACAACGGCTTCAAAATCGAGCTCTTCTTTCCCGTCACAACCATCATTTGCGCCAACATGAAGTAAAGCCCAGCCATGATAAACGCAGGTGCAATGGTGAGACTGACAATTTGTACTATGAAATAATTGAAGTCTGTTTCATGGCCACCAGAACTTAAGGCGCGTGCTAAATAACCGGCAAACTCCAACCCAGCTCCACACACAAAACAAATGGCAAAGTACCAGCTTCTAGACCAGCCAAAGAGCCCAATTTGAATCAAAAACATCAACCCAAACACCCCTGCGAAAATTGCATTAGGTAACAAAATTAAGTCAGCATGATACGAGTTGGATTGATCAAAGAGGTCTTTAATGTTGAGCGTGGCTTGAAGGATATCCTGAGTAACTTGCGGGAAGTTTTGCGTGGCAGTGGCTGTTGCAAGATACGCCTCCGCACTGACAATAGTCAAGGAAGCAAGTGCGCCTCGCATTGAAGCAGACAAATAAGCCAATTCCCCAAATCTGTTTCCGTGGCTGCAACAGAACTCACACTCGAAATGACCTGCAAAATCAGTGCAGCTCTACCGGTTTGGATCGAGGTGATTGCTGTTTTAGTTGTTGTCGTGGCCGTCCATGTTCCAATAAGATTTAAAGCGTCTTGATTCATGGCTAATTAATACGGAGAGTATTGCAGAAACGATCTTGTTTATAAGGACTCTTGAATGCTTACAAAGACAAAAGCTCTTGGCTGCATATTTCTCCTTGGTTAGCTTGTAAGGCTATGTGTCCACATAAAGGACAAGGGTATTAGAAGACGCCTTGGAATATGTTAATACGACTAAGAGTCTTCGTATGTAGACGGATTTAAGTTGAAACGTCTCTGATAAAAAGATGCATACACTGCGACGCAGTTCCACCTTGTAGTCATAACAGCTTGGTATCAGCCAGGTTGAGCTAAGCAAGTCCTTAAACCCTTCCAAGCACTAATCCAATGTAACATTGCTACTTATACCCCTTTTATGATATTTCGTATCCCCAGCCTCTTATGCAGGGTCTTCAATAATGGCAAGGCTGAGTAAATTTCAATCCCCCAAACTTTCATCTCGTAACTCGCGAAGCTGGCTGACAATTAAAAATGGAGTCATTGTGAAGTTGTTGTGCTGTCGTGAGTTTGGCTGCAAAACGAACAGGTTATGACCATAATTCGTATATTCGTGCTAAATATAATATTAGTACTTGTGCAGGCATTTTTACACTTCGTGTGGTCTTGAAACTACTCAGGATATGCAATCGTCCCATGACTCCTGGTTTAAGTTCCACCGTTGAACACGAAATTCATTTGTGCGTTACACCCAACAATCAAGGCTATGCGTATTAGCAATTTCTACAATACAAAGTTTCGCGTATATGGTTACATTTTCCGCAGAGTACATTAAACATGGGGCTAAATATCGGCTGTGTATGACTTCGGTGCATAGCCCAAGTCTTCTTAAAAGGTGTTGAGCAGGTCTCTACGTGAATGTAATCTAGTATGCATTGATAAGGCGGAGTTTGTAAAACATCGTCGTTCTATTCTGGCAATACAAATGTACCGAGACTCATAACAACGGGTGACACTGGACAATGGAACGTTTTGGAAGACAAATCTCTTGGAGGCAACTTCAAAATAGCATGAATGGTTCGTTCAGGCACAGTTCAGATAGCTTCCAAAAATAGCTCCAGAGATCCTTTGAAGAGGGAAGTAAAATATTCCATGAAGTTCATCGCCAACAGTGTTTTCACAATAATAGTGAATCAGAAGTGGTCAACGCAACACTCGATCAGCTCCGCATAAGAAGTCACAGGTCAATTAGACTGTTATCACCAGACAAATGGAGAGATAGTTCAAACGTCCTGCCTCACAATTGCGTAGCAATCTCAATTGCTTCTTCCACGCTTAACTTCCCCTATACGTAGTATAACTATGATTACTCAACAACAATGGAATATGGTAATGAGCATCCGCCGGATCATTCACCTGGAAAGTGATCTCCACAAATGGAAAGAAGGTTCTCGCAGCCAAGCTTTTCCCATCTTCACCACCCAATTCATGTAAATACTTTCCAGTCAAGAACTTCACCTTATAAATTCCAGGAACTAGCGTCTTCCATTGACCACCTTCCAAACCAATTGAGCTTCCAGAAATACTTGGATTCAAGCTCCAATTCTTGATTCGACCGTCCTTATCGGTTTTAGCCATTCCAAAAGGTACCAGATCTGTTATTTCATAAGTAGCTTCATCACTAGGACTGGTGATTAACTCTGATATACGGAAGATTTGACATGTGACGCCAAAGGCAGGCTTACCTACAGTGGTGTCAAGAATATGACAGGTGATTGGATCAACAGACATGTTGTGTAAAGTTGTACTAAAGTTTGTTATCTCGGTCAGGTCCGTAGCAAATCAAGATAGTGATTATGTAATTTATGACTAAGCAATAATAAAGAGGACTGACTAAGCAGTATCAGAATGTAGACGGACTGACTAAGCAGTATCAAAATCGTAGCAAACTGACAAAGCATACAAGTATAAGATTCGTTGATTTGAAAGAACTTCTATAACCCTATGTAAACCCATCCTGCGGATTTGGAATCGTACTTCCAATTGCTTCTATCGTTATGTATCACTAGTATGTGCTCTATTACCCCATTCAAAAACGGATTACCTAGTTGAGTTTCAAACGTCGAGAGGTGGAGTATTTTCTGTGCCTGTGACCCTCTTCGTAGTGATTTCACATTTAGCAACTTGTCCACAATTTCTTCATAGAATCTCTTCAAGCTCTCCGACTTGACCACCTGTTTTTTGGTCACCTTGACTAACCCAGCATCAAACAATTTATGGCGTATTCGGTGGAAAAACACTTCTTTGGTTAGGATTTCCTTGGGATTGGAAAGACTCTCTAGAGGGACTTGTTCACGCACTAGAGAGGATAGTAGGATCGAGATGTTGTGGTCTGTATAAAGTTGGCGTAGGTGGAAGCGGGCGAATTTTCTTCGTACTATCCATAGGACGAATTCAAGTAGAAGTTGGGACTCGGTGACTACAGATATTGGAGAGTCATCGAGAATTTCCACATCGGGAAAATCAGAGAGGTCGACATGACGTCGTTCCGAAAGGATAGTGATACAGTCGGTGGCGGACTCCAATGAATCAGCGTTATTATCACAATCTTCCATATCATCTATAACGATGAAATTTGTTTCAGCTGACGGGAGCAATACACGATCTTCAGGAACTTCTTCCGCCAGTCCTAAAATCAAATCCTGCCTCCTCCTGGCCCTCTCTAAGTCCTTATATCCAAAGCGAACCACAGGGACACCCTTTCTTTGGTTTACCAGCAACTTTGGCATTTTCCAACAGACATCCAATTTCCTCCGGATGGCCAAACATTCTTCCCAAATTTTAATTTCTCCCCACAAATCCTGATCCTTCAACTTCTTCACCACACCCCCCAATTGAACAATTCCTCTGTAGACCTTGAACCCACTTACGTCTACTTGAACCAAATCACCGTAACTTTCATTCAAGATCAAGCCCAGCTCTTCGTAGCATTCCTTACTAATCTTAATACTTATAACCAGATTTTCACCAGATGAATCATCAATATCAATCACGTAAAATGTGGTACTTTCAAATTCAAACAATTTATCACCTTTGACTCTACCATAAACCTTGAACAATCTGATCGGATGGTTCTTGATAAGAAGTAGATTGTCAAGATTATACACAGACTTGATTTGGACAGCTTGTAAGACTTGTGATATCAACATGGGTACTCTCTCCTTCCAAAACGGAGAGTAGTGTAGTAGATTAACGGAATAGTAATCAATAATCTGGCCGTCCGAGGTGGTCTTCCTCTGCATTATCCGGTAATCTTCAGGCACAAGATCAATGATGTCGACGGAGTCGACCATGACTTGAGCTCGTTGTCAATGACTTGTGTGAGTTGTATTCGGTCGCGTTATCGCGTAGTAAAAAATGTTAGTTAGAACTGAATATGGAATGAGTTGGTACAGAGAGATTGATGTAATCATGGCGGGTGGAAGTAGAGGACTTGATTACTAGCACGGGACTTGTCCTTTTTCATTACTAAATGTGTTGATTTAACTAGCGAATTTAATTTAGTCGATCAAATGACTCGTTAAGCTACATCAACAGAGGAAATTTCCTCCTGAACATGGCGGCCATACTCACAATACGCAATGACTTTCATTTATCAATTTGGGCCCCTAGTTGATTTTGAAGTCACTCTTTTGCCACAGGTCAGAATGGTTGTGGTAATCCAGGGCTGTAAGTTTCCAAGGTCACTGAGTGAACAACGGATAGACACTGTGAGACTGGAAATCTAGCAAATTCAAACCTACGCAAAGGAGGAGTATTCTCACAACCAACCAGGAGCTTCACAATTGCAAATAAGCCGGCTGGCCAGAGATTCTCAGAGATCTGTCCCACGGCTGCAAAATGTTAAAAATACAAAAGACCACAACAATGACGTTCAACCCCATTATGAAAACTTACACGATTAACACCCCGCTAGTTCCATCCACCGTCAACATTCCCGCCCTCCTCTCAAACATACTACCTACGCTCATACTTCGGAATATTCTCCCCCACACGACCTCGATCCAGCTTATCAACCGCGATGGCATCGCATAAAAGCATCAACATGCCATTATTCGAAGTTGAAGGATGGGACTTGAAAGCCAAAGTAGTTGTTGGGGCTCCAACAGGAAAGAAGAGATCGAAGAGGCAGGAAAGGAGAGATCACGAATTGAAGAAAGCTGAACAGGAAGAGGCTGGGTACATTGCCAGAAAGGCCGAGAGAGAAAAGGCTGCGGCAGAATCCGAGGCCGTAGCTGAGGTGAAAGAAGGTGAAGAGAGCAAACTCGAAGCAAAATCCGGCGAACCCTCTAAGAAGAAGCTGAAGAATAATAAGAAAAAGACTAAGGAAGTAAAAACAGATGAACTGGCCAAATCCACTGAAGCACCCGCTGCCGTTGTAGAGGAACCAGTGACTGCTGCTCCAGTGAGAACAGCTCCTGCAACCAAGCTCACTCCACTTCAACAAAAAATGTTGTCCAAACTTTCCGGATCCCGATTCAGATGGATTAACGAACAACTTTACACAATTTCTTCGGAGGAAGCGCTCTCGCTTATAAAGAAACAACCTGCATTATTTGAAGAGTACCACACCGGGTTCCGTTCACAAGTTCAAACATGGCCTCAGAACCCAGTTGACGTATTTGTTGAAACCATCAAACAAAGAGGAACAACAAAGCAAGTCAATGCTCCTGGTGGATTGCCTGGAATAGGAAAACAAATTGTGATTGCCGATATGGGATGTGGAGAAGCCCAATTGGCTCTTGATGTTCAAAACATTGTTACCAAGTTCAACAAAAACCCCCCAAATTCAAGAAACACTCCAAAACATTTGGATATCAAAGTACATTCGTTTGACTTGAGCAAGCACAATGAAAGAATCACAGTGGCGGATATTAAAAACGTACCATTACCGGATAACTCGTGCACTGTTGTCATCTTCTGTCTTGCATTAATGGGGACTAACTTCCTTGATTTCATCAAAGAAGCTAACAGAATCTTAGCACCTCGTGGAGAGTTGTGGATTGCCGAAATCAAATCCAGATTCACAGAATCTGCAAATTCAGCAAAGAAATTGCAACAGAACGATGTTGGTAAGGAGTTCGTGGACGCTTTGAAATTGTCAGGATTCTTCCATAAAAAAACAGACAATGATAACAAGATGTTCACAAGGTTTGAGTTCTTCAAGCCGGGCAAAGAGGTTTTAGGTGGTGACCATGATAGGTTGTTGAAAAAGAAGAAGTTCATTGGGGTTGAAAGTGAATTGGAGGAGTTGGAGAAGAAGAGGGGGGATAAACCAGAAGGGGAGTGGTTGTTGAAGCCATGTATTTATAAGAGGAGGTAAACTCGAGCGAGTGTACTTATCTGAGTCTCCTAAAGATGTTGTTGAAAATGTGTGCATTCCGCCACTTCCTTCACTGTTGTTCAATTGTCTCAAACAACTAGGCAGTAATAAAATATCATAGTAAACATCACTTGTAAAACTAACAGGGTCTTACCAGAAATGGGACCACTGTCCGCTCCAAATCTCAAATACAACCCTTATGAGCTTTAAAAATAGCATACATTGTGGTAGTTTTTAATTTGTTAACGTTGAGTAGAACTAAATAGGGTCGAATAAAGGTTTGGAAGATGAATTAGAAATTTTACTCTACAACTGCAATATGCTGAATTTTGGACCATTAACTATGCAGATATGTCAGGTTTCATGAAAATGTTCTTGGACACTCTCCTGGTATTTTGATCTAAGTTGGCCATAAAAACTTCTTCGATAGAATTGTAATACCAATTTAAAATAATTGTAGCTTAATTTGGAGCCTAAGGGAAGCAACTTTTTAAAATCCATTGACATTCGCCTTATCAACTGTTATTGGACTACTGTGACCTTACCAAGATAGAGACTTTGACATACTTTATTGAGGTTAAATAAGTAATTTTCGATAAATATTGCTGCATAGATCAGAGACATTGGAGTATGATTATGCTTGGAAGTGCCTACGGAGTTGAAATCTTTATTCATGAGATTAAGTTTTGCCGATCACGATGGTATACTCCACCCCGTGGAACGAGAACTTGAGCGGCAACTTTGAGGGTGGAGCTTCTAGACATTGCGGGTCAAGGTACGCATGCTTGGAGCACAGAGCTGTGGATAAAAATCCAAGTAATGTTCATAATATTGGCTACGCAGAGATTTACTCAACATACCAGCGCTGTATTTAATTATTCTATTTATCCAATTTAATAAATCTTAGAGATTTGTACTATCAGCCAATTTACTAAATATCAGGTCGTCTTTGTAAGCGTTTGCAACCAATTTCGCAGCCGTTTTGCCCAAGATGGCCCACTCAACTTTCTCAACTCACACCACTTTTTTCAAATAATCCGTACGGTAGCTAATTAAAACACCTCTTCTTGTAATAGACTCTTCTTGAGTAAATGCTGACTTCTAGCTTATCAATATCCTTGACTTGAATTGGGAGTGTTTCCTCTACATATTCGTTATGTTATGTATAATGCTCTATTTATGGGGCTAACTGGTGGGTGTAAAGTCAGCTTAAAACTCAGGTATGAGTCCATTTATAATCACAAACTTCCAAAAGCAGAACAAAAGTAGCCTTAAGGTGTCCAGTCCAAGGATCGTCTCAGTCAACGAAAAACAAAAAACCACCACTCACCTGTTTTACGTCACAGCAGTCGCTTCCAATCATGTGTTATGTGTTCACCCACGGATTCCCACAAATACAAGTCCTCTGGAAAACCATGGTCCACAACCCTATCGTTCCGGGAGCGTCAAAAACCAACATATCCGTTACCAAGCTAACACTTCTACATCTTGTGCACCTTCTCAATTTCCTTTCGCCGCCCATTTGAATCACGATTTTCCTCAAGCTGTCCACGCATTCGTCCTTGGAGTACCTCAATCTCGGAGTGACAATCTCGCCTTGTTTTAGGACGCCTCCTCTCCTTACTTCTCGAACAACGTTCACACCGATGTTCAACCAATCAACGTCATAGAAATACAACTCACTGATCTTGACGTCTCTGCTGATACTTGCAGAATGTCTATCAATCAAGGTTTCAGCAATTCTAACCATGTCATCATCAAGTTGGCCCTGACAAACGAGTTTCTGTTCCAACTCCAAAATGTTCTTATCCTTGCCGATAATACTAAACTCTCTTGATATCAAGGCATCCGACTCTTTCAAGTAATTCTCAAACACAGCGAGCGTTAACGGAGAATTGTTGACTATTGTGAAACATCTACTTAAACTGTCCTTCATGGGAGTCAATAGTTTACTTGAGTCAAGCAAATCTTTATGAAGTTTTTTCAAGATCTCGTGAGTCTTGTTGATCAGTGACAATGCATACATTAAGAATAACCTCGGTACTTTACTCAAAATCAAAGGCAAGACCAAAGAGTTATGTACATTCAATCTTGTTGAGTTCGGGTTTTTCTTGGCTATTGACAATTGAAGCAACTCTTGATTGAGATAAACCATGAGATCAATAAGCCAATTAATGTTACCAATCAATGATACGATACATTCACCTCGAGTGATACTATCTTGAAGGGAATCTTCGGTGGGCTTCTTTTTCGATATCTGACGATAAATACTCAGCAACAGGAACATCACTCCAAAGGACGCTGACCGTAAATTTAATACGATCCATGAGATGTCGGAAATACGAGATTCGGAGTCGGAATCTGCAATATCAACCGGAGAATACCCCGACTGGATCTCCCCTAGAATCAATTGGAGAGATAAAAGCTTTTGCAATGGCGGGTTAGATAACAATTTGTCAACTGATTCCTTATTGAAAGCATCCAAGTGGAAATTGATCGCTTTGTGAGATTCAACTAGAATCATTTGGATGAATTGGGGGATTGTGGGGCCACTTGTGTTTTCCAGTGCACTGGAAGTTCGAAGGTATTGTTGTAACGACATGTCTGCATCCATAGGAGAGTCCTCCACCTTTCCAATTTTCCCGAAACTCTTCAGTTTAACAAAAACCCTCTGTATTTCACTCTGTATAAGCACTATCAAGTCGTCAGAGCAAGTGTTAGTGTAACATGCATAAGCGTGTCTGAATGCAAACCCAACGGAAGACAAGAGTAATTCTGCCTTGCTCACCCCCAAGAATCGCACCTTCTCCACAACTTCTAACTTCAACTTCTCTCCGGTCAAATACACCAAGGAGGTCATATTCGGCGAGATTGCCATTATGAAGTTCTCTCCTCTGATTTTTGGAAATTCAAATCCAACATCAAAAATGCTTGAAATCTCCAACGGCACATCCAGGTCGGTTTTGTTATTTATGACTTTCATTTTGGATCTATCAAGGATGTCTACCATGCCAGATTTGTATTGAATGATAAGAAACGTCAGGGCCACTCCAGTCGTAATCGACAGTAGCTCTCCTTTCCTTGTGAGTTCATCTTGAAGCACAAGAATTTGAGTTATATCTGGTGGGGTTTGTTGGACACCAAGTCTCATTCCAAGATCTGCAAATGAATCACTCACAAGTTCGGATTCAGAAGAGAGGTGATAACGGTACATGGTGGTGCTTGCCCTGCTTGAATAACTGATGATGATCTCTGGTTTAGATGTCGGTTCCCCAGAAGCAGAAATGACGTCAATGGACGAGATGCTACTAATATTCACCGTCTCACCATCAATTTCCATATCATCAACATTTTTCTCCTTCTTGATAAAAATGTCCTCCTCCTTGAGATCCGATTTTTCTTTTGGTTCATTAAGGAACACTCTCTCTATTGGTAGCATTTCTTGAACCTTGCTAACTAGAAGCTTTGGGGCCTTTTGCATTTCCTTTGGAGTATGGTAATGAGGATCCACTTTTTGTTTCCTTGCTGACTCCACCAAAAACCCCCAATCTACACCAACCACAAATGTGATTATCTTCTGGGATATCGCATCAAATGCACACACTATCACTTGCTTGTCATTACCAACTCCGATAGAAGCCAACGACAAAAACACGGCTCCATCCAGTGGCAATTGCACACTCAATTTGTGATACTCTACTTTATGTTCGCCCTGATAGAAGAGTATAAGCTCCCCGTTTTTTCTTAGGGCAAACCCAGCTTGTTTTGTTGATATTGGATGCGTTACTCCGTGTGGTTGATACTGTCCAACAAGGTAGGAGTAGGATTCCGAAGCTTTTGGAGCTTGTGCTGGTTTGTTGATGATTTGAGGCTTTTCTATATCAAGCCATTTGAACGAGATAATGGAAAGCGAGCTTTGTGAATTACACGTTGATTTGTCATCAACTATGTCTCTATAAATCATTTCCATATGGTTATATGATGTGAGTTCGTATGACGGACTTGGCTTGACTTCAAGACTGGATCCGTTGGTTGTGAGTGGGTTTTTGGTAAGTGAGTTCTTACTATCTCCATTGGAGGTGCTTACACCGTTACTCAAGCCATTGGAGCCATTTACAGCAGTTGCACCATTCACGCTATTTAAACCACCGCCTCCGGTTGCATTGTTCAATAACCCCACCCCAGCTAACAATATATAGAAGTTTCCATGAACATCCGCTACTGCTAGATCGGTACTCAAATTACTCCACAACACCAAGCTCAACTCAGGACAGTGTGTGCTGTCTGGACGAATATCCAATCCTTGCGGTGGTGCCAATTGCCACGATTGACCGTCGATATTCTCAAGGTACGTCAAATGGAGATTGTGACCTCTCGCCTTTGAAGAATACGCTATAAATCCATTTTTAGACCACGAAATGAGATTCGATTGACGGGGCATGTTAGTTTGATGGTTTCTTATGGATTGATGGATTCGAATGGTCGTCTCTACCTATAAAGGTGGTATGAAAGGGAATTGATCAAGATGGATTTTTAACCTGCTGATTTTTTTGTGGTCGCGTTTTGAGATGAAATATAAAGCAGTTAATATTGTGGGGGTACCCCGGTAACCCTGGTAACCCTGGTAGCCTGTTAGCCTGTTAGCCTGGTAGCACTGTTAACCCTGTGGTGGTGAGATTATGAAGAGACGGGGAGTGGTTTGGAGTGGGAATCCAACCAGAAATTTAGCGATAAATTGGTGGAAACGATAACCAAGAGTAATGCATCAATGGAGAGTTGAAATTAGGCTCACCAGAACTAGCTGGAAATACATAGAATGTCTCTTTGAGGTTTCCACATTCTCTTCGGTACATATGAGTGGTCTGGTCAAGTCAGATTATCTGATCACGTGACATATCTTAGGCTGCTTGCTGTAATACCACGAGAACTATCTACCACAACTATTCTGCCTAATTCTTACCGTTAGAGGAGATTTCCCTCTACAGACTAATGAAAAATTTCTAATTTGTACTACGTGTCGTGAAATCCTGTCCAGGTACTTACCAGCGAGACCAACGATCAAGCCATTTTGCTAACTTTCCACTAGGAACGTCATGTCGCCAACAGAAAGAGAACAAAAATAATGGCTGCAAAAAGTTGCATTGATTTTGATTGCCACAAAATAATTTATATTTGAGTATAAGTAACTTCTACATAACGTATAATTATACCTAAATATTGGTGATATTGGCCGTGTGGACAAACAGGTTCACTGTGGGCATTAACCCCCACCACATCCCCCACCACATCCCCCACCACAGCCACCTCCACCACTACTACATCCACCTCCACTGCCGCACCCCCCGCCTCCACTATCCCCATCAGTCCCACAAGCAGAAGAGTTAGTACAGCCTCCTCCTCCGATACCTCCACAACCACCGGTACCTGTGATCATCGTTCCGCAACCAGCACCGTCACCTTCTCTTCTGTTCTTCGTTTGTTTTCTTGAGAATCTGGAAGCACCGCCACAATTAGCTCCAAAATCGTGCAAACTGCAGCATAACGTTCCGTAAAGTTGGTTATGATAATAAGGGATCGGTTTGATTGGAGAAATCACATACAGATCGGGGTTTCTATCTGCTACCTTCCAGGGAATATCGTTGGATAACACCCCGGTTTCCTGTCTTGCAATCTTCTGGTATTTTCTTTGTATGTTTCTTCGGAGACTTACAGCACTGGGCGTAGGTAGTTCGATTCCATTATGGGTACTCATATGCGTCAATCCCGATCCGTTTGTAAAGTGACTACTCAGAGTGAGCTCGATAAGTGGGTCCACCTCGATCTTCTTACTGAAGATTTTGGAGACTACCGATCTCTTTTGAATTCTACTGGCAACGCAGTACCAACACATACAATACGAATATTCATGGCCAAAGTAGGTTTTATAGACCTCGTTGGTTCTTTGAAACGCGGTGTCAAGACGTCCTTGTTCGATTTTATCATCATGATCGATGACGGTAGCATTAACACTGTTTAGACAATCCTTGAAATAGTAATGGGTGGATAATTGATGCGTATGCCAAATAAGATCTATGTCAAGAGTAGGCACTAACATAAGCTTGTGATCATATTCAGCGAGGAGATCGAAGAATCTCGCGTATCTCAAAGAACTCTCATTGATCATTTCCCTGAATAACGGAGAGTGTAACCAGTCAAAATTGACCATCTTGTCAATGAACTTTCCTTGTCGTACAACACAACCAACCAAATCTTCCGATATCTCCAACGGTTGAACGAGCCCTTCATTGCCAGGACTAATGGTTGTGTGAATAAGATTCATTTCAAGGTAAGCACGGTAAATCACCACCGTTTCAAACGAGTTTTTATCACTGGATGCTAGCCTTCCAACCGTAGTATCAAGTCGATCTCTCCTCAACTCTTCAAATCTTACCTTAGCGAAATTGGCTTTGATAGTGCCATTATAAGCATTACAATCCCTGTCTTTGAACTGTTTGTGACTGAGAACGTTGGAGAATCTTCGGTAAACTCCAGGAAGTACTCCCGGATTTTTGAAATCTATATACATTTGTCTCCGACGAAGTTCTTCATGGTTAATGACGTTGAAAAACTTGCATTTACAAAGGTAATTCCGGGGAGAATTCGAACTGGCGGAACTTGAGAGCGTTGAGCTAGTGTCGCTTCTAACCTTCTCGCCCTTTGCTGATTTGTCACCTATTGGGCATTTTGCAGCAAAAAGTCGATCTGCAAACCCCGTCCTTGTGTCGTTCGTGTAAGGAACCTTCACCAAATTCGACTTACACACCGGACATGCAACATTCACCGCGTACCTACTTACGACAAAATCCTTTGAAATATCGTACTTGAGCAAGTCCAGAGTTTGGGTCAAAGTATTACCCTTCGTGAAGTTCTCAATCAAGGCAAAGTATCCATCTTTAAGTTGTTGATCGGGTTCGTACACAAAGGTTTGGTTATGAATGGCAATATTAATCATATGGAACGGAAATGGCAAATTTGCAAACTTATAGAAATCATTTCTCATGAAATTATCATAGAACGATCTGGGATTAAGCGCAAATGAATGCCAGATCATTAGAACATCCAATGGAGGAAGAAGTTTGCTCATGATGAGACTAATAGTAGGGTCTTTTTTGGACGAGGAGTCAAATCGAGACGTTTCCACCAATGGAGATGGACTCGATGGCCCAGCAACAAATTTGAGACAACTGACAAAAACAATAAATCGACGAACGGAGTTCGTTAAAAAGATCTGCCACCTTTTATCTGCTTCATCTCCAGTAAGTTGTCCGTCCTTCCCTTTGAGAACGTTTTCCTTCATTACTGAAACCGCCTTCAAGAACTTCAAATGAGCTATAATATCAAGAATACTAGGAAGATGTTTGTCCACCAATTGTCCTCCATAGCAATATCTGTGGCTAGCAAAAAACTTGATATCGGTCTCCAAAAGAATATCCACAAAGTTCTGAGAAGGAAGGTTGTACTCGTCAACCACGCTTTGACCGGTATTAAGGTCTGGCATGTTCAAATTTCTCCATACTCGCTCACCTTCTTCCCGTGTACCTTCAGCTGAAGATCTTGCAGCTTGGAATGAATCCGGATCAGTAGCTGAAACCATCAAGCTAAGTATATCACTTGGATCACTTGCATTTTCAGCAAACTCGTAATCAGTCCTTCTTACGGCGGCATTATAAAATGACGTGGCTGCCACTTGAAAACTGCCCAAGTCTCCACTTCTAAGATAATCAATCATTTTTTGTATTCTGTCTCTCTGAGCTATTGGGAAATCTCTATGACGGATTTCCCTTTCTGTTTGACGTAGAGAATCTTCCTGTTCACTGGTCAATCGGAAATTGCCTAGAGCTGCAGTAGCATCGTGAGCGGTTGTTGCAGCAGGCGCAGTAGTAATAGCATTTGATCCAGTTGCAACTTTTTTATTTGCGACATTTTGCAAAAGGTGTTGGAAAACAAGCTGAAGTGCTATTTGCTCAACATTACCCAGAGCTACAGAATTCCGTACATTCGCCGGATTCAGTCTTCTCAGTTCATTCTGATCTACTTCAGGAATCACGGGTTGAGCTTGGTGAGCAGCAGTGTCACTTTCGTTAACTACTGAGTTCCTAGCAACTCTGGCATCCATTGTTCTGAAATAGTCATGTAAATCATGCAGATCTCTGCCAAGCTCGATATCCAACTCTCTCTCGATTTCTAGGAGTATTTCTAGTTCTGCACTGGAAGCTGGTGTGGGTTTGGGCTTGACGTTGGGACCTGTAGTAGCATTTGAAGCAGGAGGGGAGTCCACAGTATACCTGGGTGAAGGCAGTGGTATATTGTACAGGGATGTAGCTGGTCGAGTGCCTTGGGTGTTACTCAGGCTCTCAAGTGGATCGACAGATGTATTTGCTCGTGATAGTTCGTTTTGATTGTATGGAGGAACAACTTGTGAGCTTATGTGGGCGGTATAGCTCTGCAGGGAGCTACTGCCCAGTGCAATGTTATTGCTTGAGCTTGGACTTGCCAAAGGTATAAGCTCACTAGGATACGGCGCACTATATTTAGGAACAATTCTAGGAGCGCTAGGAGCGCTAACCAATGGCAGTTCTGGAAAAGTATCGATGGGATATGGTGAGGAGTATCTGCAATCAGCAGTATCAACTACAGGTGTATTCAGCACAGCTTCACTGACCTCTGGAACAAGATCTATTGGAGGTTTGCGAACCAATGAAGACCCAGTCTTACCCAGAACCGTCTTACTAAGAACAGGAAGAACCACACTCGACCTGTCATCCAATGGGATTTCAGAGTCTCCCACATCCTCTCCGCTGATATCCAAAATGGTTTCTCTTGGATACACTCTAGATTTCCTATTACTGTCGAGACTACTAATACTCAACGCTCTAGTGCCAGATGCAACCTCATTTGATTTCCTGCGATCTCGTAAAGCCATGGTTGGTTTAATGAAAGAGTCGCTGCTATCCGAAACCGCGTCAGAGGGATATTCAAAAGAGGTTCTTTTAACCACCGGAATGGTAGATCTAGAACTTGTTCCACTTGCATTTGGAGTCACTTCCTTAGAACTATCCGAAGCGTTTACTTTCCCGGTGGTTCCAGTGGGAACTAGCTCGTCAGGGTATGCAGCAGAAAATCTTGGGACAACTTTCGCAACTGGAGCCGCTTTCGTAGTTTGATTTGGATTTATATACAGCTCTTCAGATGAAGTGGATGCTGCAGAAATCGGGTAAACGGATTTATGTGGTATTCTGATATCTTCTAATGGTGGTGTGCCGGGAATAGTTGATCCGCCAGAAAATGCAGTATCTGGTGAGCCGACTATTTGCACCTTATCGGATGCTTCCAGTGCAGTGCGGTAAAGATCAGACATGGATATTGGAAGTGTGGGTGGTGGGTTTTCCGGGATTGGAACTGGCGGCACATAAGTCTTGGTATATTTCTTGGGTCTAGGTGGACCGTAGCTTGTTGTAGACAGAGAGGTGCCTTTGTCAGTCTCCTGAGTTGCTTCACCATAATATCCTGAAAAGGTTGGCACATCTGATACAGGCAGAACACTGGAGTAACGTGACGAAGTATCATAAAGCAGCTCAGATACAGCCGATACTGATGGCGGTGAAGGATTTGTAATGACAAATTTCTGAGGCTTTGATTGTTGTGGTTGTGGTTGTTGCAATTTTGGATTTGCAGTATTGATGAATGATTTCTGTAAAGGTGGACTTAAAATGGCCGGGCTAACTAACACTTGTGATTGGGGAGCCGTTGGTATATTTAAAAACATCTGTGGTTTTTGCAGGGCAGCAGTAGGACTGGATGCAGTTAGCTCAGATATAGCTACATACTTTTGGGGTCTTGGAGGTGCACTGGGTAATATTGCTGCACTCGACAGCTGCGTTCTTGTTTCAGAAGGTTGGTTACTGACTGGTACTATTCTAGACAGGTTTGCCTTTGGTGGAACTGGGGGTGCACTCGCAGACAGCTTTGCTGGTCGTGTACTTGGAACCGTAGGTACAGGTTTTGGTACTGGTGGATAATTGGGAGCAGCAACCGTAGGTACCGGTTTTGGTACTAGTGGTGAATTAGGAGCAGAAACCGTAGGTGCCGGTGTTGGTACTAGTGGTGAATTAGGAGCAGAAACCTTAGGTACCGGTTTTGGTACTAGTGGAGAAGTAGAAAGACCCGCAGGTACAGTCTGCTTTGGTACTAGTGGCGAAGTAGAAAAACCCGCAGGTAAAGTCTGCTTTGGTACTAGTGGCGAAGTAGAAAAACCCGCAGGTAAAGTCTGCTTTGGTACTAGTGGAGAAGTAGAAAAACCCACAGGTACATTCTGTTTTGGAGAATTAGGAGCAGCGGAGTTGCCATACTTTAGAACACCTGAACCATCGTACAGCTGGTTTTTGGGAGCTGGAGGCGTGCTCACAATCAGGTGAATTGGTACTGGTGGAGCACTTGGTGGAGGATTTTTGAGTGTACTAGGTATTGTGGGGCTATTCGGAACGATATGTGGAGGTTTTGCGACTGGTAGTACAAATATTGATGACTCACTCAGCACATTCGTTCCACTCCCCGAAGACGAACCGCTATACTGTTCTGGTCGCGCTGTTAATCCTGAATTCGCGCTCAGTGAACCAAGAAATTGCTCTGTTCTGGCTATCACAGGGGATGTTGAAGTATTCTGTGTCACTGTAGCATGTGGATCGCTTTGTGTTTTCAGGATTGTATTCGATGTTCCTGGATTCAGTGTCAGTCCCGAGTCCACCTGACTTGCAATCAGTGACGGAATCAGTAAGGTATTTGATGAAAGACTACTTCTATTACTCGATTTTGGCGACACCGCGTTTCCCCCCAGATTTGTGGAATTGTTCCTCAAAGCCACCACATACGGCGGTGTCGTTGGATTAGGTAGAGGATTATCTCGTATATTCCTCACTGGTTCTGGAGCAGCATTAGCAATCACGACTCCATCCACTTCACTAAATCTTGGTACGGGAAGCTCATCTCTGAATCTATACGCTGGAGGAGAATCCGGAAGCTCGTCAATTAATTGATTCCGTACCACGTTTTGTCCCACGATTTTCTTTGGAGGAGGAGGTGGTGGAGGAGCCTTTTTGGTTGTAGGATTACGTGGGGGATTGATTGATCCATCTGCATTGTAAGTGCCACCATTTGGGGCTAAACCATAAGTCATACCACTTGCATTGACTGAATAGGTTCCATTATATGTAGTGCCATACGTTCGTTTACTTTGATCACCTTCTCTAAAAGTGTCTTTCATATTACGTGCAATTGAGTTGATTACTTGGCCGGAAAGTTGGAAACTGAGATATCTCCACCGCTTTATATCACTTTAAAATAACTTTATGTGACGTTGTATGGTCACCTTATTTACCTTGGCAATCTCGCGGATACCTACTTTGAGAAATTGATTTACGAGCTCCACGGGAGTCATGCCGCTAGTCCGCGTTGGAGTCATTCAGGGAAAAAATGCAAGCCAGTGCGAAGCCTGGATGGCAAAATGATAAGGTGAGAGGTGTTGATTGGCGAGTGTAGGTAATTTAATGAATGATTTGTGAAAGCAATCATTCATTGACATGATTTTCATCGATTGCTGGTTTTCACATGCAATGTTGTTGATCTGGAAGCCCCTGGAAGCCCCGATCCACGGAGTTAACTAACTGGAATGGATTGAGCTATAAGTGGGAATATTAATAGTGATGAAGACAAGCATTATGTTAGATAGGATCTCGATCTTGTCATATTTGATGTTCCTAACAAAATTCTTGGAAGGAGTGGATCGTTTTTACTCCAAACACTCCTCTCATGTAGATTAGTCTTATCTGGAAAGTTTATTGATCTCCAAGTGTACTAACATTGGTAACCCAAGGCTCATATCATTGAAAATGCTTAAAAGGTAAGCATATTCTAGGACTACTCTGGAATTGTTTCGTATTTCAGCGTTGTTCCCCTGACCGATTCGTCTTGGCAAGCTCTTGACACGATCCTTTCAGAACTCACTTGATCGAAAGAGAGTCTATGCTGACAAGATCAAGAGGCTCACATTGTATCCGGCTTCCTGCCACGAGCCCCGTAAGACTTGTAATTAGTGCGACCGAACGTGTACCTTGTGCGACTGGACGTATACCCTGTGCGGCTGAACGTATACCTTGTGCGACCGTACCTCTGAGCACTTAGTGGTTCGTATATTTTGCAACCATAAATATTATTTACGTGAGGTTGAAACGGGATCAGGAGTTCAGAAGAGACGAGTATACTTATTGTATAGTGCAATTGGATGTGAGGAGTTTGTAGCTACCAGACGCTTTACTTGTCAGTCTGGGTAGACTGGCCATTGAATCTCAGGGCTTTCGTCGGTGGGGTAGAGTGGTTTCCTTCTCTTCACTTGATTAAACTTTGCCATGTATACACCAATTTAAGAAGATTGCCAACAAAAACTTTTTGCCAATCGGAACTCTAACTTTGTATTCAAACACTTTGTCAATCGGAACTTCACTTTGTATTAAACACTTTGCAATCGGAACTTCACTTTGTATTCAAACACTTTGTCAATCGGAACTTCACTTTGTATTAAACACTTTGTCAATCGGAACTTCACTTTGTATTCAAACACTTTGTCAATCGGAACTTCACTTTGTATTCAAACACTTTGTCAACCGGACTATACACTCTGTATTCTCTCCAGCGTCAAATTCGTACACAATTCAAACTCCCAGTTTTGCTGTTCCATCTAATGACCAAATCACTCGCCTAAATTGGGGGTGCAACATAGGTTGCAAAATTCTCCCATTACGTTTGATAAGTAATTACAGGCTCCTGTATACACACGAGTTTTTCCGCCCCGCCTCATCAACACTTGAGATATGGTAGCTTGGATTTACGACTCAGTAAGAGTGTAACGAAAGAGACGCTTGGTAGTTGTATTGGTGTGGCTTGTATGCATTGGTGTGAGCTGGTTTATATGCATTGATAGCCAGAGAGCATAAGCAGGGAAATACATGCAAGCTCGACTCCAGGCTAGACCACACTTTTGTGTTTACGACAAGGCGGACGGTAACCAATTGACATAGGGCGTGTAGACTACAGCTGTAATAGCAACTTATTCAGAGCATTGTTTCGAGATTACTTGAGAACGTGGAGTTATTTTCTTGTACGGTGTATCATCTCGCGCTATTGATAGCCCTCGATTAGTATGTCACTGGCTGGCCAATTCATTATAATGATATTTGCTAGAGTTTACCAGCGCTTAATTGGAGCTCGTTACAATCAAGTGCGTATTAAATAGTTAATGCACTCCAACTTATAGTTTAATTGTGAGAAATTGTTATACGCCGCTTCTTAAGTTATACTTCACACGGTGATTTAGTTTATACGCAGTGACACTCATAACAGTGACACTCCTTAGTCACGATTCATAGCCACACTTCATAGTCACACTTCATACACGCTTCATTATAACCGCCCCTAAGGAACTGGTCAGGTACAATCATCCCAGTCAAATAACACCCTGATTTCACCCTATTTTTGCTTTAGAACATCTGGTTAGCTTCATGCATGTGAATTTGTTCTCATATTGTTTGGCTTCGTTCACACCAAATGCAACAAAGATAACGAAAGCACCTGAAGAAGAATCAATGCATAATTCTTCACCGACAAATTGTTACCGGATGTGAGCATTTTTTGTGGTCAATTTCAACTTTATTGTTCGTCTTTGTCATTGTTCTATTATTCCATATGCTGTCAAGTATTGTACGATTTGTCGGTTAAGGCTAATCATTTTCTATCGTAATGCCGATGAGAACTCTGCAGGAAGGGTGGTTATTCATACCGGTGAGTGGGTGGTATATATAAGAGTAATTCCCGTATTATGTGACTCCAAGAGAATCAGTCTAATAGAAAAGTAACCGATTTACTTCATTTAATAACTCATACAACATTCATATATTGCAACAAGCCATATCAATACAGACCTGATACAAGTCATATACAAGACAATCCATACCAATATAAATCTAATACTAGTCATATAATACAAGCCATACCAATCCACACTATGCACCTACTTGAAAAATACCCTCCAGAAATCAAACAAAAAATATTCTCCTACCTTTCGCCTGGAGACGTGCAACATTTAACAAAGTCTTCGTTTGCAAATCTAGCTTTACCAAGAAGATACTCTGCAATTCTCTTGGATACGAAGTCAGGTAAATCTTCCGTCATCGAAAGTCACCAAGATCACACTTCCATACCTGCCAGGCTCTTACCTGCATTATATCGGAAGCATAAGTTTATTCCTGAGACATTACGATTCGAAGATATTCTTGGCTTCTGTTCATTTTATGAATGGCAACCTGAACTAGTTGCGAGATTTGATAGAATAGAACAAATTGGAAGTCTTGGATTGAGCTTGGATGAGCTTCACAACTTGCCACCGTTACCTAATTTGATCTCACTAATTGTAAATTCTACCAAAGTGGTCAATCGCTCAAGCATCGCCTTACCGGTTGGTTTAAAGCTGCTTCACACTACAAATGTTTCATTTGATATTTATCCAGCAAATCTACAGTCCCTTCATATAAAGCATCCTGATGATTTTGATCACATGTCATTTCCAAGATCATTGAAGAAATTGGTTATCGAGTCAGGAACTTTACTGGGAGACTTGTTGTCGAGTTTACCTAAAACACTCCTTAGTTTGGATCTCATCGAATCGAGATTCTGTGAACCGAGAATTATCGATCTTTCGGCTCATCCAACTTTGCAGCATCTTCACATCGATAGAATTCCATATGCAGATTTGAAATTACCAAGCACAATCACTTCGGTAAGTTATAAACGGTATATTATTCAAAATTTCCAAGCCTTAGCGAAGTTCCCGAAGTTGGTTTCGCTTATTTTGACATCTTGTACCATTGCACGTTCTGCATTAAATTGTGACTATCCTGAATCGCTCAAAGAAATCGTGTTGGATGATGTTTCAATGGAAGCGGTTTCGAATCTGTTGGTAAAGTCTTGGGACACTCCAAACGTGTTCGATTTTAAAGTTCCATCAAAGCTAAGATCCTTTACTTTGAGGCAAAAGGAAGACTCAAAGTTGTTTGTTCATGTTGACATTTTGAAGCATGATAGCTTAAGGAAGTTGGACTTGAAGGTTGATGGGATCTACTACGATTTCGATCCAGAGGACGAATTGGAACCGGATTTCAAAAGTTTGCAGGGGGTGGAATTTGGTGGGAAATTGGAGAAGTTGGTTTTGGGGGGAGACTTTGAAGTGGACATGTTGGGAGGAATAGAGTTGGTGAGGGTATGAGTCGAGCGTCAGCGTGCTTCTACGGGAGATTGCAGTTTTACGGAAAGTTAGGTAAAGCTGCGAATTAGTAAGTACTAAAGCATCTAAAACTCCTCCTTGACTGGCTTTATTTCGTACATAGAAATCCAATTTGAATAAGCAATTGTAGGTATACCCGCTAAACACCGTTCACTATTTTTCATCCATACTCATCTCATCGCGTATAATAACTCTACAACCACCGCGGATAATAAACGAGATTCACAAAAGTGTTGACGGCATCGTCCCAATTCTGTGATCCTTCATTTGCGTACTTTACACAAACCAACTGATGCACGTTTTCTCAGTTGCATCCAGATCTCCATTCCGATGCTCCCAACCTTCTGCAACTTGGCATCTCATCGTATCATCCTTTAAACTACAATGGAGAATTCCGTGGCATACTTCAAATGAAATTTGGCAGGTACGACGTCAAAAACTACAGCACATGAACGCCTAAATGGGCAATAAAAACCACAAACTTTAACCCTCGCAGGCGTATTCTCGTCGTATGCGTACGATGTAATATTCGAGTTCCGATTTTGTGGAAAGGTGGCCGATCGGCGAGTAATTGAATACATAAGGAATTTGCAGCATAATAAGCGACGTATTACACAGGATATATTTCAGATTGAGAGGTGAACGTCAGATTACGCAGATCGATGTATAAGGTTGCGTATACTCTTCAGAATACGCTATATAAAGGTGCATATACTCAGCCAAACGTGACAGGATCGTCAGACCTTATATTGCCTTGCTAAGTCAGTGCACCTTTTCATCCCTACATTGGTTTATACACTTTATTTGATTCTAAAAAATTACCCTGTATTGGTTAGCTACAGAGTGCTTATGGCTCTAATAGACTTCTCTCACTTGGACACAACTTTCTCCCCCGAAAACGCAACATTACTAAGTATCTTCCAGAACTGTTCTCCTTGTCCAGAAGCAATTTCCAATTCCAATTTGGTTGGGGTTCTACTGCCATCTGCTCCGGCAAAAGTACCCGCACCCCAAGGACTTCCTCCATGAGGCTCCTCCAAATTATTAAGCTGGTCTGCCAATTCTCCATAGCCTAAAGGAATGAAGATAATTCCATGGTGAATAAGAACTGAAATTGAGTTTGAAATAGTTTCCTCTTGACCACCGCCAGATGCACCGGTGGATACAAAAAACCCAGCAAACTTACCCTTCAAGGCACCAGCAACCCAAAGCTTCGACGTTCTATCCCAGAACGTTTTCAACTGAGCTGGAAATAAACCGAAATTAGTGGGTACACCGAAGAGAAAACCATCGTATTCGGTTAATGTAAGGGGAGTCGCTATTGGATAATCGAGAGCTGGAGGGGCTCTTAATTTTTGCAAAATTTCTTCCGTGTGGGTTTCGGCAACCTGGTAAATAACAGCTGTTCCCCCAGCCGCCTCAATTCCTGCTTTTTCAGCCTCAGCTAGTTTGGCAATATGGTGATAGAGTGAATAAATGATGATTGCAACTCTTGGTGGCATGGTTACTGATTTTAAATGTTGGAGAACTTCCCAACATTTATAGTCTCTTAGTTTGCTGTTCAGGGAGAATTATGAACGTTGATTGCGCAGGAGTCAATTCTTGCAACATGATATTTTTTATGCACCGAAAACGGCTGCTTCGGCTGTAGGGGTATAAGGAACTCTCTTCACTAGAATGGGTATTGAGGGGACCTTGATGGTAACATGTGATAGATAATAGTGAGGTTGATACATCCAGTTATTAGAAGACCATGCCACTATTTCAAGCCAAGGAAAAGTTAATTCCGTAATATGGACGAGTTTTCCGTACATTGAGGGTTCTCCGTGTCATGTCATTCATGCAGGTTATACTGGTAAACACTGCCAATGACTAAAATTACTAATCAGAGAATTACTAGCACCGTCAACTCACAGACGTTACTTCACCAAACTAGGTTTAATTTTACGGGTTTTCCGTGCTCATATTCCATGTGATTTGCCCATCTTGCATATTTGCACCCAATAGCTGAGTTAACATTGGGGAGTAGAAGAAGGTACGATTGAAATGTAGATTCCAGGTAATGTACTTGGGATGCAAGTCCTTGTGGGTTCACAGTCATTGCCTCTAGCAACCTACATCCACTAAATAGTTTATCAAGATTCTGTGTAAAATATGTATTAATTACAGAGTGTCCCACACTAAGTATTACTTATAGTAAGAAATATGTATCCACCCTACAGCCAGTCAATCTGGTTACAAATCCCCTGGGACAGGGAAAGTGCTGACCCAGCTCTTAACGTCAGCAGCCAATTCCTTGACTTCGGCGCTTTCATCAGCAAGGACCTTGAAGCTGTTCAACAAATCCTTTGGAGCAGTACCTTGTTCTTGGTCTCTCAACTTGATTGAGATTTCCACGGCTTTCTCGAAGTATTTGGAGACCTTTTCAAAGTCTTCTGGACCAAAACCTCTTGTTGTCATAGCTGGAGTACCAACTCTCAATCCTGATGGGAAGAGTGCTGACTTATCACCTGGTACGGTGTTTTTGTTAGCGGCAATATTAGCACGTTCTAATACAGCTTCGACTCTAGCACCATCGATACCCTTAGAACGTAAATCCACCAAAATCAAATGAGTGTCGGTACCACCGGAAACCAATTTGAACCCTTTATCTTGTAAGGCAGCAGCAAAAGAGGAGGCATTTGAAACAACTTCTTGTTGATATTGTTTGTATTCTGGGGTTGAAGTTTGCTTCAATGCAACGGCAAGGGCAGAAATGGTGTGATTGTGTGGACCACCTTGATGAGCTGGGAAAACGGAGAAGTTGATTTTACTTTCTAAATCGTACAAGATTTGTTTACCCTTCTTGGTTGTCTTTCTAACCCCCTTTCTGAAGAAAATCATAGCACCTCTTGGACCTCTTAAGGATTTGTGAGTGGTTGTTGTTACGATATCGGAATATGGGAATGGGGAATCAGTAACACCGGCACTGACCAAACCAGAAATATGGGCCATGTCACTTAATAAGTAAGCACCAACTTTGTCAGCAATGGATCTCATTCTTTTATAATCAATGATTCTAGAATAAGCAGACGCACCAGCAACAATGATCTTTGGTCTGAAAAGTAAAGCATTAGCTTCAAGGGTGTCGTAATCGATGATTCCTGTTTCTTCATTCAATCTATAAGGCATAGTTTGGAAATACTTGGAAATGTAAGAAATCTTCGTTGTTGGAGTTTGATACCCATGAGACAAATGTCCTCCATGAGGTAAATCCAATCCCATAATTCTATCACCAATTTCTAACACTGCCGAATAAGCATATAAGTTGGCTGGTGCTCCAGATAATGGTTGAACATTAACACCCCACTCTTCGGAACTTAATCCAAAAGCTTCAAGTGCTCTCTTTCTACATAATGATTCAGCTTTATCAATGATTTCATTACCACCATAATATCTTTCTCCAGGATACCCTTCGGAATATTTGTTTTGCATTTCAGATCCAAGTAAATCCATAACAGCCTTGGAGGTGAAGTTCTCAGAAGGAATCAAGGTGATTGAGTTTCTTTGTCTGTCTCTCTCTTGAGAAAGAATGTCAGCCATTTCAGGATCAACTTCGGCAACTGGTTTGGAAATCAACAGTTGTGCTTTGGCAGTTAATGCATAACTACGAATTGAAAGTGCTGAACGCACAGGAAGCCTGATTTGTCTAATGGAACGGAGCATCGTTGGTGCTTTTTTTAAGACTCATCATTTTTCACTATATATGTAAAGTCACGTGTCGCTTTATGGGAGTCATCTTAAGTCGAGCGAGTCAAATGGCGGAGTCAAGGAGGAAGCTGGGGTGATAAAGAGGTAATGCGGAGGCTAGAGGAGTCAAATAAGGGGCTTATAGAGTTAAGAGCAAGCTAGGGTCAGATAATGACGTGAGAGTGAAGAGAGAGTCAAGAGAGAGTCAAGAGAGTGGAGAAAGAGTCAAGAGAGACGATGGGGATTAATGGCCGCGGGTGGAGAGCAGTGGCAATCCGATAGTTAATTTGAACAACCGTAGTCTGAATGTAAAGTGACTAGTAAATCGAAGCAAAGATTGGGAGGTGCCTAAATATGGCTACTGGTGATTATACAGGTGATTTATCAATAGCAATTTTGATTGGAAATCGGACATCGGATGCGATAGTTGTGATACATCAAGAGCAAGCTCCTCTATCATAATCTATGGTGCTCTTTAATTGTGTTTCTACGATTAAGTCGATTCAATTTCTCAACCTGACATGGTCGGGCTCAATATACGTAAATAGAAGAATCATCAGACTGGGTGCTTCTTTAATACACAGACATACAATCTGTTTTTCACATGCCATAAACGTCAAATATTAGAACCACTTCATATCGACCTACAACGAACACTGAGCTAATTGAGAGTACGAGTTGGTCGATCGGCCCAACTGATTTCTACAAATTATCTCGGACCAATACTTCCTTATTTTCAACTGATCCTCGGCCTCTCTCGCAAACATTCCCCACCATTTCACCTCCATCACCAAAACTCTTTCTCATTCTATCCACCCACCGACTCACAAACGGAGATCGCATCGTTCTCTCCAGTTTTGTACCCGCTATCATCCCACACCAAGTACCGAAATTTCCAACCCAATCTAAGTTAGAAAAATTAACATGTCCAAAAAAATTCTTTGCTTACCCGGGTTCCTCCAGAGTGGTAGAACCTTTGCTGAGAAGTCTTCTGGCTTAAGAAAGCTTCTCGCTAAACTGTACACCTTGGATTATGTGAATCCATCGTTGGTTATTGAGAAAAAAGACGATTTACCGTTTTCTTTGGGTGCAACTCCTGAAGAGGAAGATGAAAAATGGGCCAGTCTTGTTGAAAAAAACATAAACAGATGCTGGTATATTTATGAAGGTGGGATTTACCATGATTTGGATAAATCCATGACTATTATAGTTGAATATATTAAACAAAACGGTCCATATCACGGAATTATTGGTTTCAGTCAAGGTGCTGCAATGTCTGTGATCTTGGCTACCCAAATCCAAAAATTGCTTCCCGAACATCCTCCATTTGAAGTTGCTGTTATTATTTCTGGATTTGCATTTACAAAGTCGAAAAAGACAAACCCTCATGATATTGAAGATTTCGAAGAGTACAAAAAGTGGATCAGACCGCATCCTGCTTATGATGATTGGTTCACTCCGGCTGAAAATTTCAAAACAAAGATGTTTTTCATTTACGGAACCGACGATGGAGTTGTCCCAGCAGTGAGAAGCAAGTTTCTTGCAGAGAGATTTGCTGGAGAGAATATTGAACACGATGGGGGACATTTTGTTCCGAATAAGAAGCCCATTATAAAGCCGCTTGCAGAGAAGATTAAGCTAATTTTGGATGGGAAACCAAATTTATAACCTTCGAGTTAGGAGCCGGTGACGGTAACCTTGGTATTGCAATTACGCTCGAGCGACTACAAGTGAGCATTCATTTTGCGAGGTAGCTGTAACGATGAACTCAACCTTAAACTAATGAGCCCGAAAATCGACAACATAGAAATACTTGCAAGCCAAGGAGCACATTAATTCATAGAGAAAATGCATAAAGAGCATTCACATGGGAATTGTATATACTGAAATTCTAGCCAGGGTCTTCGCTTATCTCTTCTGCGTGAAGATGGCCGAAGATAGCGTGCTTCTAAAACGCTCCCATTGTGAGGTAATTGAGGAGCAAGCTACTGCTTGGAACACATGCAGTTTATGTAAACATCGCTGGACCTGGAGTATGCTAGTGATGTAAAATTGAATAACGATATTTAAATCGCTGATTATGGCAGAGCCCGTAATGCTCCTTTCATGTTAGGATTCTGTAGTGCCACAATGCAGTATAATTTATACAATTTAAACGCTTGTAGTTTTAATACGATCTTAATAAGCTAAGACAAGTTGAAGCTTCATTTGCACCCCTTACGAGTAAAATAATCCGTCATAAGCTATGAGAGTAATTAGTAGGAATAGAATCTTAACAAGAGAACGAAAACGTTCACACCAGCTCACATTTAGCAAATACTTATTTCAAACATGACTTTTATCCAATTTGTAATGAATAACCTCAAGTTCATTTAAAGAACCACAGTCCGGTTAGTACGAACACTTCGAAAACTGTTTTACGTTCAAGAAACGTTTCATATTCCATTTGCAAAATTATATAGTATGTACTGATACAAGTTGATTTTTCAAGGGATTAAAGTTCATTCTACTTCTTCCGACTGGAATTAGGGCCACCTTTGTTCATCTTGTACTTGGTTCAGCAATGCAACCGGAATGATTGATAATATTTACAGCTTCATCGGTGGCAGAATTTTGACTTAGAGTAGAAGTCCCTTTAGCATTATCACTACACTTCACGACGACCCTTTCACCAACCTACCATGATCAATTCCACATCTCTCAACAACCCCACAAAATTGAATCAGACTAAAGAAATCAGTGTGCACTACCTCTCCTATAGTCAATCTCTCCAGTACATTCCGCTCCAACAACTGTACTACCAATTTTTCGATTGCGGTATCCTCCAATCCCAACGTCCTACTCTCCGAATACTCCAGGTACTTCATATTTGAGCTTATAGCACAATTCCACGGATACTTTCCCGTCACCAATTGTACCAACAAAATCCCCAACGACCAAATGTCAACAGGTAGACCTTGATACCTTATTTGAGAATACTGTTCTGGGGCAGCCAAAGGTTCCAGACCAACTATCCCAAGACACTCTTTATTTGAGGTTGAAGTGCACCAATCGATGATTTTTATATTATTGAACGTGCTATCAAAGACGATATTATGTAGTTTAAGATCACGGTGGCATATTCCAAGGTTATGTATGTAGTATATTCCATTACAAATTTGTCTCCAGATACATAGCAGTTCTTCAATTGATGGTGTGAAGGTCTTAATGAAGGTGGACAAGTCTGAGGACCCAGCCTCAAGGTATATTCTTACTGACGAATTTATGCTATAACCCAATACTTTAATTATGTTGATATGATTGAGCGATTTAAGGGTATGATATTCAGATAGAACCCTGGTTTGATATTCTAATTTAGTTTCATAACGTTCTTTGTTGTGATATGACTTGACAACAAATAGGCCGTATTTTTTGGACTTGTATAGTTTGGCATCTCCTGATATTCCTGAACCAATGGTTGCAATTTGCTTATCAAAAAAGGAAGTTTGGAACATTGGAGCAAAAAGAACGGATCTCAATCTGTGACATGAATAGACTATGACAAAGTCAATCAATCAGAACAAACAATTGAATGGATCCCCCCGATACGTTTTCTATCACAATCAACATGGAACAACCTGAGAATCAAGACTCAGTATTTTTGGTCAGCCACACGACTTTTCGTAGTGACAATGGCGATGGAGTATAGAATTGAACTTCTTACTGTTCTAGATGTTGCTCCGGGAATTGTATTGAATAGAAACGTACAGATGAAACTTAACACAAAGAGATGATATTGGGTGCAAGCTGAAATTTGATATTTTGCAGATACCAGTATCCTAGAAAAATGCCTAGACAAGCCAGGTGAGAAGCTCGTAGAAATTTGATTCACACAAGCTATCTCATATTCATAAGACATACATGACATCCCAATTCATAGGACATACATGACATCCTAATTCAGAAGAATAACAAAACGTCCAAGATATACAGCATCCAGGTTTTACTCCACGTACCCATCTCCTACTTCCAAACAACGGCACAAACCCAGAACATCCCAAATCTACCAAATTCAGATACCTGAGTCCTTGCTGAGTCCTTGCTGCAAGCCCGAGTGAATGGTATTGGTCGATGCGCTTCTCTTCAAAACTGACCATTTCACACGACTTTTGCCACCAAGTTCCTTATCTAATAATTAGCCGTGCATTGCTTGGATTACCCCGGCTGTGAAGACCATTTACCGAGAGAATGCATCTACGGGAAGATCTTTGATGAAGAAGTTGAAAAATACTTACATAATCATCAATATATAATATAGCGCTTGCCCTCGTTATATTCACCATCAATATGAAGTTATCTGCATTAACTGTGTTGGCAGTGGCTAGTACAACAAATGCCCTCACCATACCAAATCCATTTGATGGATTTCAAAGTAATCTTGGAGTTGGTTTTGGACAATTTCAAAGATTCACTTCCAAGCTTGGGCAACACAATGTGGTTGAAACAATTGCTTCATATTTAAATGAACCATCAGAAGGGATTTCAGATGAAGTTAGGAAAACTTGGACGGAGATGTTGATTGATTTCCCGGATGTTATTGGTAATATGAATTTCAAAAGTGCTGCCAAAAAACAACTGCTGGCGGGTAAAGCTGAATTCGAGTTCCACAAGACTGATACCACTTTACCTAATCACAAGTTGAGAAGTAAATCAACTCCTATGTCTCTTGGAATTGATTCCGTTAAACAATATTCCGGATATTTGGATGTTGAAGATGACGATGTTGATAAGCATTTCTTTTATTGGTTCTTTGAGTCCAGAAATGATCCTAAAAATGATCCTATTATTTTATGGTTAAATGGTGGACCAGGATGTTCTTCATTGACTGGATTATTTTTCGAATTAGGACCATCATCGATTGGAGTTGATTTAAAACCAATTCATAACCCATACTCTTGGAATAATAATGCAAGTGTCATTTTCTTGGATCAACCTGTTAATGTTGGTTTTTCTTATTCATCTGGTTCTGTTTCAAATACAGTTACTGCTGGTAAAGATGTTTATGCCTTTTTGGAATTGTTTTTCCAACAATTCCCAGAATACTCTGAATTACCATTCCATATTTCTGGTGAATCTTATGCTGGTCACTACATTCCAGTTTTTGCAAGTGAGATTTTATCACATCCTGAACGTTCTTTTAACCTCACGAGTGTTTTAATTGGTAACGGGTTAACCGATCCATTAAACCAATATGAATTCTATGAACCAATGGCTTGTGGTGAAGGCGGTGAACCTTCGGTGCTTGAACCTCAAGAATGTCAAAATATGTTGGATACACTTCCAAAATGTTTGGCACTCATTGAAGCATGTTATGCTAATGAATCCATATGGAGTTGCGTACCGGCAACTGTCTACTGTAACGACGGCCAATTTGGGGCTTTTGAAAAAACAGGTGTAAATGTTTACGATATGAGAACAATGTGTGAAGGTGATTCAATGTGCTATGAAGGTACAGTTGCCATTGGAAAATATTTGAATTTACCAGAAGTTAAGGCTGCACTTGGTGTTGAGGTTGAAGATTACCAACCTGTGAACTTCGATCTCAGTAGAAATTTCATACTTGCTGGTGACTGGATGAAACCTTACCACAAATACGTAATCGATTTGTTGGAACAAGAACTCCCAGTTTTGATTTTCGCTGGTGATAAAGATTTCATCTGTAACTGGTTAGGAAATCAGAATTGGGTCAACAAATTAGAATGGTCCGAACAAGAAAACTTTGAAGCTCAACCAATTAGAAAATGGAATATTGATGGTAAGGCTGCTGGTGAAGTTAAGAATTATAAACACTTCACCTACTTAAGAGTGTTTGGTGCTGGTCATATGGTTCCATTAGATCAACCGGAACGCGGTCTTGATATGGTTAACAGGTGGATTAGTGGGGATTATAAGTTTTAGATGATATTTTAAAAGGAATATGAGGGATAGGTGACCCTATACAAGCCAAGTTAGTAGGTTGTAGAAGTTTTCGCCATCAAGTTTCACGCGAGGTATCTCATATTCATAAGACATACATGACATCCCAATTCATAGGACATACAAGTCATCCTAATTCATAAGAAATACAAGACTTTCAAGTCATATAGCATCCAGGTGTTACTCAACGTACCCTTCTCCTTCTTCCAAACATCGGCACAAACCCAAAACATCCCAATTCTACCAAATTCAGAATCTGAGTTCTGGTTGCAAGCCCGAAAGAGTGGAATTGGTCGACGCGCGACTGCCGCACGACTTTCTCCACTATTCAAATCTGACCATCTCACACGACTTTTGCCACCAAATATACGGCCATATGATATTCAGGAAACACTTGTCACTCCTATATATGCCTAGAAAATCGTATGTAGTTTCACTTGCCTGTAAGGCGTAAACTTGTAGGGCTACTCCTACTATACATCTTATCGGTCAATACGTCATTCACGTGATCTCCTATTTAAGAAAAGTTGAGCTTAATTGGGTCACTCCTTATCTACCGTACATTGCTGGCACACTTTACCAGGCTGTGGAAACCATCTAATGAGAGAATGTATCAGTGGAGAATAACGTTGATGAAGACGTTATCAAAGACAATTACTCCAACTTCCTATGACCTGTATTTCTCTCTTTATCGTGCCGTTTGTTTGTATAATTTTCATTAATTGCTTTACTTACATAATCAACACTATATAAAGTAGCGCTCGCCCCTGTTAAATTCACCACCAATATGAAGTTATCTATATTAACTGTATTGGCAGTTGCTAGTACAACAAACGCCCTCACCATACCAAATCCATTTGATGGACTTCAAAGTAATCTTGGAGTTGGTTTTGGACAATTTCAAAGATTCACTTCCAAGCTCGGTAAAAACAATGTGGTTGAAACAATTGCTTCATTTTTAAATGAACCATCAGAAGGGATTTCAGATGAAGTCAAGAAAACTTGGACGGAGATGTTGATGGATTTCCCGGACGTTATTGGTGGTATGAATTTCAAAAGTACTGCCAAAAAACAACTGCTGGCGGGTAAAGCTGAATTCGAATTCCACAAGACTGATGCCAATTTACCTAATCACAAATTGAGAGGTAAGTCAACTCCTAAATCTCTTGGAATTGATTCCGTTAAACAATATTCCGGTTACTTGGATGTTGAAGATGATGATGTTGATAAGCATTTCTTTTATTGGTTCTTTGAGTCCAGAAATGACCCTAAAACTGATCCTATTATTTTATGGTTAAATGGTGGACCAGGATGTTCTTCATTGACTGGATTATTTTTCGAATTAGGACCATCATCGATTGGTGTTGATTTAAAGCCAATCCATAATCCATCCTCATGGAATAACAATGCAAGTGTTATTTTCTTGGATCAACCAGTTAATGTTGGTTATTCTTATTCATCTGGATCTGTTTCAAACACAGTTTCTGCTGGTAAAGATGTTTATGCCTTTTTGGAATTGTTCTTCCAACAATTCCCAGAATATTCTAAATTGCCATTCCATATTTCTGGTGAATCTTATGCTGGTCACTACATTCCAGTTTTTGCAAGTGAGATTTTGTCACATCCTGAACGTTCTTTTGACCTTACTAGTGTTTTAATTGGTAACGGGTTAACTGATCCATTAAACCAATATGAATTCTATGAACCAATGGCTTGTGGTGAAGGTGGTGAACCTTCTGTCCTTGAACCTCAAGAATGTCAAGGTATGTTGGATTCACTTCCAAGATGTTTAGCACTCATTGAATCTTGTTATGCTAGTGAATCCTTATGGAGTTGTGTACCAGCGAGTATCTACTGTAACAACGGTCAATTTGCAGCATATCAAAGATCAGGTAGAAATGTTTACGATATCAGAACTATGTGTGAAGGTTCTTCATTATGTTATGCAGCTTTAGGTGACATCGATAAATATTTGAATTTACCAGAAGTTAAGGCTGCTCTTGGTGTTGAGGTTGAAGAATACGAATCTTGTAATTTCGATATCAACAGAAATTTCTTACTTGCTGGTGACTGGATGAAACCTTACCACAAGAACGTTATCAATTTGTTGGAACAAGAAATCCCAGTTTTAATTTACGCTGGTGATAAAGATTTCATCTGTAATTGGTTAGGAAATCAAAATTGGGTCAACAAATTAGAATGGTCCGAACAAGAAAAATTCGAAGCTCAACCAATTAGAAAATGGAAGGTTGATGGTAAGGCTGCTGGTGAAGTTAAGAATTATAAACACTTTACCTTCTTAAGGGTGTTTGGAGGTGGTCATATGGTTCCATACGATCAACCAGAAAACGCTCTTGATATGGTTAACAGGTGGGTTGGTGGGGATTTTAAGTTTTAGATGATGTTTAAAAGGAATGTAAGCGTAAAGCGTATTCCTACTCATGTTGACCTTTTTCTATACCGATTTAATATCTGGTTATTGTTTAGAAAGTACAATAAAATTGATTATATATACAAACACCCGAAACCTTGACTTCGATTTGAGGAAATTTGTAGTATGCAACTTATATATTTGAAGATTGAACTGCCTACATAAGGTGGGCAGGAAGCCATAGTATAAGAAACACGGTAAAGCGGGGGATAACTACAAATCAACATGTCAGAGTGTTCAGATTAATATCGAGACGGCGCATTTGATATTCTTTTGTTTATCTCTTAAAGCTTTTTTCAAGAAAAATTTCTAAATTCATTTGATATTCACAACTTTATGTGCCAGCTGTTGCAATGGGTTGTTTTCGGCTTGATCCAATTAAAGAGATTTAACTTACTGTCAACTTCTTCAAGAAGCCCATATATTTCACTACGCACCCTTTTTCTCGCTTGAAAATTACGTCAATCTTACAGGTTCAGACAGTCGGTTCCGCAGATTGAGAACTGCAGATATGCAGAATGCTTGGTGACAGCAATGACAAGCAGGCTTCTTCAGAGAAATAGCGGTAAGAGGATTGTTTTTAATTAAAGGCGATTATCCTAGGTATGAAATGTAGCATTTATTTTGCAACCAAACTATTTTCACATGCTAATTTGAGATTTGTTTTGGACCCTCCGGATATGTCATACCACGGATAATTTAACAATACCCCGGGTATTTACTGCGGATATATCACAGAACCTCTAATATGTAATGTTCCTCAGTCGTAGTACGTATGATATACTTGTTCCTAAGTCTTCTTACGTTTTCTATGCTTGTTCCTAAGTCATAATATTTGTATATGTTTATTATGAAAGCATCTCAGGTAAATTCAGGGAAAGTGATCATCCATGTTTTGACAAAGAATGGCATTAAAACTTTTAGGGAATCATTGATGTATAATTAAGGTTCAATTTCGTAAATTTAGCTTCATAGATATTCAGGAATCCTCAAATTCCAAACATGCCCCACTCCGTAACATTAGCCACTCGAATCTGAGCCTCTTAGCAAGATAAGCCATTCTGATTTGAACCCTTGAACATGATCTTGAACAATTCTAACACTCCTATGCTTCATGACGCATGCACGCCGCGTAATAGTTCACACACATAAAATTTATCTGCACTACTGCAACCTCCTTCCCGATTGGGGGTTTTCACAACATTGAAGCCATAATCACTAGGTGAAGACGTATAATCCAAACTAATTGGGTATGTGGAATAATTTATGCTCATCAAGATCAGCAAGAAATTGAGATCAACAACATTTTAAAAAGTCCTTCTAATCAATACAACAAGATCAATATAGAATAAGATCAAAAGGCGAACAGGATCAGTATAGAATAAGATCAACACAATGAACGTATATAACACTTCAGTATCATTGATAATATTCTTGCTATGTATAGCCAGTTCTAGTTTAAGTATATGGAGGTACATTCATCATCATTCTGTGATACTATTGATATTCATCGTAGCTGGGTATCTACTATCCATTATAACTATCATTACCACAATCATCCCACAACTACTAATAACGATGGTTGGATCGATCTTTTATATAGCAACAGGAATTGCTTTGATAGTCAAAGTTATACGAGGAGATTTGTATTTGAATGAGGCTATTGTGGTGCTATATTTGATCAATGCAATTTGTATATCACTGGGACTTACTTCACAATATGAAAGGGAAATGAGCATCATAAAAGTTACGAATGATATACAAGACGAATTTGAAGAAAACCATCCGCAATCACTGATCCAACCCCAAACACTCCCTGTGGATTCCAACCAAATCACGAAGAAACTTTCAGAACAAACACTTATTGGAGATTATCCAATTAACCATTACAATTCAGAAAAAGTCTTCCTTGCCAATATAAATCAGACCATTTTACCATCGGTATTAAAGACTGGCGAATCGAATATCATGATTAGTAAGAGAATTTACGAAAGTATAGAGAGGAGGAATCTGCAAAAAAGTTTGGCAGACACTACACTTACTGAAAAATGGGCACCCAATGAAAATCAATCGTCTGCAATAATAAACAACTCGTTTGAGATTTACGATCCGATTCTTGAAGAAGAGATCGGATTCGACGATTCTTCCGTGATTCATAAGACTCATGAAATGTCCGATATTCAGGAGGTTTCAGAGGTTGGAGATATAACTGAGATGTATGTTCAGGATGTAAACTCGGATAGGTCTGCCATGATTTTGGAAGGGTTGGAAAAGGAAGTGGGTGGTGAACTGTCAATGAATGATATCCCGCTGCAAAGCGGAGACAATGTTCCTTCCAATGAAAAAATTACCCCAGAATTTAATGGATCCTCCCAGTTAATATCCGACAGCAGGCAAATGGATTCTGGTCAAGATGATATCTCTGCTGAATACACAGTTGGTTTCCCAAAGAACAATGATGACTTTAAGATAAATAATGATTATGCTTCCCACGCAAATAAAGCTTTGAATTCTACAACAAACTCCACCAAACCAATCAAAGCAAAGAAAACATTCATTACATACGAACCTTATGAAAAAACGCTTGAAACATTGGAAAGGATTCCAAATCCAAGACAACTTTCATGGATGACCAAAGAAGACAAATCAAGAATCACCAGTATAACCCTTGAAGAATGGGATAAAAATGCCGACTTGTATAATGAGATCCAACAAAACTCCTCAGGTAATCTTTCCACATATTTACTCGCACCTGTTGAACGAGCGGACAACATAGATGATATCAGTGACATTCAATCAGACAATGAATATTGTCCTCCCATGAGACCTCAAACTCCGATATCTAGATCGTACAGTGCACCTTCGTTACATACATATAGAGATCATCGTCAGATCTCCGATCATTCTGTTGATGATTCGGTAATTCTGCTGAATTCACGAAAATTGGGAGCGAATCACAGGGGATTTTTGACTTCTCCAGGCGACTCTAGACTAACAGACGACTTCGTGAGACACTCCGTTGAAAAGACTCCAGAATCATCGCCAGTAAAGAAGTTCTTTCAAGAATCCCCGAAAAGAATCACTAGTGTTTTTAAAAGGAAGTTGGAAGATGCAAGACCATCTACAATCAAACCAACAACATTGAAACCTTCGTATACATTCCATAAGTATTCATATTCCTATGGTTCTCATAATCATTCAAGCTCAATTAATTCAATCCCATCTTCAGAAGGGTCTCCAAAACGGTCATTGAAATCCTTCTTAACCAAATCGCATAAATATTCAAACTCACAAACATCCCAGAAATTCACGCAACCATCGTCAAACTCGTCTTCACATAAATACTCAAACTCAATGCCCTCAAATTCAATCAGCTGGGATTCAATGGGAAGATTTGAAAAGGTGAGAATCCCAGATATAGCCGATTTTTGGGAAATGGGAACGGATGAGAGTGGCAGTAGGATCAGCTCTGTTCCGAGTGATGTTGTGGGGGAGTACGACAGGGAGAAGTGGAGGAATAGTAAGTTAATGTGAGTCTCGTCGAGAATACCTTTAGTGGTCATCGTGTGACGAGAGTGAATCAAACACTAACAGTGCTTCATACACAATAAAACGCGATGGGATAATCTTGAACCCTGGAATACGTCTTCATATCAAGATGACATCTCATTCGCGCCTCTACAATCCTCATTGTAATAATTACTAATGAGATGTAGAGCAATCACAATCAGTTTAGTATTGCGAATACCATTGTAAGCTTGTGATCATGCAAGTTTGCAATTGTTCAAATCATTTAGACATATGCATCAATAATAAATATAATCCATTATAGAATGTAAATAACAGCTTTGTTCTAGGAGTAATATGTGTTAAAACTCATACCTTGAGCAGTAGGCAATCTCACTGTAGATCGTTGCAAGGTCGTGCGAAAATACCAATATTATGATAGAAACAGCTTAAACCGCCATTTTTGATAGAGGGAATCAGAAAGATGTTGATTTGATTCTGGTTAAGACATTAACTGCGTATGGTTTTGAAAACACTTCAAATTGATGATTTTTGATGATAATTGAAGAAAAATCTTCAATATTAACAGAATGAGCAAAATTAACACTTGTTACAATCATGACTCTTTCAGAAGCCCAGCTCTCTATGGGCTCCTCAATCGCAAGATCTCTTTGCTCTCTTTTGTGCCTTTGCAGGTGAGGAGCGCTTGACCGCTTTCTCACTTAGCGGCTCTCTTATTTTTCAGGCATCGCGAAAAATCATACACCATCATGGATGCTGATGACCTTTTTGGAGTCTTCAATGAGGTTCCCACAGTGGTCCCGGTAGTTGATACTGAACCAGTCCCTCCTAAACAAGTCGAGTCTAACGATTTGAAGAAAAAGAGAAGTGATTCCCCCGAACCAAGTAATAAGAAAGCCAAAATCAACTTAGACAAACATCCCGAAGTCACACCTGTTGTTGTTGATTCACTTGAGATCGAGGCGTCCAGGGATGTTGCTGCCTCCAACGGACTTCTTGGAGAGGATTCCTCTGTTCCTGAAAAGATCAAACTCTTGCATCAAGTTCGTCATCAAGTCGCAGTGCCTGCTGGGTTTCCTTATGTTCCAATTGGACAACACAAACGTCTTAATGAAGCCAGACTTTATCCTTTTGTTTTGGATCCTTTCCAAGATACCTCTGTATCTTGTATTGATCGTAATGAGAGTGTTTTAGTGTCGGCACATACATCTGCCGGTAAAACTGTGGTTGCTGAATATGCCATTGCACAATCCCTTAGAGAGAAATCAAGAGTCATTTACACATCTCCAATCAAAGCCTTAAGTAATCAAAAGTATAGAGAGTTATTGGCAGAGTTTGGGGACGTAGGGTTAATGACTGGTGATGTTACGATCAATCCCGATGCTGGATGTCTTGTGATGACTACCGAGATTTTGCGTAGTATGTTATATCGTGGTTCTGAGGTAATGAGAGAAGTAGCATGGGTTATTTTTGATGAGGTTCATTACATGAGAGATAAATCAAGAGGTGTTGTTTGGGAAGAAACCATCATTTTATTACCTGATAAAGTACACTATGTATTTTTATCTGCAACGATTCCAAATGCAATGGAATTTGCAGAATGGATAGTGAAAATCCATGGACAACCATGTCACGTTGTTTACACTGATTTCAGACCAACTCCGTTACAACATTATCTTTTTCCAGCAGGAGGAGATGGTATCCATTTGGTTGTAGATGAAAAGGGAGCTTTCAGAGAAGAGAACTTTTCAAAGGCAATGGTAAGTATTAGTAATGGACAAGGTGATGATCCTAATTCAGATAAAAGTAGAGGGAAGAAGGGCCAAACCTTTAAAGGAGGTAACAAAGATGGTAATTCTGATATCTACAAAATCATCAAGATGATTTATATGAAGAAATATAATCCAGTCATTGTTTTCTCATTTTCTAAAAGAGATTGTGAAACTTTGGCGTTGAAGATGTCTAAGCTTGATTTCAACAATGACGAGGAAAGAGAAGCATTGACTAAAATCTTCAATAATGCTATTGAACTTCTTCCTGAAGCTGATAAGGAATTGCCACAAATCAAGAATATCTTGCCACTATTGAAAAGAGGAATTGGTATACATCATTCTGGATTGTTGCCGATTCTTAAAGAAATCATTGAGATTCTCTTCCAAGAAGGATATCTCAAGGTGCTTTTTGCAACCGAAACCTTTTCAATTGGATTGAATATGCCTGCTAAAACCGTTGTTTTCACTTCCGTACGTAAGTGGGATGGTGTTGCATTCAGATGGATTTCCGGAGGTGAGTATATTCAAATGTCGGGTAGAGCAGGACGTCGTGGATTGGATGATCGTGGGATTGTCATCATGATGATCGACGAAAAGATGGAACCTCCAGTAGCAAAAGGAATGGTTCAAGGACAAGCCGATAGATTGGATTCGGCCTTCCATTTGGGATATAATATGTTATTGAATTTAATGAGAGTGGAAGGGATTTCTCCGGAATTCATGTTACAAAGTTCCTTCTTCCAATTCCAAAATGCTTCATCTGTACCAAAATTAGAGTCGGAAGTTCAAGAATTGACATTGAAGAGCAATTCCATTCAAATCGAAGACGAGCATATTGTCAAAGAATACCATCAACTAGAAACTCAATTGGAAACGTATAAAGAAGACGTCAGAGTTGTGACGACCCATCCAGGTCACATACTACCATTTCTTCAAGTTGGTAGAGTTATCAGAGTCAAAGTTGACGGTGTGGATTACGGCTGGGGTATGATAACTTCATTCAGTAAAAGAATCAATAAAAAACATTCTAATGAAGAGTACACTCCACATCAGTCTTACATTGTTACGGTCTTTATCTATTCAATGTTCATTGATTCTCCAGTAAACCTTATCAAACAATTCAATCCAGAATTACCCCAAGGAGTTAGACCTTCAAAATCAGGTGAAAAGTCTCGTGCGGAGTTCATTCCAATCACTCTCGATAGTATAGCTGCTATAAGTTCAGTTAGATTGAAAGTACCGGAAGACTTGAAGAGTTCTGGCGCTAAGAAATCTCTCGTGAAAACATTGAAAGATTTGAAAATAAAATTACCAAATGGAATCATCCCATTATTGGACCCAGTCTCAACAATGAAAATCGAAGATCCAGAATTCGCCTTGCTCCTCCGGAAAATCAAAGTGTTGAACGAAAAGATCTCGGAAAATGTTTTATCCGACTCCGTTGTACTCGCAGATGTTTACCCACAATATAAAGTTAAGGTCGAATACGAAGAAAAGATAAAATCTCTTCAAGAAAAGATTTTGGAAACTCAAGCCGTGATTCAACTCGATGATTTGCGTCATAGAAAACGTGTTTTAAGAAGATTGGGCTTTAGTAATACTTCTGATGTTATTGAACTCAAAGGTCGTGTTGCTTGCGAAATTTCCACCGGTGACGAGCTCTTGTTAACCGAGTTGATTTTCAATGGTAATTTCAATGAATTATCTCCAGAAGTAAGTGCTGCTTTATTATCATGTTTTGTATTCCAAGAACGTGCCAAAGAATTCCCTAAATTGAAGCCGGAATTGGCAGAGCCTTTGAAATCAATGCAAGATATGGCAAGCAAGCTTGCAAAGGTGTATAAAGAATGCAAGATCGAAGTCATTGAAAAGGAATACGTTGAACTGTTCAGACCGGAATTGATGGAAGTGACTTTTGCTTGGTGCAAAGGTGCAAGCTTTACTCAAATCTGTAAAATGACAGATGTTTATGAGGGTAGTTTGATTAGAATGTTTAAGAGATTGGAAGAGTTGATTAGACAAATTGTACTGGCTGCAAAAGCAATTGGAAACGTTGAATTGGAGGAGAAGATGGAGAAGGGGTTGGAATTGGTTCATAGGGATATTGTTAGTGCTGGGAGTTTGTATTTGTAATGATCGTGATCAGTATTATCACGATCGCGCTGTGCTAGCAAGATTGGTCATTGCAGTGATACACGATTTCACGAGGATGCTGCGCATAGTAATTCAATATAACACTGACTGTTTGCTGAGATTATACATTGCTACTTGAAGAGCATTGATAAATGCTACACAAACCACCTACATATCGTTGTTTTCTATGCACAACCCAAAATCATACAGTCTCGCTAAGTATTGTATATGTATAGAATGTATTTTATCTATTATAAAGTGTAGTACTAACAGTGTTTGTGTGGGATGATTGTAAGAATGAATCACAGAGAAGTGTAGTTTTACTAAAATACAGAACAGTCTAATAATCATACTAATGCTACTGAATCCTCACAGTGTACCCGACATAAAAATCAATTACTCTAATCTCATGATCATCTTTCACACTGCGGCTGCAAATCCTGCAACAGACCCGAAAAAAGTCACTCCCTTTTGATTCCGCACGGCTGATTCCTAACCAACTAAATATACCAGAGTTATTACATTACAACACAATACATTTTAAGATAATTGGGATACGTCCAGCCACTCAGCACCAATTCCAAACTCTCCAACCTTCATATATTGACATAAATATTGCCGCCCGAATATAGCCCCATTCAACCTATATATAACTCACACAGCCTGATCAACACCCTTGATAGAATGACTCCCCAAATTCACATGCTCTACGCATCGTAGACAACCCCTATAAATACTCTATGCAAGCTGCTCCACTAATGTATAGGCAAGCAAGTTGTGACTCTTAATCTTCTCCCCCCATATAACAATCGCCACCAAATTAGCAAGTTTACGAAAGTATGTCCCGTTTACTCCTCTCCACCGAGGTTGAGCTTCTATATGTGCGGTCCAAGGTATTCCTTCATCCGACACAGCTGAAACGCGACAACATCCCTGGATTTCTTATACTTTGTCGGGGTCCCAATACTACTACCAAAGACATCAAACTTGCATTTGTTCCTGAATCTGCACTTACAACCAATGACATTAAGCAGTATGAACAAGTTGATTTAGATGGTCCAGGCGAAGCGGAACAAAAGAAGAAGGTTGTCAAAGCTAGAATTGCAAATAAGAGTGTTATTACTTCCGGTTACTCGGTCACCCTTTCGTACATTTATCTGATCCAAGTCCGCAAACCTTCTATTGGATTCTGGAACGGTAGTATTGTTGTCAATTCAAAGGATGGGGAAAAATTGCCTATCATGTTTTTCCATGATGAAGAATCTGGAACCCACAAGAAGCAAGAGAAATTGAGAAATCAAGATATGAATCCATTTACTGAGGATGGAAATGTTGTCTGGGGCGGACTGGAATTTATGAGTGCAGTAAAGCTTTATATAAACGTAGAAAAAAGCACCATTGAACCAAGTACGTTTTTGGTGAATCCTGATTTGAACGATTTGAGGAACTTTTCACCAAGAAGTAGAATTGGAAGTGTTTCTTCGAATCACAGTGGGGAAAATGCTGCACCCTTTGTATTACCTAATATTGGGAAAGCGTTTGCTACTGCCAAATGGAAGATTTTGGAAACAGTAGCTACGTTCACTGCTCGTACCAAGAATTCAGTCATGGATATCGTCGAAGAACACGTTCCTCCAAGCGTACTTCAAATGATGAATCAACCCGAGGTTCAAAAAATCGGAGACGATTTCGATTCTGCAAGAGTTTATCTTGCTAAATGGGCACAACAGGTAAAGGAGGAAGCTGAAAATCAAAGAGATTTCATGATGGACGATGATATTTACAACCAAATCAATAAGGAATTAGGTCTGAATGAATTGTTGACTGACGAGGAGATTTCAAGAACGTCTAGACGTGGTGAAATCACCAAAATCGAATGGGATACATTTTTTGATTACTCTGGTAGATTGAATATAACTGTGGACGAAGTCAAAAGTCGCATTTTCCATGGTGGACTTGAAGATAAAGTCAGACCCGAAGCGTGGTTGTTCTTATTAGGGGTTTACCCATGGAGTAGTTCCAAAGAGGAAAGGAAACTTTTATACGATAGTTATGAATCTGCATATCATGAATTGAAATTGAAATGGATTGGTGATGATATCAAAAGAGAAACCGAGTTTTGGAGAGACCAGAAACATAGAATTGAAAAAGATATTAATAGAACCGACCGTCAATTACCTTTATTCAAGAATGTTCCGAAAAGAAGAAGAGCAAGTGAAATTGCTCGAGATGAATCATCAGAAGAAACTCCAGACTCGGACGATGAAGATATCTCGAATATTTCGAATCCTCATTTATACAGAATGAGGGAAATTTTGCTCACATACAATGAATTCAATATCAATCTTGGTTACGTCCAAGGTATGACAGATTTGTTGTCTCCTCTCTATACCCAGTTCCAAGATGAAGTGCTTACATTTTGGGCGTTTACCAAATTTATGGAGCCAATGGAGAGAAACTTTGTTCGTGATCAATCGGGAATGAAGAACCAAATGATCACTCTTAACAAATTGCTTCAATTCATGTTACCTGGTCTTTACAAGCATTTGGAAAAATGTGAGAGTATTGACTTGTTCTTCTACTTCAGAATGCTACTTGTTTGGTTCAAAAGAGAATTGGATTGGGATCAGGTTTTAAGACTATGGGAGATTTTGTGGACAAATTTGTACTCCGGCCAATTCCACTTGTTTTTCGCCTTGGCCATCTTGCTGGATAATGAAAGAATCATTGTACAAAATTTGAGACAATTCGATGAAGTTTTGAAGTACATGAATGATTTGTCAGGAAAGTTGAAGCTTGATCCTTTATTGATCAGAAGTGAGTTGTTGTTTTTGAAGTTCAAAAGAATGGTTGATATTATTGATAGGGAAAACTCTTTGGGTAAACAGGAGGTTGTTATTCCAGAAGAGGTTAGAAGGTTGTTGAAGAGGGGAGTAGTTGTTCAGCGGGAGGTTGATAGGCCGGAGGGTGCGGGCGGAGGTTAGTACGTCACTTTCAACCGGTGTTCCAGAGTTCTTGGAAACCACCTCAGAGTCAAAACTGTTGATCATCTTGTGTAATTCGGGACTCTGCGGAAGTGACTTTTTGTGTATACGGCTGAATTTCGGCCAATCCCAGGGATTATGTCTGGTACATTTATTTCTGTGCATGGGTATGAATTGGTTTTGGTATCGTCTCAGTTGGAGGTTTGGCTTTTTTTATCTTTATATCACAGGATTGTGATGTAATACGGATTTTTGATGAATATGGAATAAATGGATTAAATGATTTCTTGCTGGCGATGTAGACGTAGTGGCTGGGTGGTGTGTGAAAGATGGCAAAGTGGGGTGTATAGTCTACAAGATTGTGTCAAAGGGTGTTGTGTCAAAGTTTGTCTAAGTGTAGGTGGTACTGTAAGGAAATTTTCACGTTTCATTGAAGAAAACAATATCGTCGTAGTCCTTTGGAGTCTCTACAATGCATTGCCATGTTATGTACAATGAATTACCATGTTATACACTGCACTACTATGATATATACTGCACTACCATGCTCTATACTCTCTCATGCAACACCTAACTAATGCAGCACAAAAGCGCATTTTTCAATATACCTACCCGTCGGAGTGATTCGTAACAACATACAAGTGAAATAAACAGGCATCTCGGTTAATTAACAATAAATGAGATATTGACGAGGTTAGAAGTCACACGATGACTACAACATTTTTCACCTTTCATTGAACAATTGGTGAGAAATGTGTACTACAATGTAAATAATGTTCTATATACCACACCTCATCCTTGTAGTCAGTCTACTACTTCTCGTTTCCTTATCTGTCTCTCTTGCCTACGCTAGTCTCATCTCCCGTCATTATCCCAATTCAGCCTAAATGCGAAAAACTAAAATTGCACCCCCCGTGTGCTTGGCTATATAAACAACCTAATAACCTGTTTAACTTGTCCCAGCAAATTACATGAGCGAAGCCACTCCGTTATTGAAGAATCCTTATGAAGAGGAGCAAGAAGAATATGAATTCAATATAAGTTACAGAGTCAGGGTATTTTTATATAGCATTGGGGCTGTATTGGTACTAATAACTGGATGGTTCTTCTGTTTCTATTTACCCGCTTTATTTATACCACCATCAGTTGAATTAGAAGGGATTGTGAAGTTGGCTAAATTGAACGTTAGTTTGGGTGTTTTGGATGGCGAGAGATTGGAGCGGGTTTCCCCAGAAGCCTGGACTGCGGAAGAAGTTGACGGATCAGAAGTCTTCGCTAATGATATCATTTCCTCAGACGGACTTCCCACAGTTGAAAGAATCATCATGATTGGTGATGTTCATGGCCATTACAATGAATTCAAGAAGCTTTTACATAAGGTTAAGTATGACTCCGAGACAGATCATTTGCTTGTTCTCGGGGATTTCATAACAAAAGGTCCAGACTCTTTGAAAATGTTGGATTATCTCATTGAAAATGAAGTCGATTGTGTTTTGGGAAACCACGAATACTATATCTTACAAAACTATGCTAAGTTCCATGGACTTGAACAGCCTTATTTTGTTAATGGGACTGTTTTTGGTCAGTCTGACGATATCAGTATTGATCTTGTTGGGGATGGATTCAACAACGATCCAGAATTCCTCCTTGCAAAAAAACTCCAACCTCATCATGTGAAATATATCAACAAATGTTCAATTATCAAACAACTCGGCCCAATGCCTTTAGTTAAAGGTTCAAAAACAACCTACAAAAGATCAGGCTCTAGTTACAATACAGCCCCAGGAGTGGCTGTTCATGCTGGACTCCGTTGGGATCTTGCTTTGAATCAACAAAACCCCCTCGATAATCTCGAGGTTAGACTGTACATAAAACCGTTCTTCAATGAAACAACAAATGACCCATTGACTCCGGAAGCTGTTTCATGGTCTAAGATTTTCAATAGAAAACAAAAAGATTCAGAGACTCCGGTCATTGTTTATTATGGTCATGATGCAAGACGTGGTCTTGACTTAAAAAGGTTTACGAAGGGGTTGGATTCGGGATGTGACAAGGGGGATAGTTTAACTGCGATGGTGTTTTGGAATGAGAATACCAAGAAGGGAGTTTTGCATAGGGAGAGTGTTTTTGAAGTTGGGTGTAGTTGAAGCATCTTAGAGCGGCGATATAGCACAGAATTGTGGCGAGTCGGTATGGCTGCAATGGTATTCTACGAGAATACAAGAAATCCTTATCCCAGAGAGCTATGAGTTGTCGCTTGCTCCGTACCCCTACAATAATATTATACAAGAATGTGAGAATGCATGCTCAATCCAGGAGAGTTAGAGTCAGGAGGTAGAGTCATTGAACATACTTCAAAGGCAATGTCGTTATCCTGGTCATACCTTGCAACTATAATAAATACGCACCAGTTGCAGGTATTGCTAATAATTTAGAGTAATTAATTTTAGAAAACGATTTACAGTTATCACATGTTGACCCGCTAATTTATTTAGATTAATTAATGTTTTAGTGAGTTTTCGTAGGGGGTGTATTCTGTAAGGTTGCTTCAATTGTGCAAAAGATTTGAATGTTCAACCTAGCTCCATTTTGGTACCATTTCAATCAATATGGTAGCAATTCTAGTAATTTGCAGCCAATAGTTCAGAACGTTGTTCATTTTCCTAAAATGTTCTGTGGTCAGGGTCTCTCTCCGTGAATTCTGTCTCATATGGCTAGATACCAATACTTTTTCTCTCTGTTTAAGTTTCCCTAAGGGAAATGTAATATTCAGTAAATAAGCACTACGTAGACAAGTGACAACATTACACAAGATTGTGAGATCACAAGACGTTTACAATTTCTAACACCTAACTCTGCTTCGAGATGTGTACCAAGATGCTCTCAACCACACCCTGTCGCTTTATCCAAAGTATTCACCTTCTTGCTTTGCCCCAAGGATGGCCAGCCAAGAAAAATACTTTGACATATTCGCAGCCATAACAACCTAACGACTATAACACCCACCCCAATGCTACACCCATCACGAGAGAGCAATCATCCCTCCACCTTGTAATTATAATTAACGGATCTAAATAACTTGCCTTCGTTATCTAATCTAACCCCTGCATATTTGACCCCCACGTTGGTTGGTCATGATTTTCATTCCCGTGGTTAAATCCAGATTCTTTGTCGCGGTGAATATTTTGATTGTTTTGGCGACATAGTAAGAGGGAGAGAGTGAGACGGAGGGAGAGAGGGAATTGGACGAATAAGGCGTCCATCATAACATACCCAACACACTGACATACCCAGCAAGTGCATTACCCAGCAAGTTTTTATTTGCAGGCTTATACTATGGCGCCACTTTCGAGAAGATGCTCGCTGCGCTCATATCTTCTCTTTGGGTGCAAATCCACGTTTCTGCACACGTTCCCAAACATATAAATAAAAACAAAATGGCCTCTCCAAACAGCACAGATATGTCCTTTGTTGAAACCATCCCAAGTCAAACATCCGACGTCAAAATATCCATTAATGATCCTACCATACTTCCTCAACATAAGTACAAACTCTGGTTTGGTGAGAAGGGATTCTTATGTGCTCTGGAGTTAGGGTATATGACCAACTTCATCATGACAGTACAATACAAAAAGAGATACACCAAAGCCAACTTCTCCCAAGCTATGAGAAAGTTCATACTCAAAAATCCCGTTTTTGCCTATGGGTTTTTTAGAGAGGATAGCGTTGATGAAAAATTTATAGGGTATAGTAGTCTCGATGAGAAACACAATGGAGAAAACATAACTAAGAGACCCGTCGAAAGAATCGTTTTTGATGATATCTTTGAATATCGTACCTTAAGAAGACCGCTCAACGTCGATGATTTGGAAAACTTGAATCATGTTAAATTTCCCATTAATGGCAAACCAGCTTATAGGTGTGTTGTACATGAATTTGGTCAAACTCAATACCTTCTGTTTATATCCGAACATGCTTTAAGGGATGGAAATAGTGCCAGGTTTTTCCACATAGATTTCCTTGTAGAACTACAAAGATCAAGAAATGATTTCTACATCGATACTTTGTTCTCATATGAAAATGACAAGGATTCACTTGGTCTGCCACAACCTCCATTTGATAAAATTAATCTGATTTTACTGAGACCATACATACTTTCATTAATGTTTTTGAAGGTTTTACTCAACTTTGCAAGTGAATTGACAAGCCCGTATCCGAAGTTTCATGTCAACCCAATTTCAGCTACTTACAAGTGTAAATTCAAGCATTTCAATATCCCGGCAACAAAATTGACCAAGATTCTTCAATTCATACGCTCAAAGAACATAACCTTAACACCTTATATTTCTGTTCTTGGTCATCAAACATTCCAAGAAGAGATCATTTCCAAATTTACTGGCGAATTCACAAGTAACCTTAGAATCTCTATCGATGCAAGGAGGTACTTTCCGGAAGAAAAAGATGATTTGAGGTATTCTGTATGTGTTGGATCTCATGGCTCTACATTCCCTCCATTATCAAAATCCAGCACTTCCCTCTTTAACAAGATAAAGGACGTCCAATCTCAACTCCAGAAAACTTTGGAAACGCCGTTGTTTTATGCAGAGAGATCCTTGTTAAAGTTGACTAATATCTGGACCTACTTTAAAGGGGTGGAAGGAACCACCGGGCATTTAGAAAACTTTTGTGTGAGCAACATTGGCGTTTTGCCTGAGAATACCGTGGTTGATTCATGGTTCAGTCAAGATTGTAATGCCTTTTCAAATGTTATTGTGAGTGTGGTCTCAACTCCAATTGGTGGGTTGAACGTGGTAGTTAGTTACCATGATTATTTGGATGTAATTAAAGATGGGGATTCATCAATGGACAGGTTTATGAGCATCTTCGAGGATAGATTGCTTAGTGCTGCAACGTAGTGAGTCTCATATATATGTGGAAATCACAAATGTCTTTGTAGGATGTGTGTTTTAAATATCACAACACAAGATTCTAATTACAAGTGCACATCTTCAAAGTACATCAACCAAAAATTCAGAATTAGCATTGAGAGATTCTAATTGAACACACCCTTAATATACCCCCTTAGAAATAGAAATACAGTCATTGAGTGGCTGGGGGAAGAAACCCAAATGTTCTCCAACATAGATGTAACCTGAAACATCTAGAGAACTATTATAGTAGACGTTTAGAATTTATTTTGTAGACTTAAATAGATTATAGATAATTTTTAGGGGGTAGGAAATGTATTTTTTGGGTGCAAAATGTGACACAAAGGTTGGATGTCTCTGTTTCTCGACAATGTGAGAGATTTTTAAGCAGCACGAATTGAAGTGGTGATTTGTTTTGGCAGCTAATTTCCTCATTCTACCCAGTGTCTTACACGAAGTTTTTACTATTCACATGGATTTGACTCATGGGTAGAAATGGCGATATTGTGGTACTTTAGCGCTATCGAAACCTTACAAGCTCTTGCAGGCAGTAATAGTTGTACCTGATCTGGGGAGTTTATCATACTGATTTTGACTTCAATTAGCTTACTCTTGAGATCCACTCAATCGTCGACCAAGGATTCAGCGTCCAGATCAAAACAAATCCGCTTTCAGAGACTATGGTGGGCTTTTGAGAGATAATTTGCACTCTACAAAATCATAGTCTTTCCTCCTCTGCGAACCTGCTGTACCTGGCTCTGTCTGTCTAATTCAATGGAGCAATCCACAAGCTTGCTTTTTAACTCAGTCCATTTGAGACTTTATTTCAGTTATATCAACGTCAACCTCTGTATAACCGCCCCCATTACTACCCATACACAGCTTCCCTTTGTATTCGGAGCCATTGTAAAGCCCTTGCATTTTTTGTTCTTTGCACGTGATCAAGACTGCTTTTTCAACTTTTTTTTTTCACGATATTTTCCACGCACTACCTCAAAAAACTATAAAGAGAACCTCATTCCCATAAACTTTTCACTACCTTTAATTTAACAAACAACAGACATAATGCCAGGTGTATCCGTTAGGTATGTTTAAAGTCATAGTTTGTACTGTCGTGGTGGATAGAGAGAGTTCCTTTGGAACTCACGCAACCGTTTATAATAGTAAAATGTGAATGAAGAGCTTTATGCTGTTGATGAACATTACGTTGCACTCTATCCCCCGTAGTACTTTTTATTTGATCTCTACTAACAAATTCAGAGACGTTCCAGCTCAAGATTTTATTGATGCTTATGCTCAATTTTTACAAAGACAAGGTAAATTGGAAGTTCCAGGTTACGTTGATTTAGTCAAGACTTCTGCCGGTAATGAATTACCACCTCAAGAATCTGAAACTTGGTTCTACAAGAGAGCTGCCTCTGTCGCTAGACACATTTACTTGAGAAAGCAAGTCGGTGTTGGTAAGTTAAACAAGTTATATGGTGGTGCCATTAACAGAGGTTTCAGACCTCACAGACACGCCGATGCTTCTGGATCTATTAACAGAAAGGTTTTACAATCTTTACAAAAGATCGGTGTCTTGGAAATCTCATCTAAGGGTGGTAGAAAGATCTCCGAAAACGGTCAAAGAGATTTGGACAGAATTGCTGCCCAAACCTTGGAAGACGATGAATAAATAATTTGAGAGCATTTCGAGCATAGCGAGAAATGTGACCATAAAAGTACTATACGGTACAAATTCAGTGTTTTGTCTTGGAACACTCAATGTAACCCAATTGTAAGTGAAAATAATATTTTCAATAAGGTGGATCTTCACATTGTTGAACTTCTCACAATTGATGTTGCAACCATATAGTAATATAATTTATTTTGTTTTAAATTTTGTATATTAGGATATTAATGGATATTAATTACGTGTATGATTGTAGAGAATTGAGCAGTATATGGTGGAGTTTAGGAATCGTGAATGCTAGTGAGTTCCCGTAAAGAAGAAGCCACTCTATAAAAATACTTCTATTACCTATGGCAAGTATTCACAAAGGCTCTGATCTGTGCAATGGCTGTTGTGCCAGGTATCTAGCTCGATGTTTACGAGAACGCAAATCTATATTTATTACATATATAAATTTTGAAGCACTTCGTTGAAGATTTTCATTTTACAGTAGCTGCCTCTAAGTATTCCCTGAATTGCAGGTTGGCTACAGTCGGTACTTCACAATTGCTTCGCAATCTCCTCCACGATCCTCTTACCTTCCACCTCTCTCAATAACGCATCCACCTCTTCCTCCAACCCAATCCAAGTCAATGAAACTTGCTCAGGTAACCCTCTTATCCAATCCTTATACACTCCCACAGAAACACCTTCTGGTAATTCCAAAACCTTGCCATCTCTCTTTGTTAAGTCATTATCTATCAAATTGAAACCACGATCAAATGATTGAACTGTAAAAAGCGACTCAGCCAAGCTCACGATATAATCGAAATCTTCTTTATTGTCGATTTTACCACCATAGGTAATTGTACCAATAAGATATCTCAATTCTCCCCAAGGTATAACGTCTGGTGAAATATTACTCTTACCTTTGAAATGTCCAAATACCTTCTTTAATACATTCATCCCAGCAGCGAAGTCCGAATCGTTGAGATCGTACTTCTTTTTGAATGAAATAGGAGCATATCTTAATCTTTCTTGGATTATCGAATGATACCAAGATAACAAGAAATAAACATGAACAATTTCTCCAGGATAATCCTCAAGAGGTGTTACTGAGCTGAATACTTCATAAAGAAGATTTCTCAAGCCAGGTTGATTCTCATAAATTAACACCTTGGATTTGCTAACCAAAGCTGCTGGAATGTTGGATGTATCATTACAAGTGAGGAAAATTTTGATGGCTGAACTCGACGGAATTGCTTCTAATTTCCTTTCCAAATAATTAAGCCAGTTAGGTGACATTTGGATGTTTTGAATGAGAATCCAAGTTCCTTTGGTGGAGGCAATACTCAATTCTTTATTTGCAATTTCAACACCTTCTTTTGAACCCATTGAGACGATAGCTAATTTTTGATTACAGTCTTTAGCAAGTCTTTCAACCTTAAATGTGGCATCGAAACCATCAGCGGAAGCAAGTAATATAGTAGTATTTGTTGAAGTCCAATCGTTTAAGTCATATTTTGATGAGTATGCACCAATACCAGTAAATAAGAAAGAGCTTAACAGGACGAACGAATTCATAAACTCATCTTTCCGACCGATTGATTTCATGAGTGGAAGTAACAATTTGAAAGCTTCATTATCGCTGTTTTTGTTGAGCAAGGTCTCGAAGTCTTCGTTGGAGTTGTCATATCTAACAAAGCAGGCATCGTAAACACTTTGTATAGTCAACTTCTGTCCTTCACTCTCACCTGCAATCAACTTTAATAAAAGTGCAACACTACGACCAAACTGCTTACCAACCTCTAAGGAATAATACAAAACAACGAGACTAACACCAAATATAATCCTATCTTGGTATTTCAAAGAAGGGGCTATCTCAGCAAAGGTCTCAATGTATAGTTCCTTGACAAAGTCTTGTATACTGGAGGATCTTCCGATTTTGAGTACTTTCATAAATATACCAACAAAACTCTCCAATGAGAAATTATAAAACCTATTCAACTCATTCAATCTCTTAAAAAGATTATAAATCAAGGCTGAGTGTTTTCCCACGTCGGAATACGTATTTCTAACTTCTTCAACTGTCTCCATGACGTCTTTGGACTCCTCTATTTTTTGATCGATCTCCGTGGCTTCTGCTTTCAAGCTCTCAAGAGTGTTGATAATTATATCATTATCTAAAATATTACCAACACTCAACGAAGATAACAATTCCTCTTCAAGAGAGTGTAAACGCACTTGATATTCCCCTTGTAAGGCTACCAACTCGCTACGTTTCTTCTCAACCTCTGGCTTGATATCTTGCAAAGTAAGATTCAAGATCTTGTTTTCCAACGAGCTACTTGTAACTGTGAAATTAACAACTCTCGTTCTGGCGGATACAAATGGAGATAATCTCAATCCGGAATCTCTAGTGCTGAATATTAACTTGAAATCAGGTGAAAAATCAACTTCTTGATCCCCAACCTTAATCATCATTCTACCACCATTACGGCGGATTTCGTGACGTAAGATGGAATCCATAATAGGATCATAGTACTCAGCATCTTGTATTATGAAGACTCCACCAAATCTGAGAGAGTTTTCTAATTGCTTAACAAATCCTTCATTAAGGAAACTAGTTATCACAACCTTTTTATGGAACCTTTCAAGCACTTCTAAAATCTCTCCAGATGGATCGATAACAACTGGAGTTAAAGAATATTTCATAATGATGAAATTTTCTATATTCAATTCATCATTGCCAAGTCCGTTATTTTCCCAATTCAATAACTCTCCACCATTACTAAGATAATCACTTAATTTCAAATGATTATCATATAACAATTTCGACGAATCCAACTTCTCTCTCCATTTGCCCATCAAAACCTTTCTCCCACCTTGATCCAAACATCCAGAATAGACTAAAAATGCAGCTCCTAATAAACTACTACCTACTAGTCTTTCCCTTTGATCACCAAATTTCTTGATACTAACCTTCCAACGTTCTCTCTCGCTGGTAAGGTTATCTATCAATTTCATCGATCTGCTGACCTTCTTTTCAACAACTTTCATTTCCAGTTTGATATTCTCGGCATCTCTAATCAAAGAAGAATAATCCTCTTTGTATTTATCGATACTCTCTTCCAATTCTGTAATCATTTCTTGAATGGCAATCAATTGAGCTTTTGTCTTTTTGGTTTGATTTTCCAACTTCATCACCTCGTTTCTCAAAGGTCCTATATTTTGAAGAATTCTGGAATATGTTAAATGCGCAACTACCCATTGAAGAAGTGGCCCACATGCTTTACTTGCACGATAAACTGCTTCGTAATTGAATTCTCCTCTGGAAAGATAAACCTCCTCCATATACTCCCTAATTTGAATGGTTAATTGTTCTTCATTATTGAACAGAACAATGTTGGCGATGAAATCATCTCGTCTAACAACTACTTGCACGTCTCTCCATGTATTCACGTCGTATCCAAGCATGATACAAACTGACTCCATTGTCATTTTCACTGGCGCCGGAGGATTTGTCATACTTCTGATCTCAGTAAGATGTTGCTTTTTGATGTTTTGAACTCCACGTTGAGCTTCAAGAACCGCTGGTTCTGCTTTATCCAAGTCCTTAATGACTTTTTCACGACGTGAGTTGATTTCCAGCTCTTGCTTTTCCAATTCTAATTGGGTCTCTACTGAAAATTCTTGCTTCCTTTCAGCTTCGTTTTGCTCTGTTAACATTTTGTTCAACATAAGTTTGGCTTGTTTATCTTTACTTATAAGGAAGTTTTGTTTGGTTGAAAGCTCATGCTTGAGCTCGTTGACCTGGATAACAGTTTCGCGGAGCTTGTCAAGACCGACTGAAATGTGGCGTTGGTTTTCTTCAAGTTCAAATGATTTGGAATCGAAAATTGTGGTGAATGTTCTGATTAAGCTTAGGTAGTTGCTTGGTGGATTGGCCAAGGTAAGTGAAGTACTTGGCGCAGCCACAGAGCTCACGACAGCCAGAGAAGTTGAAGGGGTTGACCACACCTGTGAAGCTGCCGTCCTATGCAAATAAACCATCGCATCAACAACAACATCTCTAAATTGAGTGATTCTCCCATCCATTTCGGGCATAACAAACCCACTCATATCAAACGGCATATCCCCCACCAAAAACTTTCCTATGTCAAACAACGATTCATCCGACCAATCGCCCATCCAACTCAAAACACATCTATTGAACAAAGCTGGTGATGATATCACCGTATCTTTACCGCTTATGTTAAAAATTACATGCAAATTCTCCGAAATTTGTCTTGTGAACCAAGAATATAGCTCCTCTGTAGTATCGAGTAGAAGGCCCTGGTTATTCGACTGCTCAACACATAAACTCATCAAGGTGTTAAAATCATCACCCTCAAATAGTCCAGGAATCTCTGCATTTGCAAGCAAGGTATTCATTCTCTCTACAAAGGAAGTCTCCAAGATACTGGACTCATCGATAATAAAACAAATCCTCTCTCCTTTAGCACATAAAATCAAAATTTCCCTTAAAGTTGTATCAAAATCTTCGATACCATAATTCCTGGTAACACTCAATTGAACGACCTTTAACCCGTTGATCCATGCTACAAACTTACTTAACGTAGTTTTACCACTGGTACTTATACCCGCCAAAATCATATGACCCTGTTTTTGTCTAAGCACTCTATCAATTCTAAGGGCGTGATCGAGAAGATCATCGTGTAAAACAAGATCAACCTCAATTTCTTCCTCACTAAAAACACGAAGTCTTTCTGATACGAACAGTCGTAATTGTTCCTCATCAACGGATTCGTAATTCAGTGAAAGCCAATTAGAGTATAAGACAGGTTCTTTCAAAGCATAGGTTAAATCTGTATTCTCGAAATACTTCGTACTGACTTCTCTAAAAAGGTCTTTCGTCCAAAACTTCTCCTTATCATTCACCAATCGATCATAAAACAATCTTAATCCTTCATGAAACCAAAGTCTGACAAAACTCAGTAAATCGGAATACTCACCAGAACTAAGTCCTTCTAAGATCCCTCTGGTCCATCTTGTTAATTCACGTGGAGAATAAATATAATGGTCCTCCAATCCAGCCAAATGCTGACTGGTTCTTGAATACACTTCCAACATACTCTCTGTGATGGCGGACGAGTACCCTCTCAAATCCGGTGCACATTTCATCATAGCTCTACTGAAAGTTTCATAAATCTGTCCTAAGGAAGACTTACCAGGATAGTCAACCATTATCAACAGCACATGCCTTAAGAAACGATCACTCAATTTATTACGACCTGGATCATTTGGTGAATTGCATGCTCCTACAAATTGGATACAGGATAAACTTACCCACTGTTTATCTTTAACTCTCCAAAATCCATTATGTTCAATCATTTGACGAATCAACGATATGACACGTTGAGTACCATATTTATCAATCCCAGGAAGATTGATTTCGTCACAGAAAACAACAACCCACTTTCCTGAAACCTTAGGCGTAAGTACTACGCCCGTGTTTGTCTTTTTGTATTCACAATGTTGTTCTAATGATCTCATCAAAGAGCTTGGAAGTGTTTCCTTGGAGAAATTCAACGGAAGGACATCAAGCAGTGGGGATTTCCTCAAGGCTTCAAGAAGTGTCATTGTCTTACCGGAACCAGGTGGACCACACAATAACAACGATCTATGTTCATTGAGAATAGAATAAACTAATGCTTCATGTCTCGTAGTGTCTATAGTAGGAACAACTGTACCCGCACTTAAAACATCTCTTGGCTCAAGATCAACACTTTCAACTCTCCAATTCTCCCAATCACATTCAGGAAGGCTGATATCATAATCAAGGTAATCATCATCCTTGATAATAAATCTTGCGAATACGTCCAATTTGGAAATTTCTTGACCAAAACTAGCACGTTCATTCGAAGGACAATCCCCAGCAAATGCCCAAATCAATGAAAGTAGAACCGCTCTACCAGTATATTTAGAAATGTCATCAATAGGAATGCCTGGATGCTGTACGCCATAATTGATAAATCTACGACAATACCCTTTAAAAAGGGTTGCAAATGTGGATAATGTTCTCTGGATAGAGAAGTCCATAATATGTTCCAACTGTGAAGATATCTGGACCGCAGATACAAATACATCTTCGGTAATAAAGGCCTTACCACTATGTAATAACCCATCAATACGTCCAATGTCATTATCTTCACTAAGATCAATTCTAGAGATGTCTTTCAAAACATCTTCAATCAATCCTTCCAAGTTTATCAACCCATTATCAAACCAAATCATACCACATCTACTGACTGTTGCTAATGTGGTGAATTTCAATGTATCCACTTCAAAAACAAGTCTGACATTCTCGGGTAAAGCCAATCTTTCCCCGTTTGGTAAGGTCAAGATTTTATTATCATCCAAAACACTATTCAAGTTTTCGGCCCATTCAGGGTCGATGTCTCCATCAAACACAATCCAGATTTTCTTCGAAAGTTCTCCACGTAAATTTGCTCTGATTTTTCTTAAAATCAGGGTAAACAACCCATCTGTCCAATCGCGAGTAACTCCATCTAATGATCCATAAATCTCGTCCTTACTTAAAACTTTACAATCTAAGACGTATGAGATGTGATCGGTATGCTCCATTTCAGCAGCAATTGATAAAACAGACCTCCATATCGTTGATTTTCCAGATCCAGAATCTCCGACCAACATTAATCCATGATGAGTACTTTGAATTTGATATAATTGGAGAGCTTTTGTTATCCACTTTTCTGACGTATAGAGACTATTTTGGTCAGCATATTTTTCCAATTGCAAAATAAACTCTCCGTAATTATTGCTGTCGTAGTTTATTCCAGGGAAATACTTCTTTTGAAGCTCATCTAGAATAAGTTCATCTTGGAGGATTAATTTTGGAGCGATGGTCTCACGAACACTTTGCAACACGCAAGTTAACTCTTGTAACTTGGTATCACTTGGTAGAAGTTTCCCATCCGGTTGGGTTTTTGAATATGCCCTGTTGATTAATCCACATCTAATTAAGGTATTCTTAAGCGCTCTAAGCCCAAAATCATAATGACTCTGCTTCGAACAAAGCTCCGCAACTTCTAAGAAGAACGGAACAATCACCCCAGCAAGTTCCTTTGCATGTTCAAACGTTTGTGAAGTTAAAAGAACCTCCACAATAATTTCCCTATCTGGTTTTTCCATTGAGAAACCTCTGAAAAGCTTCTTCAAATTTTCAGGAAGTTCATACCTACCAGCATAACCTGGATTCATGGTGACAAAAATCCCTGTTTCAGGATGAACTTTGAACAGTCTTCCTGAAATTTCGATTTCTTCACCACCATGAGATTCGATACTTTCGATTTGTGAAGATACCGCACTTAGAATCTTTTCATCCAACCGATTGAACTCGTCAAAACAACCCCAACTTCCAACTTTACAAAGCCCTAAGAAGATCCTTCCCATAGATTGGAAATCAAAAGAATCATCACAATTAAATACCAAAACCATCTTACCCAAGTTATTTCCAAGAGCTTTAATAGATTCGGTTTTCCCTGTACCAGCAGGTCCAAATGGTGAACCTCCTAATTTTTGATCCAAGGCTTGAGTCATAGTAAGAAAGCATCGGTCGATAAGAGGAGTATATGCAAGTTTTTCTGGTATTCCGATATATTCGTAACCGTAAGTGAACTCCGCATTAGCTTGTTTGATGGTGACACTTGAAAGAATATCTTTCAGTGAGTCGAAATAGAATAATTGTTGAAGGTTCCACGGAGTGCTTGAAGACGATATGAGATCTCGTTGATGAAGGAGCTCTATCAAAAGGTATTCTGCTCGTCTACGAGAAACAGTGGTGATTGAAGAGCTGATTAAGTTTGAAAGGCATTTGATAGCGCTAGTAAACGGAGCAGCCTTATCAGTGGTGGATTGGGAATCAGTTACAAGTCTTGTAAACACGATCTGCAAAACCACAGTCGAAACCTGCGCTGGCAATTCAAGTATTTCTTTCCATTTCTCAATCATTTCATCTCCCTTACTCTTCATTAAATCTGCAACTATACTGATATTCTCACTAACCATCCATGCTAAGGTCAATTTCACCTCCAATTCCAACTCTCTCAACCATTCATTCAATCTTGGAAACTTAATCAAAGACACGCTTGTCCTCAATTTCACTTTCTCGCCTTGCTCACTATTAATCCCAGTTATACTGGAACTCTCTTTATCAAAATCAACCCCAGAAATCCCAACAAACATTTTCTTGAAATGCCTATTGATCCTATCGATGTCAACACTACTACCGATTATCTCCAATAAATCTTCATTACCAACAAAATAGAACCTAGGGAAAAGCTCTCTTTGTTTTTCAAGATAATCGGTCAAGGACTTTCTTACCTTGACTAACAGATCGAGGAATTTTTCCATAATCTGTTGAATGTCATTAACAAAAAGTACTTCGATTGCTAAATTGTACTTGTAAATCTTCTTAATAACACTAAAGAATTCATAACTAATGTTACTAAATCTACTGGATTCAATAGGTAACAAGTTCTTGATATCATTATTTTTATTTCCAAAAACACCGTCGAGATAAACCCATTGTCTTTGAACATCAATCCATGTATCCAAAACAATGAAAAGACGATTCAATCTTTCTTCAAGTGTATTTACTTCTTGTTCAAAACTGGCAAAGTATGGGGAATTCTTCATACTACTTAAAATATTTATATCGTTATTGCATTGATCAAATAGTTTGTCCCAGTTCTTAACCAATCTACACTTGTTATCATAATTGAACATTTCGAAGGTGATTATAGACCATTCATTTTTGATGGTGGTCAAGTTATCTTCTATGGTTTGTTCGTTGTTTGCTTGTTCTAAAACAGACTTGATAACACTCTCATTGAGGGAGAAGTTCAAAGACCAAATATCTCCAACTGTGAGTTGAGCAGGCGTCGGTAATGACAATTGTTCAAATAATGCCTTCCAATGACGGGACTTCATGCAATCACTTTTCAAGTCATTTACAAGGGAAAATGTTTTCAAGTGAGACTTAATGACATTTTGAATCTCTTCAAATGCTGAATATTGGCGTACTTTAGAAGGCAATTCTCTCGAAGTAGTGAGTAGTTCATCCAATTGCTTACGAAGCAATCTAGGCTGGAAGTCTGCCCAAATGAAAGATTTCATTCTTTCAAGTTCTTCCCAAAGTGTGTTGATAGATGACCAGACGGATTTGAAATCCGTTATCTCCTCAAGTACATTATTCAAATCACCAGGGAAGGTCATAGGCACGTTCAACCACTTTGAAACATTCATCAATGAAACCCCGTTTCCGTTGAGTTTAATGCATTTGCCTTCAAACGCATTCAAATGGCCTATAGCTTGAGATGGGTTCATCCCAGAAACGGGCTTCTTCAGTGGCCATTCTTTGATCAATGTGGAAATCGAGTCATTAAGTTTGATCGATTCCGCTTTGATCTTAGAGGAAAGAATTTCAAAATTGTCCTCAATGAGTTTTTCTTTTCTATTGAAGAGAGTGGTGATCACAGAGAGGAGATTCTCAAGTTGTTCTGTAAAAATCCAACCTTGTTCGAATTTGAATCTTTGTCTGGTGAGCAATTGCTGAGCAAGTTTGTATACCTGACAGTCTTTGACCCAGACCTTCATTTGACTCTTATTATGAAGGTAGGTCTCAATGCTAGTGATCAATTTCACAGAGTCATCAAAGTTGAATTTCAACTCAAGGGAATCTCTAACGTTGGTTAAGGTGGAGGTGAATTTCACAACTTCAGCCTCAAGAACTTGGGAAAGTCTCTTCAAGAGTTCACCCTGAAATTGATCAAATTTCAAATTCACCCTAGATTGGACTTTAGTGAAATTAATCAGAATCATACCAAAAGTTATTTTCGAGTCTGTGTCAAAAATCGAACGTAGGGAAATGGTGTTGTTGATGATTTCCAACCATTTTGGAAGGGTAGCATTCGTTGGTATTAATTTTGATAGTTCAGTATCAAGATTCAACTCCCATAAACTTTGGAGAAGTTTGAACTTGTTATAGAAAACATTGGAGGTGTCAATAATCTCATCAATCTTAGCGAAGCAAGATGAGATCAAATTTGATAGTTTTGGATCACCTCCCAAGTTGACTGCAGAAGGGTCTTTATCACCAAATTTTATCAATCCTTGAGATTCCACGGATGACAAAACGATATTCACCTTATTGAACAAATCCTGCTTAGTTGAGGACAACGAAGGAGAGATTATAAATGTTTGATCTTGAAAGAGGATATTGTGGGTTAATTCAACTTCATCAATGAGAGCGTCATTTTCAGATGAATCTATCTCATCTTCTTGATTATCATCCCTAATAACTCTGCATAACCTAATTAACTCTCCCTCGCATTTTCTAATCAAAATCTTCCTTATCTCATCATTAATAATCCCACATAATCTATCCAAATGAGTGAAGTCTTCGAAAACCAACTTGTTGAATTCAACCTGAATGATCTTGATCGTGTCTTGAATCTTCTCTTGGTCATATTCCACCTTAAAAAGTTCATGATAACTTCTCTCTAAAAACTCATCAAAGAGCTCCAACTTACTAATGTTCTCATATAACCTATAAACATTCTTTTGAAAGGTATTAACACAATTCAAAGATTGGATTTCAATTAGACTCTTGTTCTTGGTTGTATCTTCCAAAGACTGTAATTCAAGTGCTTGAATAAGATGATTCCAATCAACTTCGATTAAAGAAGAGATATCCTTCGCGATTGTTTTCTTCTGACTCTCTACAAGTAATGAAAACCTTTCTACTTGGAATAAACCCTTCAAGAGGTTGATTACTTGGTTAAGTTCAATGATCAATGGATACAACTTCTCAACCTTTTTGAATTGAATAAGAAGCGGTATTGGGATTTTGAAACCAAGGCTTACAATTTGATTTATTTGAAGGAGGTTCCCAATGAAGGAATAATCGAAATTAACAACAATATCCGAATCTTCAATGATTTGAATGATCTTGCCTTGGGACGGGACTTTTGTTTGGATCGAATTAAGCCAATTTAAAATGTACTGTTCTGGATTCAAGGTAGTTAGAAGTCCATTCAACTCGGTTTCAATTTTACTACCAAGTGCATATTTGTTCCAATTCTCTCCAAGTACCTTCTGTAAGTTCTCCAGGTAGAAGGCCAACTTTCTGGAGAGAGATAATCGGTAGTGGATCGTTGGGATGACGTCCGATTCGATCAAGTCTATTTTGCTGAATTGGTCAAATTGTTGGATAATTTGTATTGGTTTTGAGGAATTAGAATTGATTTCAATGAGGGATTCTAACTCATGATTGACTATTCCAAGAATGCGCAATTTGTATTCGTCTGATATCATCAGGAGGATCAGGTTGGGGGAGGTTACAGATTCTGGATTTGAAGAGATCGCCTCCGTATTTCCCAACACTGCCAAATAGTCGGAAAATGAAACACATCTATCAAACAATTTATTCAATCGGGTTATTATAACCCTATTCAATTGTTTATAAATTGTCATATATGACTTCTCATTGGCATTCCAAATCAATTTCCCTTGGTGGGAGAGATCAAGAACATTCAGAGGGAGGATGAACTTATTATAAGCATCAATAAGAGTGCTTGATTCGGTTGAAGAATTGTCCAAAAATGTCTCCAAAATGGTGAGAAGGTTTTCATGATTCAGTCTAAACAATTTCAACACCACCAACCTCTCTTTGAGTGCTGTATACCCCACCTGGTTTATTTTAATTATCATGAACTTTTCAGATCTCTTACGAAGTAATTCTCTGATTAGATTCACCATGAATTTCACATTCTGATCTATAAGTCCAAATATTTTAAATGTGTTCTCATACGATTCATTGAAAACCTCTATTTGTAATGACATAATCGATAAACTCAGTAGGATCGATTTGAATTTCGCGACAATATCATCCAAAAGTACCTCAATCAATTCTACCGATCTTGTTAAAGGATAAGAATTCAAGTTCTTCAATTTTGTTTTCAAATGGTTGAAAAGGTTGATTACTGCAAATTCTATTTTAGGAAGATCTTCATTCCCATTGAATGCTATTGATGTTAAATCATCTATTGGCAATTCCTTTAAAAGCGAATTGTAAAGTTTGGTTGTTGTCAATTTGTCATTCAATCCAATATCGTTTTGGAAACTTAAAGTTATGTGGAATCTTTTAGCTTTATTAAGGATACGTAAACTCAATTGGATTTCATTGGACGATATTTGGGAAGCAATGGAGAGAAGAGCAACTTCCATTGATTTCCAAAATTGGATTTCTTCTACAATTGATTCTCCATCTAATGGGGAATGATTTAATTTTGTTATTGATTGGATTTGAATAATCCAATTGTTGACAATCAGTGAGAGCTCATTCAAAAATGGGATATCGTCCAATAAGGTGATATCATCCTCATCAATGTCCTCTTTTAACTTTGGATGACCCAGAATCAACAAATCCGGTATTTGAATCCTCTGTTGTAAATGCTGTAATGACAATGACAACTCATTGAATTTCTTCTTTGTCAAATTTATGGTAGAGTTCTCCCCACCTGCGGAAATCATATCAAACCATGGGCTCAATCCCAAATTAATCAAGTAACGTAATCTCTCAAAACTTTCGTTGGTATTACTTTCAATTGGAATATTAAGTGTGTTAAGATAATCGGCTAAAATAACATCGGATGGAATTTTACCTTTTTGTTTAACAAGTATCGTAGTGTGAAGGATTGGAGAGGACATCTCAATTGAGGATATGTCGTTCACAACGGTGTATGATGTCTCTTGTTTGATGATATATAACGCATCTTGCGAATGATTTGTTATAAATCGTAATAATGTTTGCTCATCGGAGATGATATCAAAGTCTTGTTTCAGAATCAGAAGAAGATTGTGAATGTAGTGGTATAGTTGATCGGGATCAAGGGGAGATGTCCCTATTGATTGTATGGTTGTATCTTCTTCCATAATGTAAACAGTGAGACGCGATAATTTTGGTGCGTTTTGTACAGAACTTTTTGGCTATTTGTCAATTTGGACTGTAGCCGTCCCCACGAGAAGTTGTAACCGTCGATCAAGCAGTTTAATATGACTTGCAGCGGACTAGAGATTTTGCGACTTCTTCTCATTCAAGTAATTGGCCAGGGATACTCTTTAGGTCTGCAGCGCTGCTTGTATGGTTTTCAGTGTAACACATCAGAATTTGACTACAAACGTATCAGATTGGACCAATACATGTAAAATTGGGCCGTAATTAGGGAAACATGAGCCTTGAAGGGTCTAAGAGGGGATTAGTCTTTTCAAGATTCATAAGAGTAGTATAAATGAGAGATACTTCCGCTCTTGCTATTTTAACAAAGAAGAGTTGGTATCTTGGTGTAACATACTCACCACCGAGTTATGAATAAGTCATGAATACGTCATGAATAAAGTCATGAATTACAGTCTCCATTCGTCATTAAAATCATTCACTTTCTAAATACAATATCACACACTACTTATCTCTTCACTTCTCATACCTACCCTAGAAAACACTCCAGTTCCACCCAATCAACGGAAATCCCGTACGACGGTACCAGAACAACGATACCATCAATCACTACCACAGGTACTCCATTCATTGATTTGGATAGTTCAAACCCCGGGTGTGGTTCATGCTTCCCATGAACGTATGGTGATATTACCCCCTTCACATTCTTCTTCAAATTCACACGAACGTAAAACCTTCTATCAAAATGAATCCAATTGTTATTTACAATGTCGGTTGTATTTTCCACTATATCTTCTTTCAACATTGGCTGACGAGATACGTCAATATGAACCTTACTATTTTGAAAATACCCTTCAAAGATCAAGTTCAAGTAGGTAAGCCTAAAACGGTCCGTCCTGTTTATATTCGACAAGTCCGGAACTAATCTTCTCTCAATCTTTGCATACTTCCAATGATAATATTTCACTGAAGATATTCTCAGTAATAACTTATACAAGTATCTACTTAGAATTAATTTGTTATCCCCTTTCAAGTAGTCAATGGAGAACTCAATGCTCACACTCCCATTTCTTTCGTCAATTTCGTTTGAAGAGTTCAAGAGTATTTCTGCCTTCCGTTCTATTGAAGACGTGATTTGTACTATGTCCTGAATAGTTGTAATAAGAGACTCCTTCGAAAGCATGGAATAGTCCTCGTTGAATGGAACAATCTCACTTAAAATGTGTCGAATCGCGTTTCTTTCGGTTAAGTTTGGGTCAGAATTAGTTATATCTTCGAACCAGGGTAGGTCGTTGGATTGGCAGTACGATATGATTTCTGATTTGGACGTTTCTAGGAGGGGTCGTGAGATTTGTAGAGTCGGTGAGTGTTGCGTGTAAGTGTGATTCAATGCCTCTCCTTTAGATTCACTATGTTTCCCTCTTGTGTTTACTACCTTCTCTTCTTCTATTATGTTTTCCCTTCCTATCCACGACACCTCCTTCAATCCAACAATCCCAAAAAGAGTTGATTTATGACTCACCCTATAAAGATAAGTCTCCAATTGATCATCCAAATTATGACCAACAAACAAGACATCACTCCCAAGTCTATTACTAACCTCAACAAACTTTTCATACCTTTTGATTCTTGCAATCTCTTCAAAATTTGCAATCTCATGAACATTCTTATCGTATGACAAGCTTTCGATTGAGTGTCTCACTCCCCATCGGGAAACCACATTTCCAATTTCTTTAGCCTCATCAAGGGAACCTTCTCTATACTTGTGATCTATTGTAATTGCATGTATTTGTAGGTTTTGGTTGCAATTATCTCTATATTTTGATAATAAATGAGTTAAACATATTGAATCAACACCTCCTGAAAGTGCAACACAGACAACGTTGTTTTTAGTACCCCCCTGTAATGATTTCTTAATCACGTTGTACGATAGTAGACTCATATCATTGTCTATAATGTGCTGAATGAATCGTTCTTTTGATGAGTTTCGTGCAGGATAATTTTAGGTCAGCTCGAGGTATGAAGAGAGTAGGGGAATTGCACTTTAGTGGATAAAATTAGCAATGAGCTATGAATTGGTAAAGTCTTATACTTTTATCTTTAAAATTAACATTTACCAATAGCTTTGTATAATTGTTGTAAATTGTGCAAATTTTTGGAGAAACTTGGAGGAAATTAGAAAAACACATCAATGCAAGAAAACTTGTTTGAAAGTATGACTTAAATCATGAGAAGTTGACGTCGGTTCTCTATGATATTAGCAACCAAGATCTGAATCATCATTAATAACCAAAGATAGTCTAAAGATAGCCTTTACTAGAGTCTTCCATTAACTCAACCAGTCAAATGCGTACTTTAGAGGTCACTACAAAACCTATCAACCTCATTTAGTATAACTATCGGTTGCGGCCATATCTAGTAGAAAGCACCGTTTCCCGTCCGATCAACTGTAGTTAAGCTACTAAGAGCGAGACCGAGTAGTGTAGTGGGAGACCATACGCGAAACTCTCGTGCTGCAATCTTTTTTTTGCATTCTTCGTCACATACTTCGTCAATTCAAAGTCTAATCAGCATGCAATTGTAATGTTAACAAGCTCAATCGATGTATTAACACACCCAGCTTAGCATGTAAGTGTAAGTATGATGCCAATAAAGTCGGTCATTGTAAGCTACTTCCATATGATTCTGGAGACATACTGCATAGTTATAACAACTTAATGACTCACCAACATTGCTCAACTCTACATTAATATCCACTAGTACAACCAGCTGTTATTCAAACTGCACTTCAATCGAACTCCAGTCATACCTGTAAAAATGTAGCTATGTAAGCTATGTAAGCTTTCCAAGCGTAATGACCATACCGCAGGGTAATTTTCAGAACACTTATATTGACTAACTTTACGGTGAATGACCCTACATTGTTCCTTGTAAGCAACATTAATTCTATGACTCAGCTCAATCCAAATTACTCATAAACCACGAGATTGTCATACAGAATCATTCTCTACTTAACTTCAGATATCTCGCATACTTAAGAGAGTTTCGCATTTTTTCAATTTTCCATTTCCATTTTCCAGATTTTCCATTTTCATTTCTGACTCACCATGGAATCATTTAGTTTCCCTCGTGAAGAAGATGCCACACTGGCACATTGGGACGAAGTTGATGCATTCAAACGTTCACTTGAACTTACCAAGGATCTTCCTGAGTTTTCATTTTTTGATGGTCCACCATTTGCAACAGGTACTCCTCATTATGGACACATTTTAGCATCTACTGTTAAAGATATTATTCCAAGATATGCCACCATGACAGGTCACCACGTTGAAAGAAGATTTGGGTGGGATACCCATGGATTACCAGTTGAACATGAAATCGATAAAAAGTTGGGTATTACCAGCAAAGAAGATGTTTATGCTATGGGTATTGACAAATATAATGACGAGTGTAGAGCTATTGTAATGAGATATGCTGACGAATGGAGACAAACCATCAAAAGAATAGGTAGATGGATTGATATGGACAATGATTATAAGACTTTGTATCCAGAATTCATGGAATCTGTTTGGTGGGCTTTTTCTGAATTGTTCAAGAAGAATTCCGTGTACCGTGGTTTGAGAGTTATGCCTTACAGTACTGGATGTACCACTCCTTTGAGTAATTTCGAAGCCCAACAAAACTATAAAGATGTCAATGATCCTGCCGTGACTATTGGATTTCCATTATTGGATGATCCATCAACTATTTTGGTTGCTTGGACAACTACTCCATGGACTTTACCTGCTAACATTGCATTAGCTGTCAATCCTAACTTTGAATATGTAAAGATTTTCGATGAAGACAAGAAAGTTACATACATTTTATTGGAATCTTTAATTGGTACTCTTTATAAAAAGCCAAAGGCTGCAAATTATAAAGTCGTAGGTAAAGTATTAGGTAAGGATTTGGGTGGATTAAAGTATGTTCCACTTTTCGATTACTTCTATGAAGAATTCAAAGATTATGCTTTCAAGGTTGTTTTAGCAGAATACGTTGCTAACGATTCGGGTACTGGTATTGTTCATCAAGCTCCATCTTATGGTGAAGAGGATTTCAATGTTGCCACCAAAAATGAATTGATTAATGAATATAGATCTCCTCCAGATATCGTCGATGATACTGGTAAATTGACCATTGGCGAATACAAGGGTATTTATTTCAAAGACGCAGATAAATTGATCATCAAGAAATTAACAGAAAATGGTAGAATGTTACTTGCAACTCAAGCCAAGCATTCTTATCCATTCTGTTGGAGGTCAGACACCCCATTGATTTACCGTACTGTTCCAGCATGGTTTGTACGTATTGGAGAAGTTGTTCCAGATATGCTTTCAAACATCGAGCGTACCAATTGGGTTCCAGGTCATATTAAGGAAAAGAGATTTGGTAATTGGATTGCCAATGCTCGTGATTGGAACGTTTCTAGAAATCGTTACTGGGGAACCCCAATGCCTGTTTGGGTTTCCGACGATTACGAGGAAATTGTTTGTATTGGTTCTATTCAAGAATTAAGAGACTTATCTGGAAACCAAGATATCACTGACATTCATCGTGAAAGTATTGATCATATTACTATTCCTTCCAAACAAGGAAAAGGTAATTTGAAGAGAATTGAAGAAGTTTTCGATTGTTGGTTTGAGTCTGGTTCTATGCCTTTTGCTTCCAAACATTATCCATTTGAAAATAAGGAAGCGTTCCAAAAATCTTTCCCTGCTAATTTCATTTCCGAAGGGTTGGATCAAACTAGAGGTTGGTTTTATACCTTGACTGTTTTGGGTACTCATTTATTCAAAACTGCTCCTTACCAAAACGTCATTGTCAGTGGTATCATTTTAGCTGCCGACGGTAAGAAGATGTCCAAGAGATTGAAGAATTATCCGGATCCAAATGTGGTATTGAAGAAATATGGTGCTGATGCATTAAGATTATATTTGATCAACTCTCCTGTATTAAGAGCAGAAACTCTCAAATTCAAAGAAGAGGGTGTTAAGGATGTTGTTTCAAGTGTTTTGTTACCTTGGTATAATTCTTACAAGTTCTTAAAGGATGCTGTGGATGTGTTCAAGAAGGAGAATGGAGAAGATTTCGTGTATGACATTAGTGTTTATTCTGAAAATGTTATGGATAAATGGCTCTTAGCATCCATTCAATCTTTGATCAAATTCATTCATGAAGAAATGACTGGATACAGACTTTATACCGTTGTTCCAAGATTATTATCTTTCATTGATCAATTAACAAATTGGTACATTCGTTTCAATCGTCGTCGTCTTAAGGGTTACACTGATGATATTGTCGATACCAAGAAATCCCTCAACACTTTATCTGAAGCATTACTTACATTATCAAGAGCAATGGCTCCATTTACTCCATATCTTTCAGATAGTATTTATCAAAAGATTAGACCTTATTTCAAGGTTTCGGACTTAGAAAAATTCTCCGTCAACCCAGAAATTAAGGATATTAGATCTGTTCATTTCCTCAGTTATCCTACTGTTAGAGAAGAACTTTTCGATACTGCCATTGAAGTTGCTGTTTCAAGAATGCAAAAGGTCATTGAATTAGGACGTAATATTAGAGAAAAGAAGACCATCTCATTAAAGACTCCATTGAAAGAATTGGTTATTTTGCATTCCGATCCAGGTTATCTCAAGGATGTTGAATCATTACAAGGATATATTTCTGACGAATTAAATGTAAGAAATATTGTCATTACAACCGATGAAGCTAAATACGGTGTTGAATATACCGTTGTAGCTGACTGGCCAATCTTAGGTAAGAAGTTGAAGGGTGATGCTAAGAAAGTAAAGGCTGCTTTACCAAACGTAACCTCAAAAGAAGTGCAAGAATTTGCTCGTACTGGAAAAATTACCGTTGATGGAATTGATTTGATTACAGAAGATCTTCAAGTTCAACGTGGTTTACCAGAAGAAAGAACTTCTCATGGTCAAGAAGCAAGAGCTCAACAAGATGTTCTTATTATCTTGGACGTGAATTCTTATCCTGAATTAGCCAACGAAGGTTTAGCAAGAGAGATCATCAACCGTATCCAAAGATTAAGAAAGAAGGCTGGTTTAAATACTACTGACGATGTAAAGGTTGAGTACAAGTTGGTCAACGATACTATTGATTTTGCATCCGTTTTGAAAGATAATGCAGAGCTTTTGTTGAAATCAACCAAGGGACCTTTGGAGGAATATACTGAGGGTGGTGAGGTTATTGTTGATGAAGAACAGACCATTAATGAATGTGTTTTCAATTTGAGGTTGTTGAAGCTTAGGTGAGAGTACAGAGGGGGTGACCCAGCCCATTGGATCGAACGTCCAATGAGGCCCGTCAGTTGAAGAGCTCTAAATGTAGTTAGATGTATAGATAATATACAATTATATTTTGTTAGTTTTAAATGAGTACTGGAATTGTTTCGGGACTTCCTTGTAGTTTATCTAAGAGAGGATATGGCACTAGCCATTGAGGATCATTTACTTATTAATTCTGTACACGATATGTAGAGCTATATTACAGTAGCAAACAATCTATAATTATATTTACAAGGACTACTTTTGGCAAGAAAGCTATATATACCTTTGTATCAGACGATTATTGACATTAATTTGTGAGCAATTCCAAGTCTTTGCATTAACTCACACTGAAAAAACAGACAAACCAGCCCCACCAACAACAATGACGCTTCCAACAGAATCACTACAACCCGTATCAGCAATAGTTGTATAAACCTCTTCCAATTTAATCAAACTGTTATCCTTATAAGACCATTTTCTAACTATCTGATCCACTGAAGTAACTACTACAGTTTCCCCGGCAGTCTTTGAAATCGATGTAATTACACTAGAAGCAGCATCTTCCAAGAAGGATTTTGCAGCCAATGTAAGTACATCTGAAGTATAGCTTAATTCAGACAAAACTAGGGAATTATCATCTCCACCGGAAATGATTTTATAACCGGAATCTACCTTGATTGATAAAATTGCTTTGATACCACTTTGGTGGAGTTGTTGGTTGATCAAGATTGGACCAAGTTTGGCTGGCTTGAGTTTTCCGGTAAAATCTCCTGCAATAAGATCCGAAACATCCCAAACTGTAAGATGACCATCAGTAGCACCAATCTGAAGTAAAATCTTTTCATCCAATTCCAAGAATTCCACATTCAAAATGCAGCAAGTTTTGTAGAAATCATCAACAAGAAGTTTGAAAGCTCTATCTTTTATGTCAAAGTACCAAATTTTGATATTGGAATTGGAATAAACAGTAGCAAAGACGAACCCACTACCATGCTTCAAACAAGAAAAGTCCATAACACGTAAATCTGGATCAACATTCTCGGGTTGCAATCTTGAAAATTCCTTCATCAAAGGGACATTGTCTAGATAAGATACACGCCAAATTAAGAATTCTTCATTTGCAGCACAGCTGGCGACATAACGCTGGTCCAAGAATTTGATCTTCTGTAATCCACTTACGTGATTGTTGAGGGTCCAGAATGTTTTCACGTGGCCATTTGGTTGGAGGGTATAGAGTTTGATTGTTGTGTCCTCTGAGGCTGTAAGGAGGAGGCGTGGATGAGCGAAATCAAATGCGGCTTTGGTAACTGCTGCATCAGTTGAGACATTGGAGAGAGCCTCGGATGAGACATATTGAGGAACTTCGGGTCCTATCACCACATCTCTGATTTCCCTACCGTGAGTACCATCATTAATAACTCCGTTATTTTCAAATCTATCTTTTGAAGTCTTGATGTAAAGTTCCGATTTGTTTATATAAGCAAATTTGTATTCGTTGTTATTTCTGAATAATTGCCATTGTCTATGAATCCCACCACAAAGCTCGGAAGTAAGCTCCACTTGTTTTGTTTCATTCCAAATGTAAAAATACAGTGATTTGAACCCATAAAGAATGAGATCATTATTTTGAATGTAGCCACCTTCGATATAACCTCTGGTGAGTTTATTTTTTAGGAGGATGTTGAGGGTGAATGAGTCGTTGGTGAGGTCAGATTCAGCAATGTCATAGTCAGCAGATTTAGTAACTTCAACGGAGCTTGACTCACCAGAATCTCTTCCCAAATCAGCATACATGTACACACCATCTCTAACCGTTATCAATAAAGTCGCTCTTTCCCGAAGCGATTTTATTATCGAGATCGAGGAGATTGTATCACCCAGAGCAAATTTTCTAAAGTGACCAGTTGGTTTGATAACATGACTAGCATTTGAAGCTGGTGGCGCGTCAGTCGGATTTGAAGCCAGTATAGTCATTTCGGCAACGCCCTGGGAAACAACGTTCCCCAGAAGCTCGTAAACAACCATACTTACTAATCTTGAGGACAAAACCAACCAATCATTTAGTTCATCATATGTCATATCCGTAGTGGTGAAACTAACCTGATCAGGCTGTTCCAATTCGAGTGTGCTCACCAAATTGACTTGATTATCAAAAATCCTCAAGATGAACGGTTTATTAGGGTTTGCCGTCAAAGTGTGGTAACCGGCCTTGGATTTTGCAACCAAAAAGTTTGTCATTTTGAAATTTGCAGAGTTTTTATTTAAAATCCAAGAGGAATTGAATTCTTTATCCAAAACAAGCAAGTCACCATTTCTAGCAGCGATGACGACTTTTTCTCCAAGCACCTTAAGAATACCAAATTCTATAAGTTTTTCTTCAGTGCTCAAGAATTTGAAAATCTTAGTAGTTTGATCCAAAACAAATAACGTCCCTTTTGAGGTCAATAATACCAAAAACTGGCCAAGTTCAACAAACTGTCTTACAATTTCCTTCTTTCCAAAAGTTTTGCCTATTTGATTCGCAATTTGCAGCAATGTGTAGCTTTCAGAATGGTCATTATGTGGATCCAAATCATGGAGTCTTATTTTCCCGTCAGCCCCACCGGTAACAAACAATTTCAACATATTTGCATCAACATCTCCTGACCAAATATGTTTACCGACGTGAACATTTTCGTAGAATCTATCTTGAATCAATGACTCCGTACCATCGTATTTCCAAACCCTGACGGTGCAATCTTCACCGAAACTGATCATTTTACCTTCGCTTTCAAAGAAAGATAATCCCCAGATTCTTGAGCCATGGCCCCAGCCAGTTGCAAGCAATTTTTGGGTTTCAAAGTCGTACAACTTGATCGATCTATCATCGGAACATGACATTATATATTTTCCAATTGAATCAATTTGGACTCCAAAAATGGACCCTTCGTGATCTGTCAATCTAGCTATGATTTTTTTGGAGTGCAATTCCCATACAATCACCCCATCCATAACTGTACCTGCTGCAATATAAACCTTATCGCCAATGACTCTAATTTGGCCAGAATACAAAATCGACTTCTCGTCACAATCAACTTTCTCTATAAGTTCAAAAGTCAAGGAGATCTTGTAAATAGTATTGTGACTATTTAGTATGAGTAAGGTGTTACTGTCCAAAAACTCGATCGATGTAATCCATTCATTTATGGCTTTTTCAGGTACGTGATCAAAGGTTTTCATATCTATAATGCAAAAAGATCTAGAACCCGAAACAGCTAATTTCAGTCCATTCACGGCAAAGTTGTGGATTTTGTTTCGCTTGAAGATTTGCCTAGTATGAAGTAATTTGACTTGATTATCTGTGACCAGGAACACTTTCAAAATAGGACCATAACCTGCAATTATGAATTCATTGATTATTTTCAATGCAGTGACAGGACCGTAATGTTGAATCGCGGAGATCCCACGTATCTCAGGTGTGACAGTCATAGTGATACGAACTGTTGGGAGGTTCGAGAACTGCGATGAGTTGGTCACGTGAAAATCGTCAATAGTCTAACTAAGAGAAGGTTATACAAGGGGGACATCTGGGGACATCTGGGGATATATGGGGAGTCTGGGTCGTCTGGAGACATCTGGGGTGGATATTTGCAATTGTGGGTAACCTATCCGAGAATGAACATACTTGTATGAGAGTCTAACAATTAGGATGATCTGTGCACTTACTTGATGGGATAAATACTGGCGTAGCGTTAGCAATGCTATTGACGCAAATTCAAAGCTTCAAGCTAACTGGGTGAAGTTTATGATGCGTTAAGAAAAGTTTTGCAGCCATTGTGAAGCACGCACGAAAATAATACAAAAACATTGTGCAGCCATGGCGTGTCACTACTTCGAGCACTCGCTGGTGGACAAGGCCGCGAAGAGGGCTTGTGTGTGGGGTAATTTCAGTATTTTCTGTACCTGCAACTTTAGACTAGGCGGCAATTTAGCACTCCGTGGTACATTCCAGGATCTTCACAAACTTGCAGTCGTTACTACTGTGAAATCTGGCCTCGACCACACGAGGCGTCAGTACGGCCACTCCAAGTATTGCGTCTGACTTCACAGGGAGGTGACAGTTAATCACTTGAAAATTCGTCCTCTTTGTCTTCCAGTAATGCCCGTGAGGCTTATTTCTTGAAGTATAACACCGTCTTTTTATTTTTAGTTGATGTCAAGTCATTCCGATAACTCCTGACACGCGCAATCGGAATTCATTACCATGAGATGAAAACTCCGCAGTAAGAGCTAATGAGGTCATCCCACCAAATACGAGCTTAGAGAGCATTCACTTGTTGTGATCGTCAACATGTCGTGCATAACGGCTGCAAAAAGGCAAATAAAGGAAGGCTAAAGTGAAATCCTCTAAATCTTCCCAAAAAAGGGCCTACTCAGCATGGCTGGGTTTGAAGCGAAGAGTGTAATAGTTTGCATAATAAAAGATTGCCCCGTTAGAATAGTGTGACTTACATATGCCAAGAGAAACCTTTTAAAGGGGAACTTAGAGGTGACCGTAGAGACCAAACTGTCTTGGAATAGAGTCCAATTTTCAATTCTGGCTATTTCGTAGAATCTGGCTGAGAATTCAACTTTCACTTCGTAGCTCACGATCTGGCTGAGAAACTTTCACTTCGTAGCTCACGATCTGGCTGAGAAACTTTCACTTCGTAGCAATCTGGCCGAGAATTTTAATCAACTTCCAATACCTGTAGCGCACGGAAGATCCGCCAACAAATGAACGTAGTGCAAACCAGATCATTTGTTGACCTAGATAATCCGGCGATCGCTCTCCCCAAGTCATGCACTTAGTGCACATTGCTTCGGCGATTGCGTCGACCGGACCGAAGCCAAAGCCCTAATTACAACGAACACAATCTCAGATAGGCCACGAACATTCCAAGATACAAAAACAGACTAGATGACCAAATTCCGTAGAGCCAATGTTTCGAAAATGACGAGTCTCGGACAAATCAATGCGTACATAAGTTAGACCTACGTATGAATGTAGCGATTTTGTTTGGGTGTTTATAGTTTTGAACTTTCGAGTAATTGAAATTAATAAGCAATCTGTTCGTCTTGAGATAAGACGATGCTTAATATATGCAAGGAGATTTCAAAGGAGGCTTCTGCATGTGGGTGTTTGATTAGCAAGATCGGCCAGATTTCAATGTTGTCATGAATCAATTGTCTTAGTTGAGATCGTGATGAGACGCCACAACCAATAGGGAGCCAAATGGTTAGTGCTTTGGAGCTCTAAGTGGGTGTGTAATGAGCTTTATTTATGAGCTTGTTTTGTGTAAGTAAATGTTGCGTGAAAGATCAACACTATCAATCCTGGGTGGAATGTGTAAGTACGTGGAATGGTCCTCCGTCCTTAGATGACTCTTGAGTAACTTCTGGTGTGAGTGAATGACATACGACAAGCTGGCAAAATGTGCAAAACTTACCGCCTTGTAATCTCTGGTGGTTTTCCCACAGTTACCTGTCTTCCAGTGTCAACCTGTCTTCCAGTGCCAACCAGTCTTCCTAGTGTCAATCTGTCTTCTTATAAGTCCATATTACCACCACATCTCGATATCTAGCCTCAAGTCAAACAACGAGGGACGCCATGGAGGGAATAAAGGTCGAGCTTTATTACACGGAGCAGAGTCGGATCCGCTTATCAGTCCGTGTAAAATTCTGAATGGTAAAACTCATCCAATGGAATTGCCATCAAAACTCTCTAGTCTATAAATTCGAGTTAGTATCTCTCGCTGCATAGATATCCAGTAATTCGCTCAATTCGCAAAGTAGTTCACAAATACGTCAAAGTAGCTCCTCAAATACGTCAGATATCAACCGAACAGGGACGCTGTTGATACGGATACCGAGTGAGAGTGAAACTCCGCCTGCCTGACCTGATATCCTACTGCTTGGCAATACTCTTCCGTTCGTTTGTCTTTTCGCAGCCGCTGTATTGTTAGTAATAGAAACACCTCAACTAACGCTCCTAACTCGTGGAAATGACTCAATTGACGCAGTGAGACAATTACTGAAATAACAAGTTTTGCCACTAGACTTTGTCTGAGGACTTAACCTTATATCAGGCCCTAACCTTATGTAAGGAATTTTGTGAAGCAGTTTCTTAAATCCGTACTCCACATAGTGGAATGCGCTAATGATTATTAACCGATAACGCAAGGAGTATGTACATAGAGTATTCAAGATTTATCTAGTAAGCTGATTCGACTCCTTCTGAAGCTCCACATTTTCGTTGACGGATGTATGTACATAGATGCAACCTTCCATACGCTGTTCGTAGTTAATATTTCGGAGATCATCGTGAAAATATGACTCCAAATGCTGGCTTTGATTTTATTGCCCCACCTTTGTAGAAATTGAATCTTTTTTACTGAACTGCCAAGTTACAATTGCCCTCCATTGGCGCCTTCAAAGTTACCTTACCAAGTTCTTACGCCCACAGCGTCACGTACCTGGAAGATCCCCATCATCGTTCTAACTTATCTAAAAACATTACACAAAAAATACCCGCCCTACTTCGGAACGGAAGCAATAAATGGAGTTAGTGTATGGAAAATCAAAGAAGAAATTTTCTCAAGGCAAAAAAGGTGGCGAAGCGGGTATTAGCACGGGGTAAGAATTAATACCGTTTAAATGCCTTTGTTCAGTGAATATGCCGTGTATTTTGAGCTAGATGTATTATATAACTATGGTACGCTATGAGGTGTATGCAATGTATAGCTGTATCAGGTAATATCCTATGATCTCGTATCTATAAGCCGTGTAGCATGACTCAATTCCCTAGATGTAATTATTAATGTTACGTAATCCGGATGGAAAAAAGATTTTTTCACACCCATCCGGAGCACAAAGCCTACTTACCAAAACAAAGTTGCTTTTGGACGTTTTGACATCCCATATAAAAACAAGAAAGCCCAAATTTCACTTAGAAAGTACAATTCTTCCACGATGTCATTTTCACCCATTCGTGCAACAGATACACATCCGGTTTCGGATGTGGAGAGTGTTAATGAATATCAAGGATTCGATGGAGTAGCTACTGAGAATATTCAGAAATTAGCAAGGACCTTCACCAGAGATTCATTACAAGGTAGTTTCAGAGAAGAAAGAAGTTCCTCTGCTGGATTAATCAAATATTTATCACATATGTCTCAAGTACCTGGAGCTTCTCCATTTAATGAAGCGCCAGTTGAAGGACTTGATCCAGATTCCGAGAATTTCGATGCTAAATTATGGGTTAAGAATTTGCGTAAATTATACGATTCTGATCCAGAGTATTATCAACCATCGAAATTAGGAATTGCCTATAGGGATTTGAGAGCTTATGGTATTGCCGCCGACTCTGATTTCCAGCCTACTGTGACCACAGGGTTATATAAGTATGGTGTGAATTTCATTAGATCGGTCAGAAAGCAAGATCCTAGTGTTTATTTTGATATTTTGAAATCCATGGACGCTATCATGAGACCTGGAGAACTTACTGTAGTTTTAGGTAGACCAGGGTCTGGTTGTTCCACCTTATTAAAGACCATTGCAGCTCATACTTATGGGTTTGAAATAGGTGAAGAATCTAAAATCACATACGATGGTTTGACCCCTAAAGATGTTATCAATAACCACCGTGGTGATGTGATTTATTCTGCGGAAACGGATATCCATTTTCCGCACTTATCTGTGGGAGACACTTTGGATTTCGCAGCAAGAATGAGAACTCCTCACAATAGAGGTCCTGATGTAGATAGAGAAGCATACGCCACACATATGGCTTCTGTATATATGGCAACTTATGGTTTATCACATACTAGACATACAAATGTTGGTAATGATTTCGTTAGAGGGGTTTCTGGTGGTGAAAGAAAGAGAGTCTCTATTGCTGAAGCTTCTTTGTCTGGTGCCAACTTGCAATGTTGGGATAACGCTACCAGAGGGTTGGATTCTGCCACTGCTTTAGAATTTATTCGTGCTTTGAAGTCTTCTGCAACCATTGGTGAAGTCACTCCATTAATTGCCATTTATCAATGTTCTCAAGATGCCTATGATCTTTTCGATAAAGTAGTAGTACTTTATGAAGGGTACCAAATTTTCTTCGGACGTGCTGATTCCGCCAAAGATTACTTTATTAGACAAGGTTGGGAATGTCCTCAAAGACAAACAACTGCTGATTTCTTGACCTCGCTTACCAACCCTGCCGAAAGAATTGTTAGAAAAGATTTCACTGGAGTTGTACCAACTTCTTCCCGTGAATTTGAACAATTCTGGAAAGCATCTCCTGAATATGCCGCACTTGTTAAAGAAATCGATCATCATTTCGAAGAAGTTGCAATCGAAAATAGAAAAGAACAATTCCACGAATCCCATGTTGCAAGACAATCCAAGCATATTTCTTCCAAATCTCCTTATACCATTTCTTTCCCAATGCAAGTGAGATACATCATTGCCAGAAATATCAAAAGAATGAAGGGAGATCCTTCGATTCCGTTTTCGTCCATTTTTGGACAGGTTGTAATGGGGTTGATTTTATCCTCCGTGTTCTACAACCTCCCAACCACAACAGGAAGTTTCTACTACCGTGGAGCTTCTATGTTTTTTGCCGTTTTATTCAATGCCTTTGCTTCCTTATTGGAAATCATGTCACTTTTCGAAGCTAGACCTATTGTTGAAAAGCACAAGAAATACGCCCTCTATAGACCTTCTGCCGATGCCCTTGCCAGTATCATTACCGAATTGCCTGTCAAATTGTGTATGTCTGTCGGTTTCAATTTTGTATTTTACTTCATGGTAAATTTCAGAAGAACCGTTGGTCATTTCTTCTTTTATTGGTTGATGTGTGCTATGTGTACTCTTGTTATGTCCCATATGTTCCGTTCTATGGGGGCTGTTTCTACCACATTCGCAGGTGCTATGACCCCAGCTACTGTCATTCTTTCTGGTATGGTTATTTTCACTGGTTTCGTTATTCCAACTCCTAAAATGTTGGGATGGTCCAGATGGATTAATTACATCAATCCAGTGGCTTACGTTTTCGAAGCTTTAATGGTTAACGAATTCAGTGGAAGAGAGTTCTTATGTACAGCCTTTGTTCCATCCGGTCCAGGTTACAATGTTGCTCAAGGTTCCCACGAACATGCTTGTTCAGCCGTTGGTTCTATCCCAGGTGCATTAAATGTAAATGGTTCCGACTATCTTGAATTATCTTACCGTTACTTCAACAAGAATAAATGGAGAAATTTCGGTATTGTTGTTGCATTTGCCATTTTCTTCTTATTCGTTTACATTGCTTTGTGTGAATACAATGAAGGTGCCATGCAAAAGGGTGAAATTGCTCTTTTCTTACACTCAGACTCCAGAAAGTTGAAGAAACTCCAAAAGAAGAACGCTGGTAAATCTGATGTTGAAGGTGGTAAGTCAGAAAAGATTGGCTTGAATGATCTTATTAAGGCTGAAGCTGCTGATAAAGCAATCGATGAAAAAGACGGCTCTGAAAATGAAAAACATAAAGATGCATCTACAACTTCTTCTGCTTCCGATAAAAATGCCCTTCCTTCGTCTGAAAATATCTTCCACTGGAAAGATCTTACTTACCAGGTTAAAATCAAATCCGAAGATCGTGTTATTCTTAACCACGTTGATGGTTGGGTCAAACCAGGTCAATTGACTGCTCTTATGGGATCTTCTGGTGCTGGTAAAACCACCTTACTTAATTGTTTATCTGAACGTGTGACCACCGGTGTTATCTCTGATGGGATTCGTATGGTGAATGGTCATGATCTTGATTCCTCTTTCCAAAGATCTATTGGATATGTTCAACAACAAGATTTACATTTACCAACTTCCACCGTCCGTGAAGCTTTAAGATTTTCTGCCCAATTAAGACAACCAGCCAGTGTAAGCACTGCTGAAAAGAACGAATATGTTGATTACATCATTGATCTTTTGGAAATGGAGGCTTACGCCAACGCTCTTGTTGGTGTTGCCGGTGAAGGTTTGAATGTGGAACAACGTAAGAGATTGACCATTGGTGTTGAATTGGTTGCCAAACCTAAATTGTTGTTATTCCTTGATGAACCAACCTCTGGTTTGGATTCTCAAACCGCCTGGTCCATTTGTAAATTGATGAGAAAGTTATGTGATCACGGTCAAGCTATTTTATGTACTATCCATCAACCTTCAGCCTTATTGTTGAAGGAATTCGATCGTTTGTTATTCCTCCAAAAGGGTGGTCAAACCGTTTACTTCGGTGAACTTGGTGAAAATTGTTCTACCTTGATTGAATATTTCGAAAAATACGGTGCTCATCCTTGTCCAAAGGAAGCTAACCCAGCAGAATGGATGTTGGAAGTTGTTGGTGCCGCTCCAGGTACCAAGGCTGACCAAGATTATTATGAAGTGTGGAAGAATTCGTCAGAATTCCAAGACATGCACCGCACCTTAGCCGAAATGGAAACTGAACTTGTTAAACTCCCAAGAGAAGATTCTCCAGATAGTCACAAAACTTACGCATCCAGTTTATGGAAGCAATACTACTTGGTATCTCAACGTGCTATTGTGCAAAATTGGAGATCTCCAGGTTACATTTACTCCAAATGTTTCTTGTCTATTTCCACTGCTTTATTCAACGGGTTCTCTTTCTTCAAAGCTGATCGTTCTTTACAAGGTTTACAAAATCAAATGTTTGCTATTTTCATGTTCTCAATTCAGTTCAATACCTTAGTGCAACAAATGATGCCTTATTATGTCAGACAACGTGATGTTTACGAAGTCAGAGAAGCTCCTTCCAGAACCTTCTCATGGTTTGCATTTATTACAGCCCAATTGACATCTGAAATTCCTTACCAGGTTTGTGTTGGTACTATTGCATTCTTCTGCTGGTACTATCCTGTTGGATTGTATGAAAATGCTGCATTGACCGATGCAACCCATTCACGTGGTGTTCTTGTGTGGTTATTCATCACATCTTTCTTTGTTTATACTTCCACCATGGGTCATTTATGTATTTCCTTCATGGAACTTCCTGATAATGCCGCCAATATTGCCACCTTGTTGTTTACTATGTGTTTGAATTTCTGTGGTGTTCTTGCTGGTCCTGATTTCTTACCAAGATTCTGGATCTTCATGTACAGATGTAATCCTTTCACTTATTGGATTCAAGGTATTTTGACTACCGGTTTAGCTAATTCTCCTGTTACTTGTGGACCCAATGAATTGGTAACCATGCAACCTCCTTCTGGACAAACTTGCTCGGCTTACTTAACTACATTTGTTTCCCATGCTGGTGGTTACCTTGCTAACCCAGATGCTACTCTGGATTGTAAGTACTGTTCCTTGAAGCTGACCAATGATTTCTTGGCTGGTATTAATGCTCCATTTGCGGAAAGATGGAGAAATCTTGGGATCTTTATTTCCTTCATTGCTGTGAATATCATCTTGGCAACTTCCTTGTACTGGGTCGCTAGAGTTCCAAAGGGAAGTAGACAAAAGAAGTAATCACTTAACAAATAATCAGTTATTTGCTAAGTTTATTTGGCATGTGTAACTCACACTGTCAAGTGAAATTACCTGATTGGGCTTACATGAACCCAATCGTGGTCAATTAATACTTCGAAGTCTCATTGAATTCATTATTTTGTTCGAAGTTACTGCGTAACTTCTCTCTTAACTAAGTTGTTCGAAGTTACTTCGCAACTTCTTTTTTATATACATTTGATCGTGAAGATCCAGGTAAGAGTACTAGGAAGCTTCTTTATATATACCTATAAATACCTTAATATAATAATATTTGAATTGGTGTAGAACAATAAGTGGGGGTGTGGATAAGGAATTCACGTGCAATGGTATGGGTCCAGAAGATGTGAGACGATACTGTATTGTCAATGTACTAGTCACTGCCCAGTACGCAGTAGCCTTTGAGGGCTATCTGACCAAGCTTTTTACTAACAACCAATGACTTCGACCCATTTTCATAATCTGCTTCCGCCTCGTAGGAGATACCCGAGTTGCCTACAAAATCTCAAATCCCCTTTGATAACATTGTGTGCCAAAGATATTAAGAGCTGGGCAGATATGGTCTCAAAAGGAAACACAATAAGCAACCCAAGGTGTATTGTTATCTAAACGTACATTGTTGCATTTACTCTGTAACATGCTGGGACGTGGTTGGAGATCATCATGTCGTAAACCTGTGGTCAATGTTGAGTGCCAATTCTAGATAGTAAATACTTGAAGGTTATTGTATAGACATAAATTTTCCTCTTTAGTGTTACTCGATTCAATATATATCTACGACCGAACCACGCTAGTTAAACTTGAGATGATTATCTTGTGGTGCTTTTTGCGGCTATTACCCAAATTCGTGGTAAGTACTCTCGCTTGTTGATTATTCTGGCTGCAAAGCGCACTTCTTGAACTGAACCTAAATACAGATATGAACACCTCGAGTATGAAACACATGTCCTGTTGATATGACTTTTCCTCCAATATTTAGCAGATTCTCTGCCTCACTTTTCCCTCTTAAGTACTTAAAAATCAAGCCAATTTTCACTTACTTCCTCTTCGCTCAATTCTCAATAAAAACTTCAACACACTCTTAGCCAAGCTGTCGTGCTAAATCTTCAATGCCGTTAAAAAATCGTGTAAATCAGAGAAGTACACGCTGTACAGATAACGATCTAAACAAGCACAGCATCGTGCTTCGAAGTGCAAAAAAGTTGGCTGATTTTGCTGCAAAAATTTTAGGTTGCAAAAAGCGCTGCTACCGAAGTCAATCCATCAAAACGTCAAATGTTAACAAGTCAAACACCTACAATGACACCTTACGAATACATCTCAACGGTATCATAAACTTACGCAGATGGGCCAATATGCAAGGTAATTACGCACAATAATAACGTCACCATAAGTAATCAACCATTACTAATAGTGTATCTCCATAGCCTCAATAGAATGGGCCAATTATGAAACAATGAGCTCCATAGCAAGTGATACGATCTAGTTACGACAATTACAAAAGTAACTGCAACAACTTCAGTATGCTCTTTTGGAGCTGGAATGGCCGCTGGCTCCCGACTTGCGCTCCAAATGTTCCTCGTTAAGCATTACATTGTACTCATTCCGATTGCAGACCTAATAAGGCAATTCAATAAAAAAATTAGAGCCTGATCCCCTTTATAAGCCAGGAAATATGCATTACTGCAACGTCACTAGCATATCAGTGTCACCTCCTCTGTACTGTATCATGACCTGACATGTCGGACCACTTTTAAGAATATACGAACATTCTGTCAGCTCACCCAGCTATATGCAGTGCGATTTTTTTGATCTAGGCGATCGAAACTCACCCAACTTTTAATTAAAAGAGGGCCGAAATATCTGATCTACCTTTTAATCAAAAGAGGGCCGCTATCTGATCTACCAAGTCACTAAACCATTCAATCATGACAGTAACAACAGAAGACATTCATAATAAATCTCTTCCTATTAAGGAAAGAATGGAATCATTGATTCGTTGGAAGCAAACGGAAATCACGTCTGCAATCAGTTCACTTGATGACACTGATTTTCATACAGATGCATGGGTTCGTGGTGATAAAGGAGGTGGGGGATCTTCAATGGTGCTTCAAAACGGAACCACGTTCGAAAAAGCTGGAGTCAATATTTCAGTGGTTCATGGAAAATTACCCCCCAATGCAGTTCAAAGAATGAAATCGGATCATAGAAACTTGAAGTCTTCAAACGACGATGGATCCGTTGACTTCTTTGCATGTGGATTAAGTTTGGTTATTCACCCAAGAAATCCTCATGCTCCAACAACTCACGCAAATTATAGATATTTTGAAACAAGTAACAAAGATGGAGAAGTCGAAGCTTGGTGGTTCGGTGGTGGAGCAGATTTAACTCCTTCCTATCTCTACGTAGAAGATGCAAAATTGTTCCATCAATCTCACAAAGATGCTTTGGATAAATATGATGAGACGCTCTATCCAGAATACAAAAAATGGTGCGATCAATATTTCTATATAAAACATAGAAACGAAACAAGAGGTATTGGAGGGATTTTCTTTGATGACTTCGATACAAAACCAGCAGACGAAATCTTGCACATTATAGAAAGTTGTCTTGATGCGTTCATTCCTGCTTACATTCCATTGGTTGAAAAAAGAATGAATATGCCATTCAATGAAGAGCAGAAAAACTGGCAACAGATCAGAAGAGGTAGATATGTGGAATTCAACTTGGTTTTAGATAGGGGAACTCAATTCGGGTTACAAACTCCAGGTTCAAGAGTGGAAAGTATTTTGATGAGTTTACCAGCGACTGCTGCTTGGGTGTACGATCATCATCCAGAGGAAGGTTCTCCAGAGGACGAATTGTTACAAGTTTTGAAGAACCCTCGAGACTGGTTATCTTTGGAAACTCTGACTGAGAATGACGTTTAGGGACGAAATTGTCAAAAAGATAATGACATTGAAGAGGATGAGAGAATTAATCTTTTGATGTGGGAACACAATCTTGCGCTACAGAGGAAAGTGCGAGCTGCGACAACTCTCGTTGCACTCAATTCACAAAAATCTTCTCAGCTCTCTAACCTAATGTATTTACGAATAAACAATTGCTACGAAAAATAACGGGAATTCTTTGAAATCTCTGCGGTGCCTTGGACTTACTCTCCAAGTTTCATCATGCCAGTGGTGGACATTATGGGGCTCATTTCCCGAGCAACTGGAGCACTCTATTTATGTACATTATTGCAGCAGTTGTGGAAACTTTTTGGAAAAGTGAGACGTGCTTCAGGGTTGATTCTGTCTCTCGCTAATTTCAATAGTTTTCCGAAATAGACCATCAACAGACAATTTAACTACATTTTCAAACAATTTAACTACATTTTCAAATTCGCACCTATTTCACGTTAATTGAGCTATACTAATACGAGAAATTCTATATAATTTAGGCGCCCTATTGGTTGAGTTTTAGGTAGGATGGAGCAGTTCAGAAACTTCGCAAAGTCGCAATCTCACCATCACATACTACTGCTAAGTACGATCAGAATACCATCCAAGCACTACCCCCAACACAAACCACCAAAACAACCGCAGTCAAAATTCCAGCGCCAACCTTATCCTTTGTTGAAACTGATATCTTCTTTGTAGCCAAGTTCGTGGTAGTACCCAACCCAGCGCTTGGATTACTCTTCGAAGACCCACCATTATTTGCTTTGTAAGGAGCCTTTACAAGTTTCTGCTGAACAAGAGTAGCCAACAAAGTTTCCAAGGCCCCCATTTGTTCACCAAGTCCAAACACTCCATCCCAACCGGTTACAGCCCAATTTTCACCACAAGTGACACCGTCGGAACCTCCAGAGCATGATTGAGCTGCGGCTTTTGCAGAAGCTTCCAATAGTGGACCGATTGTTTCACTAGTCTCATTGGCTAAAATTGAAACAATTCCCAAGGATCTCGCAAACAAACTTCTAAAGGTTCTTTGATCAGTATTACAATGATTAGGAGCACAACTGGATTCAGTCATGATACTATTATTGAAAAAGAACGAACTCGCTTTAAGTATTCCTTGAGTTCTTTCCAACCAAACTTCGTCTTCTGTAAAATCGTACATGTAAGCACAACCACTCATTATAATTCCGTAAGTATAAGACCATTTTGTTGTGGTATAGTTTGAGCTACAATTTGTTGATACTTGAGCACCATCGTAAATTTCAATTCCACCAGTTTGGTTATTGATGAAATTTACAGATTCCATCCAATTCCATACCTTTTCTGCAGTTTCAGCGTAGGTTTCATTTCCGGTATATCTAGCTAGTCTGGCCGCAATATTAAATAGACAACCGTTTGCAATGGAGTTCTTATAAGTGTAACCAGAGTTCCATGTAAATATTTGCCAACGTAATCCACCACCACAAGTATTTGTATCCCAACGGGAGTTCATGGTATTATAAATTGCTTGAGTGAGTGATAACCAACTATGAGCTGGATCTGTAAAATTTCTTTCAACAGCTTCCATGATAGCTAGTCCCCAAACTCCTTGATCATCATTACCTTCAGTAAGAGATTGGTTGGAAGGTACATAATCAAACTGGGTACCTGTTTGAGCATACATACCATTTGATATAAGGTTGAATAAGGTATCATTTGTAGGTTCACAAAATGTATAGTAATCAAGCAACCCGCCAAATGCTTCACCAGCATGCCACCAATAATATGGTGGAACAAATGTTCCCACTGTTCCTCCGTAAGTAGTACCTTCGTAATAATTCCATTCACCTTGTTGAATAGCTTTTGCTGCTGCACAAACGGATTCCACACTGGATGTGTCGATACTCACTCCTAGTACTAGACCGGGTAAAAATAAATGTGAAAGTCTCATAGTTTCTTGGTAATTCCTCTCGTAATGTATGCCTTGATTGTATTTTCTTGGTTAAAAATCTTGGTTGTGTTTTCTTGAATAAGTCCTTGGTTATTTTTTCAAATCCTCGTCTTATTATAATCTCCGAACCATAGCCCGTATGAACATCTCAGGTAAGCCTTGTCTATATTCCTTTTTACAAGGCTTAGAATTTGTTTTTAGACTGCGAAAAAAGTGCGTATGATTTGCTGCAAGATCAACAGAATTCTTGGCAACGGTGGGAGGGTCTTCCAAAAAGGTGTCAAATTATATAAGCGAAGTTGAGAGCGTCAAGTAGAATTGACGTTCTATTAGAGGATAGATGTGGTGTTTACATAGATGTGAAGTTAAATTAATTGGTAAATGCACAAACCCCACTCTCGGGTTTGTTTTGGTCGTGTACGAGGATTGAGATAATTATAGAATAACAACAGAGGGTCTGGAAGGGTTGAGAAAGTAGTGATTCAAAAGCAGGGATGAGGGTATTCTTTGAAGCTGAATTCTTATTCTTCGAAGTTGCACTCCTCAGATATAACATTGCATGACTAACACCACTTTTATCGAGTAGTTACAAAATAAGAGAGTTATTGGAAGTTACGTTTGTGATTGAACAACAACCGTCTATAGCACCTATTATGAGAGCACAGCAAATGATATCTCGTATACAACCCTATTCTCCATCAATTACGAAGTCTCGAGAGCACTCCAGGAAGTACTAGTTAAGTTCTGGCCCTTGGCGCTCTAAGCTCATTTTCGAATTGTCGCAGGATTATTTTCAATCTGTTTGCACTATTAGGCGCTACAGTTGCAGAGTATCTACGAATTTGCAAAATCACCGCTCACTTGACGCATTCCAAGTCGATCGCTCGCTCGAAATGCTTGATGTACCAATCTCCTAACACCTCCCTATCACGAAGATCAAGGCAGGATCTGTAAAGAAAGGAATTTCTCTTTCCGACTAACTATCGCATATCTAAACGATAGATCGATCAAGATAACAAATCAAAAAGTCGATCAATAGCCCATACCAACAAGAACTGTTGATACTTCGCGGACACACAACTTAATAACTCTTCCCAAGATCCATTCGTATGCACTGTCTATGTAGTGGATTACTTTTGGACAAAGTTGGCTTTTATTTTTTGCCGATGCCCACCTTTTATACTATTCGCAAGGTCTGCATATAGTGAAGGTAGGGTAATTTATTTTGATATGAGTGATAAGTGGGAAGGTAATGATGTAAAGCTGGAGGAGATTATAATGGAGTGAAGTATGATTGGATTGATTGTGGTGGGGATTATTGGAGAAATTTTTGAATTTTAGGGTTAATATTAGGGGTAATCATAGGTAGATTTGGTAGTTCGTAGTGGTAGAATATCGATTTGAGTCCTTTTCTGTGAAAGTGTTTGACAATCCAGGTAGAGGTTCATATTTTTAGTATGTTTTTGATCTTTTGAATTTAATTTTGGATATCATTTGCAGCCATTTTTGAGATTTTAGGTGATTTTTTCTAAATATCTTGTTCGTTGTTATCCTCTAAGATGTAATTCAAGCGACTATTCGCTGTGTTTAGTGGAATTCTCCACATTTTTGCGATTTTTACGTCAATATTGGGTGTTCGTTTTAATACTTAAGAGGAACAGAATGTATTAGCATGCGCTAGATTATGAAGGCGTAAATAAATATTCTTTAGTATCCCAGTTGCGTTTGAGCGCAAAACTGAAACGTTCAGTATATACCGTCGAGTTGAATGAAGCTACTGTGTAATTTAAACGCTCACATTGATCAATTGGCCACAATAATACTCAGCTCGGAAAGTTGTACAGCGATGACATGTGTGTCTAGTACAGGCCATTTTTTGCTAGAGATGGTACTGAAAAATCACACTCCACTGTTAATTTTCTTGATTTCCTAATTAGTCAATATCGACAAATCTCTCCTCCATAACTTAACCTCACACCTACCCCATAAAAAACCTCGGCCTGAAAATCAAAAGTCTACCAACTTCATGTCGTTAACTTCGTTCCAATCCACACCACTGGAGCTCGATTTCTTGATCAATGAGTTAAGGAATCCCCCGGCCGATAGCACCGTAGGAAAGATTCTTGGGTATCTTTATCATTATGTACCAACAGTGAAAAATTCCCATAATTTAAGGTTGATCATTGCTGGATTCCTTAACAATAATGTTGCATTTTCAGGGAATGTCCCTGTAGAAGAATCATCCAAATTAATAGAGGTTTTCAAATTGATCCTAGAGAAGAAACTCAAAACATCACAACCAAGCTTAAACATAAAAACCTTTTACACTGTTTTTTTGATGGAATTACGGAACTTTGTATATTTCGATAGATCAAATAGTTGGAAGGTTTTACCAATAATAGCAGGAATATTATTAACAAATGATTTGAGGGACTACTTGTATACACGAACCAATGTCTTTGAATACGGATGGTTCTTTGCTGATTTCGATAAGGAGTTGAAGACCTTATTTGAGCAATGCTTGGATGTAAGTTTAACTGGGGTGTTTAAAGATGAGATTGTTGATTTGACTGTGGTTTGTTTGGCGGTAGTTCAAAAGAAAGGGAGGAGGTATACCAAGAAGAGATTGGAGGGGTTTATCATTCAAAGGTTGGTGAGGTTGGTTTTTAATGTGAGGACCATGAGAGGGATATCTTCGGTAATTGGACAGCATGTACCATTGCAAGACTCCCAAAATAGATCAACTGAAGTTGCACGTGAAAGCGGCTCAAATCCAAGGTATTCTGATGATCCAGCGGAAACTGAACAAATAACTCCACAACCTACCCTCGCAGACGAACTGATTTGGCATTCTTTCCAAAACAGATACATCAACAAACTTTCCTTCCTTTTGGAATTCCAGCTTCAAGAACTTCCCCTCAACAAACATGCAAATGAGCTTATCAACTATACGGTCGATACTATGCTTAACTTCAATAAGGATTTAAACACTCTCATTGAAGGTAGTTCCCTCAATTCATCTGATCAGAGTCTTTCTCCATCATTTTGGGCATCCATGAAGTCCCTCTTATTCGGTCAGATTGTCATATTTCAAGGTATCTTGACCAGATTCTTACAATCAAAGAAGGGGTACACATTTTTCAAAAACTCGCTTGAGTCGGAATATCAACAAATTTCGTTGAAAATCTTACACAGTCTTTATTATTTGAATTTCGTATTACTTTCCATTGGACAAGGTGGATTTGATAACTATAATTTTATTTATTACCTTTCTATAGAAATTGGAGTTCATGCGGAAGCCTTTACTCAATTCACCTTGAACACAATTGGATGGTCGGAAGTGAACTTTTACCCTGGAAATTTGAATCGTAACTATATTCAGAGACTGAAGGTTTTGTTCACACTTGGATTATGGGAAAATTACTTACAATCTACTGCTAAAAACGAGTTGTTTATCAAGGAACAAATCTTCCCCGTTTGCATTTCTCTTGCAGATGATAAGAAATACGAGGCTCCCGAGGTTGTTGAAGCAGCACACTCAACTTTGTTGTTCTGTTTCTCAAACGTAAGGATAGAGAGGGAATCAATAGGGAGGTATGTGGATTATATTGGTTTATTATTTAGTCAATTTCCAGGGGGATTGTCGTCACATCAATTAAGTATTGCTGTGGAGACATTGGGGAAGAAGATTTTGGGGCATTCTCCAGTTAACGAGACAGGCGGACTTTCTCATGAATTACCTGGAAATGGTACTAAAGTGGGTATTCGCAATACATTCGAATATTCATCTGGTCTTGGAAATTCAAGAACAAGCACAGGACAACCTATTCATACCTCTGAAGGGATTCCTCAGAATGCCTACATCCCCGTTGGAAACATTGATATCGAGCGGACAATTTCCCAATTCCTTCAATTCATCCTACAAACAGGTGCAAATACGCCGTCGGGAATCCCAATCTCCAAATCAAAAAGTATTGCCTTCCACTCAGCACAACCAATATCAGAAATCGACGCCAATTCAACCTTAAGTAATTCCAACAAAAAAGACCTCAAAGACATTGTCACTGCAAATGAAGGAGAAAAACCTATGTCAAGCATTTTGAATAATGGGACCGGATTAGTAAAAGCATACGCTCGTGATGCCCGTCATATGATCCAAGAAGGTTCTCAAGACGCACGCCATGTGGTCAATGAGTATGCTCCACAAGTTGGAATGATAATTGATGAAATAGCACCACAAGTCAACAATTTTATTGATGAATATTCTAAGCTGTTGAGACTGAAACAACAACCAAAGCAAAGACTCAACCCGGAAACAGTCAGAGAATCGTACATCTTTTGTTTCATCAATCTTGTTCCTTATTTACCATTGGATTCAATGGTTGAATGGTTGAACAAATTATGGGAAGTGATCATGAGGAGTAATGAGTCCGAACGGGAATTTTTGATTGGGATGTTGTGGAGAGTCGTTGGAGAGAACTTGGATTTAAACAGGGGGGAAATTGCCACTGTTTGGTGGTACAGTGAGAAGGGTGTTCCCCAGCTGAGAGAAAGGAAAAGGAGAGGTGTTTTGTAGTTGTGGATCGAACATGCTTGTTAAGTATGTCTAGATGAATATCACTTAAACTGGCACTACTAGCAATCATTATATGCTTGTAATAACGATGGATGCATATATAATATAATATACCACTGTACTCTCTGGAATTCGATTATACAAATAACTCTTTTTGTAAAAGCCACTTCCAGCTTGAGGGTGAAACTCCTCATTATTGTTGAGCTCTACCATGTAATTGTGGTGGGTAATACCCGTTGTACTATCGTTCAAATGGACTATCATTCTGCAGTACATAGAATATAAAAGGAAGAACAGGTAACCACGTTCTTACGTCCCTCTTAATTTAGTCTGAATAGCATACACCAGCATTCACTATGTAACCCAGTGCCGCTACAAAATACTCTCGCTACTCACTTAGTTCGTCTTCACTTTTCAATATTCGCGCTCGCGCTTTGACTGCATCTCTCTTTATTCGCTTCGTTAGCTCATCTCGAAAAACAACCATGGCAAGAAAGAAGTCAGCTGCTAAGAAAGCTAGAGAATTAGCCGAGTCCAAGGGCATCGAAGTAAAACCAACACCACAACTTCCTTCGGTCTCTTCTGATTCCTCCGATTATTCCTCCTCATCTGAAGATGAAGATGAATTTGGTAATTTAATCACCCCAGATGTGGATGTTGGTATTAAGAATGTTCTAGATGCCATTAAGAACGATCCTAAGAAGTTACTAGACAAAGACGTCAAATTCTTTGATGATTCTGTGGTTACCAAATCCACTCCAAAAGAAGATAAACCTATATTTTTGAAAGATTATCATAGAATGAATTTATTGAGTGGTGGTTATAAAGAAGATGACGAAGAGGCTGGGGGAGAATACGGCACTGTTGATGGAGAAAAACCATTTGTAGTTACCGAAAGAGAAGAGAGGAATCAAATGTTATCTGACATTAAAGATGCCTTTAATGAAGAGGATGGAGACTCCGACGATGACTTCTTAAAAAAGAAAGTCACCATCAACACAAGACAAGAGCTTATTGATGCTGCGGCAAAGGTGGATGCTCATACAATCAAGTTACCAGATCCAGATCAAGATCAAGATGGGTTTTTAAGTGCCTTTGTAGATTCTCAAGCTTGGATTCCAAAGAAATCAGATAAGGTCATCGATTTGGATAAAAAAGGCGAAGAGGATTTCGATGAAGAAGATTTCGATGAAGCGGTGGAAAAATTCGAACATGCTTATAATTTTAGATACGAGGATGAAAACGCAGCCGAAATCATCTCGTACGCTAGAAATCAAGCTACATTGAGAAGATCAGCGGCAACCAATTCTCGTAAAAGAAAGAGAGAACAAGAACAACAAGAAAGACAGAAAGAAGTGGTAGAAAAGGAAGTGCTTTTAAAGAAGAAAAAGAAGTCAAAAATGAACAAGGTTATGGATAGACTTGCGAAAATTAAAGAAGCGGTTGGTGATGACATCAAAGATGAAGTGATTCAAAAAGTCTTTGGTGATTCTTTGTTGAATGACGATTTCGATGATAATGATTGGGATAATAAAATGGCTGAAATCTTCAATGAACAATACTATGGAAATGATGCTGACAAGCCTGCTTTCGATGACGAGAAGCCTATCTTTGATGACGATCTTGGGGATATTGTAGATGAGGAAGAAGAGGACCTTGGAGAGGTTGAACAAGACGAGGGAGACCTTGAAAAAGCTGAAGAAGACTCAAGCAAATCACTCTCCGCCAAAAAACTCCAGTTAAAGGAAAAGAAATCATCCAAGAAATCGAAATCATCAATCAAAGAAAAAGCACAAGAAATTGTCGAAGCTTCCACCTTAAAGATAATGGAAGAAGTTGAAGAAGAAAGAGGCCGTAAATCGTCGAAAGATAAAGATACCTTCAAATTCAAATATCGTGAAGTTTCTCCAGAATCTTTTGGTCTCAATACTAGAGATATCTTATTGGCTGATGATTCAGCTTTAAACACATACATTGGAATCAAGAAATTTGCCCCATATCGTTCAAAGGAACTAAGAATGAAAGATAAGAGAAAATATACAAAGAGAAAGACCTTGTTTGAATGGAGAAAGGAAACCTTCAAAAATGCCCCAAGAGCCCCAGAGGGAGCAAAGGATGATGAAATTTGGATTCCAATGGATGAGGTCAAGGTTAAGTATGATAACAAGAAGGAGAAGAGGGAGAAGAAGAGGAAGGTGGAAAAGGAGACAGGAGCATAGCCACGATCTCTTTGAAGAAATAGAAGCAGCCTAACGTATTCTGATCTATGCTATTACACGCTCACTGACAATATGGTAATTTTCGAGCCGCTAAGTATTTCTCATACCTGCAAGACCTCAGTTTGGCACTTCTTAGGAATCCTTTTGAAAATTTTGTAAAATGAAAATAGAGCATGCCACACATAATGGAAGGATATAATATATCAACCAAAAATACTGTACAGATTTGAAGGCTCTTAATTATCTCACCTGCATTTTGAGCTCTCTTCCGTAGCTGCTTGAGCTTCCTTGTGAGGAGATCTTTCTTGAAGCACAAGACTTCTCACACGGTTGACGGGTAATGAGACGCCACGCTTTTTAGAATGGTCCACTCAGAAGAAAATATCTCAGCTGATTCAGTAGGCTACAATGATGTATAAAGTGTATCGAAATGTATTAATCGAAAATGTATTAATCGAAAATGATGTAGATACGAAAGCAGCAAGAATTAAAGCATTTTACCCATCCCATGCTTACATCTTATGACCTCGTTAACTTACTCCCTACAGATTTTTGGTCCAAATAGGATTCAATTCTTCCAAAGTTGAACGTCCAACAATTCTAGAATCCTTCTATTCCGTCAATGTCTCATAACCCCATGATGCGTTCAACTTCTGAACTTGCCTTCTCCTTTTCTTGGTAAAAAATAAACCCAAATCAACCTACCCCAACTTCTCGCTCACCGGTTGAAGAAAAGCCAACAAAAGCTCTGAGCTTATATCCTAATTCTCCAAAGGCGAGAACATGCTCGTTGCTAGTTGAGCTTGTGAATCTTCAAGCTGGTAGTTGAAAAAGCGGACTAAAAATGATTAGGATTTCAACTAGTACAATCTGGACTTCGTTCATACCGTGAAAGGCGTTTGCTTGGTGGCTCGTAATACAGGTTTTTGAGTTCCGAACTTTTCGCAATCGTTTTAAAGGGGGTTTTGGGGGTAAAGTATGGAGAAATTACAACTCAAAATGTACCCCATGTTTACCCCGCCGGTACAGGCCCGGTTTCGCACTTGCAACCAAAAAGTATATATATCCTAGCAAACCACTTTAGGTATTCAAACTCAAACCATGGCATCTTATTCAAGTTCAACCTATCAATCCAACGATTACAATACCTTTCGTCCTCATTATCCTTCTAGTTTCTATGAAATTTTGGGTAGATATGCGAATGAAAAACTTGACCAAGTAGATGAAACAATTGATTTGGGATGTGGTACTGGTGTTGCTACTTTTGATTTACTCAAGATTTCTGACAAAGTGACAGGACTTGATATTTCACCAGTGATGATTAAAACTGCTAATGAGTTGTTAGAGGAGAAAAAGTCGGATAAGATCAACTTCGAGGTTTGCTCAACTGAAGATTTCCTTGAAAAGAGTCATAAAGACGTATCGGTAATCACAGCTGCAGAATGTATCCATTGGTTTACCGATTATCCACACTTTTTTCAAGAAGTTGCAAAAAAATTGCAGCCAAATGGAGTTCTTGCATACTGGTGTTACGTTGAGCCTGTGATAGTAGATTTTACTGGTAATAGTCACAAATCAAAACAAGAGACTTTGTTGCTTTCGGATGAAATTTACAAGAGGTTTGTTTTTGATGACCCACAACAATTGGGTCCTCATTGGCAACAACCAGGTAAAGGAATTATCAGGAATTATAATGATGAGGCCACTGAAAACATTCCAAAAGAATTGTTCAAGGACATTGTCGTAAATAAGTTTGATCCAAGAAAGGGTACTGAAAACTCAGAGCAACTTGAAATTGTAAGAAATAATATCACTTTGGAACAGTACATGAGTTACATAGGTACATTTAGTGCGCTTGATAATTATGCTGGTGATGATAAAGAAAAGAAGGCGGAATTCTTGGAAAACTTCTTGAAGGAGTTTGAGGGATTGGGATGGGATAGGAAGTCTACCAAGGTTGATTTAGTCTGGGGCACGGGGTATGTTTTTATGAGAAGGAAGTAACGGGTAAGATGCGTGCTTGGATGGCAGTCAGAGAAACACATTGGGTAGGTGAGTGTAATTGTGGTGCTTTCGCCTCAATAAAGACTGATATAATCCACAGAAACTACAATTTCTTTTAGCATACACTCAGTGAACTCGCGAACACTTAACTTGAAGTTTAATCCTTATTTCCCAGGAAATGCAATTATTACTTGATATCGTGAAGGTTTTCTTTAGATAATTAATCAAAATGGCTGCAAAGTTTTTGTAGTAATCATAATTGTAATGTTTATCTTCTAATTTTATTCCTCAAAACTCTTCTAACAAAGAGTAATCTTGATACAAGACTAGTTTCTACATTTTTAAAGGGTGTGAGCTGGTGCCCTTAGAACGTGTTGAAATAGTGTGAGTCACCAAATATTGTACTCAATAATGTAGTTACGTGTTTGTAACACAGAATCAAAAATGGATCTGGTTTGGGGAATCTTGGGTCGCAGTCGAAGCATGGAGTTACTCGTCTTTTTATTTTCATCCGATGCTGAACATACCCAGATTCGAAACTAATTCGATTTAACCCACTACACTAACCTCACTTATTTTGTGTTGCTGTTATTACGAGGATGGCCGGCAACCGAGATAGATTTTTCGCAGCCAAAAATGAGCTCAAAAAGTGAAGTAAATTATTCAGAAGAATTTCGGCTCATTTCCTGTTAAATTAAAACGAGAGTTTAGCCGGGCCACCTAAATTATTGACTCGTTCCCTCTAATATTATTAGACTGATAGCGGGGTTTTCAATACTACAATCATGTTATACGATTTATATTATTCATATAATCTAAATTATCTACATTATTCATATAATCTAAATTATCAAACACAAACTCACCAATTATTAAAGTTATTCATATACATTCTCAGTTACCTGGTCCAGCATACTTAGATCTAGCTCTCAATTTTGGACCGTTAATATAGAATGTAACTGGAATAGCAATTGCTGCAATACAAATAAATCCAAGGACTGCAGAACCCCAACCAACTGGATATTTATCAGTAGCCAAATTATCAAACAAAGCTTTACCGAATAATGGGAAAGCACCTGCAATGACAGACCTAAAAAGGGCATTTCCAGCAAACACAGATGCTAAGAATCTGTAGAAAGACATACCCAAATAATTGAATAAAGATTGGAAAATCAAGAATGCACCAGCTGCAAAGATAGCAGCCCCAACCATAGGAGCAATCCAATGAATTGATTTAGTTGCTGTGAATGCAAAGATGAAAATACCAACCGGCATAAGAACACTTCCTGTGATTGCAAACGGAATGAAAACTTCAGGATGAAGTTCATCACCTGCAATCATTCTAAGAGTAAACACCTTTCTAACAATGGAGACGTAAATAGCACAAGCAGTGATAATACCCAACATGAGTGACACGTAACTAAGACCTAATTCAACTAATGTAAAACGATAAGTTCCAACGAATAAAATTGGGAAAGACTCAAACCAAAGATAAATGATGGAATAAACCAAGGAAATATAAAGATTAATGAGCAAAACAACAGGTTCAAGAATAGAAACTTCCAAAGGTCTGTATAATGTTTCAAAAGCAACTTGACGGATGGACATACCTGCATTGTGGATTTCATCTTGAGTGGTAATGTTTTGATTTCCAGTGACTCCTCTAAGACGTTTGGCTTTTCTTAACAAGATAGTCTTTGCATAAGTCTCTGGTAACAAGAAAGTGAAATTAACTAAAGCAAATCCACTGGTAATTGCAAGTAACCAGAAAGTCCATCTCCATCCACCGGCAACAGTAAGTGCGGCACCAACTAAAGGACCTAAACTTGGACCACAAACTGCAGCCATTGACCAGGTTGCAATTCCCAATGGTCCATAAGGCATCGATAAGAAATCACTGATTGAAGCTCCACCGGTAGCTAAACATGGAGATGCAAAAAAACCAGCCAAAAATCTCAAAACACATAATCCTGCAATATTATGGGAAAGAGCAGTTGGAATTTGAAGTATGAAAAATATAAATAACGTTCCAAGGTAAATATTAGTTCTACCGAATACAGCATTTTCACTGAAAGGTGAGAAAACCATTGGACCTAAACCGTAACCAATAACGAATAACGATAAAGGTAATGTTGCAACAGTTTGACTGATATTAAATTCAGCCATAATTTCTTCAAGACCAGGGGTATAAATGGCAGCACCCATGTAAACAGAAGTGGTTAAAACGGAGATTTGAGCAATCATGAAAATCTTATATTTAAGAGGCCAATTGGCTGGGTTTTCTGGATCATCTTCACCATCCCAATCCACCAAGATTTTTTGGTCAACAGCAATTGTTTTATCTGAAGAAACAGAACTTGCTGAACTCTCCGGATTGGTAACTTCTTTATCATCAAATTTATCTTTGGCAATATTTTCTCCAACAAGGTATTTATCAGGAACGATATAATCCTTAGCTTCCTCTTTAAAGGTGAAGTATTTATGACCTGAAAGGTGGTAGACAGTTCTACCAAAAAGTGATTGTCTAATAAAATCTGAAATCATTCTATGTCTTTCTATGTGGTATGTATATGTTCTATTATATGTTCTATTATATGTTCTATTATTTGTATATGAGATTCTTTATTGCTTGTTTTACTCTCTATTAATCTTGGCTTGTGACCTTGAATTGTTATTCAGATTTGAAGTTATCTTCAGAGCCTTATATATTCCACATTCCATCTACTCATCTCAGAGATGAAGTACTTGGCGGCAAATATGATTGTAAGCAATTACACATCATTCCCAATTAGGCTTAACGACGGTCTGCGATGAAGTTTCGGAATTGCATATAAATCAAGGGTTTACTGCGGCTTAGCAATTTCACATTACGGCTGACAAAAGATGATTACGGACACGATTAGTGATCCTAATGGGGGTAGAAGCTCTAAGAAATGATCGGCTAAGCTATGAGCTAATCCCGTCACAAGTATCCCACCTTATCTCGATTTTTCGAAAGCATTCTCCGTTCTTCTCTGTTCTGCTACCTAAGCGGAAGCTCGCGGATGCGGAGGAAGCGGGTAAAGCAAGCGAATTTCCTACGTATAGATTTGGAGGCGGAAGCAAACAGGAAAACTTTAGTAACAAGCTGAAAACATAGAAAGTTTGTTTCTGCTGTTAACTTGTAAAACGGCTCGAAATTATAGTTTTCCGTACTTTACACGTTTTGTGTTCGATGACTCACCTCATTGAACTTGAGTCAGCCCGTCTTAAGTTGCTCATGTAAATAAAACTACAGAATCTTAATGTATAGCAATAAGCTATGTGTCAATGGATTAATATTATAAATGGGAATCGTTGATTCCATATTTGCATTAGTATTTTGTCTCGTATGAAAGATAAATCGCACCCAAGGTGTTATCATAAATCGTTAGTAATACTAGCTCTCTGGTAACCCATTTCTTGCTTCTCTCACAAAACCACTATGTCACTACTCCTTAGATAGAAATATTTATATACCCTTTCTCATAATTTAAGTTTCGTTGCATTCATACGGCTATATTCGCGCACAATTTTGCAGCCGTATAGCACACAAGTTAAGCTTGCAGGTGTCCTAGTGAAGTAGGGGTTCAATTTAGATACTTAAGCTCAAGTGATCATGGTCAGAATTTTGGGACGCTTACATTAATACCCTTTAATGATAACTTTCAAAGTGTGGAGAGGATCTTCTAATTCAACTATAGTCATTGAAACACACTAGCCTGATTAATGTTGCATATGTGATAGCATATTGAACTTTATTGAACATCACCTAACTGGACTACTTGGGGGTCGATGCAACATATTTATTCAGTGCTCTCATCAACTGAGAAATTCAACTCTTACTTTATCAAGATTGCATGGCCAATATAACTCAAGTGAATTATACCCGATCACTACAAATCCGCAAGGAGTCTTCGTCTGTGAGTAATCGTCTGTGAGTAAGCTCGTACACCCTCAACGTATTCCCCGTCATCGGACTACTCGAGTTTAGGTCTTACCTGCAGGTGCGATCTTTATGCTGCGATGTTTTTGCCGATTGCAACAATATATAAGGAAGTCATCCACTCGTTCGCTCAACAATCCCCATTCATTCCACAATACAACAATGGAAAGACTTCATATCGAGTTTTCCAACATTCACTGTAGTGAATGTGAGGAGACAGTTTTACAAACAGTGTCATCATACTTCAAGGTGATTCAATCAATCAAGATGCCATCTGCTGAGGAGATCTTTGACTTGGATGATAACGAAGCAATAGCATTTATCCAAGGAAATGAGCTAGATTTATACTCAATGGATTTGACGAAAAACATCAAAAATTTGACCAGCAAGCTTCGAAATAAAGGATTGGAAATTACTTCCTGGAAGATCTTCAAAGATGGAGAGGTCATTTTGGATTCCATAGAGAAACTAGAAAGAGGATTCTTTGGAAGAATCAAGGAAAAAAGAGATAGAAGAAATCATTTAAAGCACTGTAGTGCTTGTAAAGATGATGAAAGTGTGGTGACTGATGATTCCGTGGAAACTGTGGTTAACAAAGATGATAGGGAATTTAGGGCTGTTTTTACTATTGGAGGAATGTCATGCATTAGTTGTGTTAATTCCATCAATGAGGTATTGGGAAGCATTTTAGGTGGGGCAAGCAATCCTAAGGTGACGGAACACTCCGACGTCGAAAATTATTCAGTCAATCTAATTCAACACTCCGCCGTCGTTATCATTCCAAACAAACTCCTAATAAATACTATCATCAAACAAATCGACGACATTGGTTTTGATTGCAAACTTGTTGAGGTACTCCCTGTTCAGAGGACAATCAATACCAAAATCACCGCCGTGATTGGAGGTATAACTTGTGCTGCATGTGCAACCTCAATTGATAGTGTTGTTAAGGAATTACCTTTTGTACTTGAATCTGGTGTTAACGTGGTAACCAAAACGGGGATGTTTATACTTGAGGATGCTAATAATCTCCCCCAACTCAAAGAAGCCATAGAAGATTCTGGATTTGATCTCGAAGTGGTATCGATAGAAAAAATCAATTACACTTCAAGTAAGAAGAAACCAAGAACCATCAATATCAAAGTCGACGGAATAATGTGTGACCATTGTCCTGAGATAATTACAGATTATCTTGAAGAAAAAGGAGTAATCTTTCAAGAGCCAATAACCGCAGATCATCCTTACATTAAATTCACCTATATTCCAAGCGAGACTTCCAAAGCTAGGATTTTCCTTGACGACCTCAACCATCTTCAAGCTACTGAAACGGGATATACAATCAAAGAAGATCCAGGAACTTTCACTTGTACTATTCTAGAAGAAATTACAATGGAAGAACGTCTCCGTAAACTCACTCATAAAGAAGTAGTTGAAATTGCAATTCGACTTTGTATTGCTACTATTTTTGCAATTCCAACCCTCATTCTTGGGATAATCCCAATGATCTTACCAAGCTCTAATAAATTTCGTCAATGGACTGAAAAACCAATTTGGGCAGGTGAGGTCACAAGACAAACTTGGATACTATTAATCGTGAGCACTCCCGTTTATTTTTTTGCAGCCGACATCTTTCATAGAAAAGCGCTAAAAGAGGTTAGATCGCTCTGGATGTATAAGAATTCTTTCAAGAAGAGGTTTTTTAGATTCGGGTCAATGAATTTGTTGATGTGCTTAGGAACAAGCATATCGTATATTGCAAGTATTATTTTGTTAGTGATGTCTGCGAGGTCTGTGGATGGTTCAAGAATGTCAGCTCCAAATGGTTCAGACATGGAGGTTATGCCTGTATCCTCAGCTGTATCCATGCCAATGTCAGCTGATTCTGAGCCAACTCTCGCTCCACTCGAGTCGTCACACGCAAAGTCAATGACATACTTTGACACCGTCATCTTCCTCACATTCTTCCTTCTTATTGGTAGATTGTTGGAAGTATTTGCAAAATCCAAAACAGCAGAAGCCATCTCTGGATTAACAAGGCTAAAGAGCGCCACTGCTGTGTTAGTTGGCGATACCGATCAAACGGTCGACGTAAATCTTCTTGAAGTTGGAGATCTTATTAGAGTCGTTTCTGGAGAATCGCCACCTGTGGATTGTGTGATATCATCTGGTGAATCTGAATTCGATGAATCCGCATTAACAGGTGAATCAAAACCAGTTAAACATTCCATTGGACATCAAATCTTCTCTGGGTCAGTCAATGTTGGAAGCTCCACCGTGATAGCTAAAATCATCAGTTTGGATGGTGATTCCTTGATTGACCAAATTGTTAACACCGTGAGAGACGGTCAATTGCGTAAAGCACCCATTGAAAGAACCGCAGACAAACTTACAAGTTACTTTGTTCCTATAATTACTTTATTAGCCATTTTAACATGGGTGATTTGGTTATCTTTAGGACTTGGTGGTAAGTTACCAAAATCGTATTTGGATAATGACAATGGAGGCTGGATCTTCTGGTCATTGGAATTCTCTATTGCCGTTTTTGTGATTGCTTGTCCTTGTGGTATAGGTTTAGCAGCACCAACCGCTCTTTTTGTGGGATCTGGGTTGGCTGCAAAAAACGGAATCTTAGCAAAAGGTGGTGGGGTTGCATTCCAAGATGGTGCAAACACAAATGTGATTTGTTTTGATAAGACGGGGACGTTGACTAATGGAGAGGTGGCTGTTACTAATTATTGTTTCGTAACAGAGCCAGAATCGCAATTTGCAGACACAGTAAGGAAATTCTCTTTACAACTCGCAAGAGACTTGGAATTAGCTTCCAGTCATCCTTTGGCGAAAGCTATAAAGGATTTCATAGAACAGAGAGGAGAATTATCAACTAATAAGATCCCAACTGTGGAAAGTATCCCGGGTAAAGGTGTCAAAGGAGCAATTGTGTTGACCGGAAACGAAGAATTATGGAACGAGTATTCCCCTATGGAGGCTATTCTCGGGAATGAGGCTCTCATGAGAGATCATGATGTGACTGTCTCGGAAGCCCATCAAGAACTTCTCCAAAAGTGGAAAAGTCAATGCAAATCAGTGATTCTTGTTGCTATCAAGTGTCCGACACTTTTCCAAAATAACAACTATAACCTCACGCTTATGTTATCTGCTCGTGATCAAATTAGATCTGAAACAAAGAAAGTGATCAAGTACCTTCAATCACACAATTTCGAATGTTGGATGATCACCGGTGACAACAAAATCACGGCCCAAGCTATTGCTAGTGAAATCGGAATCAAAAATGTAATATCTGAAGTTCTTCCGGATCAAAAACTGGACCAAATCAAGAAGCTCAAGCAAATTAGAGGTAATGTGGTTGCAATGGTTGGCGATGGTATTAATGATGCTCCAGCATTAGCAACTGCAGATGTAGGTATTGCGCTCTCTTCCGGAGCGGATTTGGCTGTGAATTCAAGTGATTTTATATTGCTCAGCAAGAGCCATCCTTTATTAACTTTATCTACCTTGTTTGAATTATCAAGAGTAGTGTTTAGAAGGGTCAGATTTAATTTTGCTTGGAGTTTGGTCTATAATTTGATTGGTATTCCAATAGCTGCAGGTGTTATTTATCCTTATAGAAACACGAGATTGAGTCCAGTATGGGCCAGTGCAGCTATGGCGGCTTCTTCGATTACTGTTGTTATGAGTAGTTTGGCTTTGAAGTTGTATAGGCCAAAGTTGAGCATTGGGAAGGAGGATATTGAAGAGATTGAGAGAGTGGGTGTTGAGGAGGAGTTTGTTCTGACCGCTGGTGTGGAAGGTGGTGGAGAAACAGATGTTAAATCTAGTGCGGTGGATAAAAGTACCTAAAGCTGACTTTAAAACTATGTAATATTGTACCCTAATTAATCCGGAACTAACTTGAAAGAAGTATACTTCTCATTTATAAAGTAATACTTAATTATTATGCTCTGTAAACATTTTCTTCGTATTGCTTGTTTCCCCAATCTGATTGTGCCGACCAAAGTTTTAGTAAAAGTCAACCAAATCAGATTATTTTTTTAATAGTATCCAAAATTTAAACCCACCCGTCTACTAACGGTGCAAGTGAATAACTTTCGGTTGCGGCCATATCTAGTAGAAAGCACCGTTTCCCGTCCGATCAACTGTAGTTAAGCTACTAAGAGCGAGACCGAGTAGTGTAGTGGGAGACCATACGCGAAACTCTCGTGCTGCAATCTTTTTTTTGCAACCTTGAGAGACGAGCCAAGAGAGGTTAGAGGAATGGTCAGACAGAGATTCTTTTGTTTAACATATTCTATCATATTATATTATAAATAACCCATTCTAGGAATGAGCAGGATTGAGATACTGGTGAAAGTCCAGCAATCACCATTGACGTATTGTGTCAGGTCAACATCGTCTTGCTATTTGTGACGAATTAATTTGATTCACGATTTCAAACCGTGCTACGATTCGACTTTCCTCGCTATTCTCTAAGTGCTATACTACTCCGACAATTCGTGAATCGACAACAAAACTAATTGCAGTTCCTTGACCAAATTCGATCCAGTAATCTCTGTTACATTATCTACGCTTCCGAGCACCATGAGGCAGCAATTGGTAGGCTAACTTCAGCTTCAATGGGTATCACTGTATAAACTACAACTGTGTCAGCATCACCAGTCAATCCACACCAATAGTTCCAATAACCCGGCTATACGTTAAAAACGTCTGGAGGCAATATGTCCTCACTGCATCAGACTATAATAATCTGTTCTCGCTTAAGTTAGGGTGCTCACCTCGCTCAATCGTATTAGCGTCTGGCTATCCACCTATCCCTGACAACATTGACTTTGCCTTATTCACTCCTCCCTCTATCTTCTGCATCCCAAGTCTAATAACTCCTCCATTAACCGGTGTATAACTACTATTTATAACCCCCTTGATCCACCTACTCAGAAAATAATAAAGGACCCCTATTAAAACAGCCATTACACCAACTATCCCAAAAAACCACGCTAAGGAATCCACGTTCTTTCCTGGGATCATCACGTTCATACCAAATAGCCCCGGAATGATTGCAAGTGGTATAAAAATCGTACCAATCAACGAAATCTTTGAAAACATTGCAGTCATACGATTATTTGAATTAAAAGATTCAACTTGTAATTGAGCCAAATAATTTGAATGTGCTCTTGATAAGATTTTCTCATACGAGTGCAAGTTTTGAAACATGGTCAAAATATGATCCTGAATATCTCCAAGATAAAGAGAGATGTCTGCACGGGGCCTAGCCTTCTCTTCTATTTCAATTCCTTCCATGCCATATTCCATACATCTATTCGCAAACAGCTTTATCACATCTGCTTTTCCTGAAAGAAGACGCAGTAATGCCATAACTTTATGTCTACAATGACCTATAGTTAAGAGAGTAGAGCCGAAATCTGCATCTCTTGCTATCAAAACCTCATCTTCGATTGAATCTGCTTCAAATTCAATTCCATGGATTACCGGCGCAAATTCATCTGTGATATCATCAATAAGGGCATAACATATCCAGTCAGATGATACTTGAACATGATCTCTAAGCAGTCGAATTCTTCTACGAACAGATCCAGTATGGCCAATTGGACAATAATGAAACGTGAGTAATCCGCCCGAGAAAACCACTGCGTAAAAACTGATGGGTTCTAAGAAGTCTTCGGATTCTCTATCTGGTTCGAAAGTATGGAAGCTTACAAAGTAGTAATTTTTGAAAAGTTCCACCTTTTCTCTTGATTCTTGCATTCTGATATCTTCTGACGTCAAAGGGTGTATTCCGAAGGTCTTTGTAAGTACTTTAAATTCAGCGTCTGTTGGGCACAGACAATCCAACCACCAAGTGATGTCTCCAGAAAAGAGATCTTTGATGGATTTTCCAGGCTCCACTAACGAAGGTAAATCTTGTGCGTGGATTGTTTCTTCTGTTTCGGAAGAGAAGAATGCAAATCTGTTGATATCGAGAGAGTGTATCGATTCATTGTAACTGGGAGTTGAGGTATTTTGAGTACCTTTAAATTTGTTAAAGATCCCAAATCCAAGAGATCCCCCATCCCCTGTATTCACTCTCCTTGTTATTTTCTCCCAAAAACTAGATTCCCTGTTTATTGGAGTGAAAACCTGAGTTGCAAAAGTAGTTGAATACGGATTTTCTCCGTTTAATTTAACACCATCACCTTCTAATCTTTCTTCTTGTATGAATTCATCTAACTTGGAGAAATCTATACTACCAAGTGTATCCACATGAGTTGGCATAAATACATCTTCTGAATGATTACTATCAATAGAATCAGATCTACCCGATCTTATGGATCTTGCTGATTTTAGCGAAGATCTGCCAGATCTACCAGACCTACCAGACCTACCAGAATTACTTGTGGCTCTACCAAGTGGAAATCCAGACATGTCTCATGAGTTGTTAGATGGGGTAGGTTGGAATTTGCATTAGTTGCGAATTATATATCCGATCACGTGGGAAGGGTCCTATAATGTGGTTACAAAAATGCCGCAACCGAATGAAGAGGAAGCAGAACAATTCTATCGAAGTAGTAAAGTTTATTTTCAAACCCTTATTAAAGAACTTAGGGTCGCCTTAACCACTTTTTAATATTTCTTTTTATATCGATAACTCGTATTACATATCATCTACAAGGCTTTGATATTCCTTTATTACAATCTTATAATATTATGAGAGTGTATGGCTTAGTTTATGCTAAGGGTGGTAACCAAGAACGGCATTTGCACAGGCGGATATCAACATTGCGACCCTCATTAGATTTACCCCACTACTGGAATAACTTGCGCGATAGAAGATGTTATATAAACCTTTGAGATGAATCATGTATACTTCACGACTGATGACTACCTTAATTATTTGCATTTTATACCTTTCTTATTATTTAGAACTATTAATCAAAGATAATTTGTTGGCTTTGGTGTTGGTTTGTTATCCTTTGATCAAGTTCAAGAGTGTGGTTGGAGCGTAGTAATAACAGCTATGAACGTGATGAAAACAAAAGCTATATAGTTACGTATTGTTATATCTGTGTTGATTGAATTGACCCGTATAGATGCAACGATAGGAAGGTTATACGTCCCACACGGCTGTCCTATATACTTCAAAGGAAGTACTTCTAGCCAACTGGTGAACACTGCAATTTAACTGGAGGACACAGCCATTGAGCTGAAGTTTTACAATTCACTGCAATCCAACATTACAGTGAGTTCCGTCCAATCAAATCAACTCAAATATCACAATCAATTGTCCGATCTTGAAAAGGAGTTGTCTATGATCGTCCAACAACTTCCATACCTTGGAATACTTCATACTTAGTGGAACTTGAGCTCATTGATTACCCCACCGAGTTATGGAAACATTCAATATCATACATCTTCCCTAATGATGTACCGGCTTCGCTTCGGCTGCATCAATCGTCAGTGTTGGCTCCTCTGCGCTCCGGCTTCATAGCCCGAAAACATCAACCTCATCATCTTCAACAAATTCTCCAATCTTCTTCAAAAACTCCGCATAATAAGCTTCTTGGTTTCGAAGTAGAATAATTGCCAACGATAATATCCCTATCGTAGTTACTATAAATAACGGGTTGTTCATTGACCTTTTTAAGGATTTTGGAGATGGAAGAAAATCGGTACTGCGCGGAGATCTTGATAGAGCTGGAACTTAGTTAACTTGCATACAAAATAGAATATAGTGTGTAAAAGAGTTGTAGTGTGATGTATAGGTGTAATGAGGTAAAGCTTGAGAAGTACCGGCTCACTGTGGTATTCCTTACATTGCCAACAACCTCGATTCAAAAATGGAACTCTAACTATGTCCAATTCCACCTCCAAATACACTATTACACATACATAACAAACCAATATCCACATACTCCTAAGTCCTACCACACAAAATCTCTTATAACTCTAATTTTGCACCCATAATGGTAGTCCGAGCTCGTGTGCGAATATTCATGCTGGAGATCTCCATAGTTAGTAGCACTTGATACAACCAATTTAAGGTATATGATTTCTACTGCACATGATTATCATAAATAAGTGGCTGCATGTATTAATTTATATAATTCTAATTAGGAAAGCCAGAAGCAGAGTTAGTGTAATTTAACCAAACTTTCGGTATCCTAGTAACCTTTACCAAACGGATGGAAATTTTGTGAGTGCAACCTTCACTAACCACGCCCTCCTAAAGTGACGAGCGTCGAATAATCTTCCCTACGCTCGGATTATTCGTATTTGTTAGGAAAACTCAAAACCAGTCTCGCATCCCTATTCCTCCTCAAACCAAAACTCCGGATACTCCTTCTTGAACTCTCATTCACAGGCTTCTTCTCCCCAATGGCGCTATCAATCCAAAACTTGGCAAAAATAAATGAGACAATAATCACAAATATCATAAATCCAACTATTCCAAAAAACCATTGTAAGGTATCTCCACCCATTCCCGGGACCTTGACATTCATACCAAACACACCGGTTACCAAATTAAGTGGAACCAACATAGTACCAATTAACGTAACCTTGGAAAACATGGCAGTGACTCTATTACTCGAATTAAAAGATTCAACTTGTAATTGTGCAAGATAATTGGAATGTGATCTAGAGAACATCTTTTCATAAGCAAGCAAGTTTTGGAACATAGTAACCACATGATCCTGAATATCGCCAAGATAGAGCGCGATATCTGCTCTTGGTTGAGCATGAGCACCTGGTGCTGTTGAAAATCCACCCTGAGGTTGTTTTTCAGAACCGGCATCATGAAACTGAGCATGTTGGAATGGTTGTGGTTGAGCAAATTGTGTTTGTCCTTGTTGTTGTTGCTGTTGTTGCTGTTGTTGTTGTTGAGTTTGTGGATCCGGACCAAAAGAAATTCCTCCCGTTCCATCCTCATTAAATCCAATTCTATGGGCTTCAACTCCAGCCTCTTCCTGACATCTCTTTGCAAACATTTTAATTACGTCAGCTTTACCAGACAACAATCTCATCAACGTCATAACTTTCTTTCTTGATTCCCCAATTCTTTGTAACATACTACTAAAATCAGTATCTCTTGCAACAAACACAGAATCTTCTATGGCATCCGCTTCATATTCAATTGCCGTAATAACTGGTGCAAAACCATCGGTAATATCATCAATCATTGCATAACAAACCCAATCTGCTGAAACATCCACATAATCACGTAATTGTCTTACACGTCTCCGCACCAGTGCAGGATGTGTGATTGGGGAGAAATGGAATGAAAGAACACCGTCTCTGAAAACTACAAGATAAACGTTGATTGGTTCCAAATAATCTTCTGATTCCTTATCTGGTTCAAAAGTATGGAAACAAACAAAATAATAGTTTCTGAAGAGTTCAACTTTTTCACGAGTTTCTTGCATACGAATATCTTCAGCTGTTAAGGGATGTATACCAAAAGCTCTTGCTAATGTCTTCATTTCTGAATCAGTAGGGCAAACACAATCTAACCACCATGTGGATTCTCCATTTCTAAATAATTCCCGCACACTTTGACCAGGTTCTACCAATGATGGAAGATCTGGGGCGTGGACGGTTTCCTCGGATTCGGAAGAAAAAAATGAAAATCTATCCGGTAATGAAGATGGATCATTTGATTCGGTTATTCTTGCACCACCAAATCTAATTCCAGTAAATGAACTTGAACTAGTTTCATCTTCATCAGGATAACTTTTCTCAGGATATGGGTTTTCCGGGTACCTTTTCTTATCAGTAACAACCTCCGAGTCAGTGGATGATTCTGGCGCCAAAGGAGCATGACGAATATTAAGTCTAGCTTCATGTCTACTTGACAGTGCGGAGCTATTGGATCTTTTCTTCTTTCTGGCAAAATTGGACACCTTGTTGAGGATATTTTTAGGTGTATATTTGAGTGCAGCTGAAGACTTTTGCAGCCTTGCAGTAGTTGAACCAATAGGTGCAAATTCAAGAATTCTCAGGGCAGTCCTCTCAGCAACCATTTGTTGTTGGGCATGAAGGATTCTTGCGGACTCTCTTTCTTCTCTTATGAAATCCTCAATCTCATCGAAATCAATACCTTTGATACGAACGTGCTCAGGAAACATTGGAAAACAAACATCTTCTTCAGTTTCTTGAGATGTACGTGAGGCATGGGAGTCGTCTGAAGAAATCGAACTTCTGGAAGGTCTTCTTTCTCTACGAGTTTCGTTACTCTTCATACGAGCCATTGGAGAAGTTATACTTTCTTTAATTTGATCTCTTTTTGATTGGTAAGTTTGAGGAGGTTGAGCTGGTTGTGATGGCCCTGGTTGTTGAGGATCCAATTGCCTTGGATTAGCCAAACTTCTAATCTGTTCACTTAAAGAATGAGATCTACCTTTGTCGGATCTACCTCTTCTTGCGGCAGCAGCAAGCGAACCACCGCTTCCATGAATGATAGGAATAGGTCCATAACCCGGGTCGAAATCGTATTGAACCTTTGCAGCTTGCTGTTGTTCACTCCCACGACTTCTTTGCTCGCTTCCACGGCTTCTCTGCTGCTCACTTCCATGACTCCTCTGTTGTTGATGAGGGTCAACTGACTCATCATCACTAATAGCAGAATCATCTGGAACAAGTCCATCTGGGAAGACTTTATCTACGATAACTGTTGGGACGTCACTATTTAAAATACCCACTGGGGTATTGATATTTTCTCTTGAATCGTCTCTCTCCCTGATGTCTCTGCCTTCTCTATCTCTTTCCACTCTGGCAACCAAAGGAACTTGCCGCCTATGATCATCTAATATTTCATCAGGATATGTGTCAACCAACTGTTTTGGTGAAGTTGAGCGGAAGCTGCCAGTTTCAGACATTTCAACAGTTCATAATTGAATATACCTCTGTATATTCGTTCAATAAAGAGTGGTTGATATTAAAAAATTTTAGGATGGCTGGACTTTTTTTGGTGATGAGGTTCAGGGCTTTTTCTATAAGTTACCACGGTAATAATTTAATTAATGGTACTTCACTAACAAAGGTATTGTAACAATAGAAGTATCTTAATTTACAACCTACAATACGCCGTATATGTTCGACTTTTCACCCCCACCAATAAATTAATCCCTCAAGTAAGCACGAGGGTTAACATCACAAAATGGTAATGCTTGCCAAACTTTGAGGGGCATGTTTTAGGAGTTCCACAGATGATGTACGAACAATAACATGGGAAAATATTTCATAGCAAGTTAGTAAATCCTAATATCTATTGGAAATTGCAACTGCCAAAAAAAGAAAGAACTGAAATTTTCGGATAAGTGGCTTGTTATTTGGGGGATATTTCTGGATATAATAGGAGGTTCAGTGTGATGTAGCGAAGGGGTTTACGAGGTACTGACATGTCTTGGCATGATTTACGATGGTGGAGCGAAGTAATCATCGAAACGTTATATAAGTGATGTGCGGAGCCGATCGAACTCCGATGTGTTAGAGGTACTTTCCTGTACAATCCACTTAGTTGGATTTGGATCCAAACCACAGGGTGAAATTGATGAGTATCACACCTAGTCTTGTCCTTATCAGTAATATTACATGGTAAATCCTATAACGAAGTTGTGTATGCTGCATGGAGCTTACCTTGATAGGTCCAAAATTGGTAACATTGCGCCTGTTTGGATCAATGGTAATACTGGTAATGAGATTAACCCACCATTATAATCATTGACGATGATTGTTATGACTGTTGGCATTGAAAAGCGTTACAATCATCAGCTAGCCAATAAAGAAACTTTCTTAAGCCCAGATTCTAGAACAATGACTAGTAGATTTAGTCATTTGCTATTCGTATACATAGCCCGTAATATTTAAGTGGATACGCGGCTAGTTGGAGATCTACCACATCTAGAAATGTTTCTCCGTTCACGTAACAAGTAGTAGTCACTTTCTTGTATCATTGGTAATGTAGGCAGGTCATCGTGGTAAGTGTATCAAAATGCATCCATACCATGGTATTCGAATAAAATGCTGAATCATACAAGATATTCTCCCAAAAGTGGCACCCCCACACCATGGGCATTCAAATCCAAAAGTGGTTCGAAGAGTCTCTCAATACGTAAACTATCTGTGCCAAAACCCTCTGAAGTTGAACCTATCCGCAAAAGTCCCGCTCGACATATCACATTAATAGACAGGTTGGTTCAAAAAAAATTATGCTCCTAGTCAATGCTAGCACTGTTCAATGTGTATAATTAGGATCAACTGCCTAATTTCGCTGTATTGCAGCTATAGTTCCGGTATTGATTTCTTCACCAGCACATTGAAAATTTCCAGCACTGATTGATATAACACTGTAGTGGACTTGTCAGGTAATTCGAAATTGCAGGAATGTTCCTCTAAAATTGTGTATCACTAAGGTACATCTACTGCAATTCTCTATAGGCACTCAAAAGCACATACCACTCATTATGAACTCTCGCGCTAAGTCCTTGGATTTCCCAAACATTTGCAACCATTTATCAAACAAGTGTAACAAACATCTACAACCATGACTTCAATCCCTACCGAATTAGTGAAGTATCAATCAACCGACCAGTACTAGATAGAACGTAGTACAATTATATAACTTTTAATATAAGCTATCTTACAACGATAAATGTGCAATTCTTAATATAAAATCACCGTAAAGTCCAAACCCCATTTATCTACATCACATCACAATGATTCAATCACCTCTCCCAAACCATCTACTACCCATGTCTTCTCGCTTCGCTCCAGGCTCGCATGTTTCGAGACCCGCTCCACTCGCGCACCTTTTTTCCTCCAAAGTTTTCAAATCATCAGCTGTTAATCAACGGGACCATGTCAACCAGGATACGAACGGCCACGTTCATTCTTCTACATGGATCACGTCGATCTACAAATCTCCATCCATTTCCACTACTTCGAACTCAGAAAACATCGTCCAGGTATCTCGGTATAACCGCGTCTTGTATATCAATCAGTACATCAGAACCATCCTATACATCTGAGATCTTACTTAAGAAAATCCAACAAGGAGAAATTGATCCTGAGACGATTCTAAAATCACTCCAATCAATACCCAAGAATAATCTTTCATACCTATCGAAGGTTTGTTCATCTGCATTACCAATATTGGAGAAAAATCAAGCATTTCAAGAAACTTACATTCAAGTAGCTTACCAAACTCAAGATTCAAGAACTATACGTCATCTTTTAGAGCTTTATCTTTTGAATAGAACATACAACTCCGAAACCTTAGCATACGTCTTTTCTCACTTCATAACGAATTATGAACACACATACATTATTGGAGTCTTCAATAGTATTATGAAATTGAGAAAACAACTACGACCCGAACTTCTAGAAAGTTTAATAGGAGAACTTATAAAACATGATACATTATTTGAAAATCTACCCGTCGTGTTGGATCATTGGGTTGAAGCAGGATACTCAATTCTGTCAAAATCAGCATGTTTATGTTTGCGTCAATTCTATCTTCATGGAACTGCAAATGAGAAACGCCATTTAATGGAAATTATAAGCAAATGTGGATTATCGGAAGATTTCCTAGTGAGAAGCGTAGAGCTACAGAACTTGATAATTACCTTAGATCTAGATTTATTCAATTACAAAGATAGATTGATGGAGATAAAGCAACTGATACTGACCCCTGATGATCTCCTAAAATTTTACGAAGATTTCTTACTGTTCTTGAGTACTTCAAAGGGAAGATCTCTACAAGATTTGGAATACTTACTAAAACTTTTTGCAATCGATGGTTTCCGCTTACGTAACCACCCTCGACTTTTCACGTACATTTTTGATTTTGTCATTTCGCACACCTTTGATATCGAGCACGTGATGAAGCTATTAGAGTCTACTGTTAGTAAGAATGGGCTTCAATTTGATGTTATCTACCTCGAGAAGTTGTACAAGGCCTTTGTGCGGTATCAACCTTTTGAAGCTGTGGAATTTGATAAAGCTTTTAAGGGATGGTTGAAGAGTTCTTCACATTCTGGGGATGGATTACTTAATGGACTTAATGTACAAAAGGTTACCTCCAACTTAATTCCTTACGCTCTTCAAAACTATCCAACTATAATCAAACCTATCAAGTATAAAAACCTGCAATGGGGGGTCATGAAACATACCAAAGATTCTCAAGGTCGTATTGTCAGAGATAAGGAGCAACTTGAATTCCGTATAACCAGTGGATTCAATGATTTGATAACCTCAGGAGTAAGTCCAGATGTGAAACTTCTTACTGAGACGTATCAAAGGTGTTCTTATGACTACAAACGAATCATTATTGAACTACTCAAGAAAATGAGAATGTATGCTGAGTTTGAAATACCACTTCAATTAATAGACATTCAAGAGAGAAGTTCCAAAACTCACCTACTTCAGTTTATCCGAGGTCCAGATATGATCAGATTAACAATAAATGACAAATTCAAGATATCAAGGATGTTAAGCAACAAAAATTTACATAGAGAATCTCAAAAGGTTTTATTGAGCATAAATGAGGATAATTTACCTCATCATTCAAGGCAATTGAAATTACAACTTCAACTAAGAAACTGTGAGCATTTGAATGACTTTATCACATTCAACAAACTTATCAAAAATTGGCCGGTTCAAGATATTAATGTAACTCCATATATTGTTCAGCATTGTAAATATATCCATAGAAAGTTAATACTGAAATTGACTAGTTTGAACACGAAATATGATACATTAAGAAGCCTTGAGAAGTATAATGGGATATTTTCAAAGGACGAAGACTTGAATAGGATTGATAAGTTTTTTGAAGAGTATCCAAGATTGGTTGAGGAATTGCAGGAGGGTATCGTTGGCATACTGGATTTTACGCAACACGTGAAATTTAGGATATCGGAGGATCGTAAGGTTTATGGGAAGCAGAGGGAGAGGTTTTTCGGGTTTATTGATAGCTGGGCTTCGAACACACAACTGTTATTGAGCGAAGCGAGAGAATAGTTGTGTAAATGCGGTCTTCAAGCCATATTTTACCTGTTCTTGAGTAAGCGGAGGGATGGATCAATGTTCAAGAATAGTACATAAATCCGTGATACATCTGAACGAACTTCGTACTCATGCACAAAAGGCGGTTGTCCTAACATGCACCCCAGCCAAATCCCTGTCGCAATGAATACATGCGATGCCAACTAAACTGAGACGATTTCATGCAAGTCATCATCTTATGATATACCTATAGATAGCTTTTTTGTACTTAAATATCAATTCATGCATGGGTAGAAATGCTCATCTTATAGACTGTAATCAAGACTGACAGAGCCATCACTTCAGACAGCCGCACACGAATTATATTAAAGAGAGAAATCTCAGTGAGTACAACTTTGCCGCACCACAACAGGGCTTTTGCAGCCATATTTTATATCAAACAATGCCCCCATTTCAGGTGCAATCAAGACAGATAACGGTTATAAATATAGAAGGTAGTTTAATAAAATAATCAATAATGATCCTCATCTATTTATTTCTTGCAATACAAGCACTTGCGATTCCAGTTTCAAACACTGCTGGGCTTGAAATCAACTTTACCAAAATCAAGACTAATCAAGTCCTCGCTGTCGAAGGGAGATCCCTCCCTGTGACTATTTCAAAAGCAAAGTTTCAATACGTTACTGTTGACCTCCAATTTGGTACTCAAAAGCAATCACTTCTGGTGTGTCTTGATACTGGAAGTTCTGACTTATGGGTTGTTGGAGCAGGGGCCACCTGTGGCTATGTATACGCCAAAAATCTTCCTGAAGATTATTGTTTAGCATATGGAAGTTTCAATGTCAGTCAATCTACAAGTAATGTTAATCTCCATCTCCCATTTGATATCTCTTATTTTGGTGGAGCCCCAGGTGCTTCAGGAACATTCTATCAAGATGAACTTTCTATTTCAGGCATCACCATTAATGCAACATTTGCAGTTGCAAACTTTACTGGATGGGAAGGTAATATTGCTGGAATATTTGGGATAGGATTAATTGCTGGGGAAGCTCAAGAGTATGGGTATACTAATTTTCCTGCTCAATTGGTTAAGGATGGAATTATAGAAAGAAATTTTTATTCGTTGTATCTTGATGCTGGAGCTGAAACAGGTTCGATTTTATTTGGTGGTATTGATTCTTCGAAGTATGAAGGGGATTTGGTCACCGTACCTTTGGAATCTAATTCTCAATTTGTATTGACCTTGAATTCAATTTCAGCACCTGGTTTAAATTTCCAAGTTAATAGTCAAGTTGGAATTGACTCGGGCGCTCCAGCTTCTGTCCTACCAAACAACACATTATGGCAAGTTGCTCAATTATATGGAAACCCTTCCTACATCGACTCGATTGGGGCGTATGAAGTTGATTGTACTTCTCCATCTGGAGACTTGACGTTTTATTTAGGTGATGCTAGCATAGCTGTCCCGTTGAACTCCTTGACTTATGGAGCTGGAGATAGATGTGAGTTGTGGATCACTGCTGCAGAGTATTACGGGGGAACTTTTGGACTTATTGGGGATAATATTTTAACTTGGGCTTATGTTGTTTATGATTTGGATAATCTTGAGATTCTGTTTGCGAAGGCGGTGTAAAGCGAGGACATTTACTGGAACAAACTCTGGGTGAGTTAACCAGAATGGGAAGATTGCATTGAGTATATCGAGACAATTATGTGTATTTGTATGTGGGGACCTGAGCACAATAACGCTGAAAGCCACCAGCTGCCTTACCAAGAATCATTGCAATCTAGAGCCATTTAGTTGTAGAGTTTACAGTGGGATCTCTGAGATAGTATAATTAGTATCACCTACAGTCATGATATCTAGTTTACATCAATGGGTATGTAATAGAGTCAAATAATTGATACCAAGTCATTGAATGCATTGTATGAAATTTCATATTACATAAACATCTTACTTAAATACCACGCAGCTTATCAGTGTTTTTCAAAGGCATCAACAGTTCCATTGTAACAACTTTATTATTTAAAAATATCCTAAATAGCCGCACAAAAAAACGGCTATTTTGCACCCAACAATGGGTTCGTTTCAAGTGTCATTTCGGTGTCTTGTCAACTGGACAAAATACAGTGGAGTTTATTTTTGTATATAAAATGAGTTGCACCATCAATTGTAGACCCTGCTAATCAATGATATTTCAACTCTTTGTATTACTTTCGATTGCTTCGCAGGCAATTTCGTTTCCAATATTATCACCTGCCGGCTCCAATGGTCTCGAGATTAACTTCTCAAAGGTCCTTACTAAAGATTTTGATACTGGCAAGAGAAGCTTCACTGCAACAGTTGACAAACCAAGATTGCAATACGTAACAACCGACTTACAATTCGGTACTCAGAAACAAACCCTTGCCGTTGCGCTTGATACTGGAAGTGCTGACACCTGGGTCATTGCAACAGGAGCAACTTGCACCACCACCAAGCCTGGCCAAGAACCTGATTTTTGCTTACAATACGGGAGTTATGATGTTTCCAAGTCTACCGCTGCTGTGGATCTTCAAGAAGCTCTTAATGTTGCATACATCGAAACAACAAGTGCACTGGGAGAATACTACACTGATGATATTACAATTTCAGGAATCACGATAAATACAGTCCTCGGTGTTGCTTACCAAAGTCTGATTATTGCAGAGATAGCTGGAATCCTTGGAGTTGGTCCCATTGGTCAAGAAGGTAGCAGTAATCCCTATGTAAACTTTCCAGCCCAGTTGGTTGAACTGGGAGTTATTCAAAGAAATTATTATTCGTTGTCTTTAGATTATGGTAGTGAAACAGGAACTATTCTCTTTGGTGGTATTGACCCAACAAAGTTTCAAGGTGATTTGATTTCCGTTCCATTATATTCGCCCCAAAGCTTTTTTGTTGCATTGAGTTCATATGCTATACCAGGCTCAAATTCCAGTTTGAATTCATATGTAGCTTTTGATTCCGGGAGTGTATTCACGGTATTACCAAAGAGTTTGGTTGACGAACTTTCGAACTTCTATCTGAACCCAATTTACAATTCGACTTCGTTATACTATAATGTTGATTGCGATAACCTTCCTGCTGGGAACTTGACTTTGAGTTTCGAAAATGCTAAAATAGATACTCCATTATGGTCATTAGCTGTCCAGGGAGATGGTCCAAGGTGTGAATTGTTGATTCAGTATACCCAACTGATAAACATTGTTGGGGATAATATTTTGAGTTGGGCTTATGTAGTATTTGATTCTGATCGACTGCAATTGGAGATTGCGCAAGCAAATATCCCGACAACTCAGCCATATTGAGAAGTTGAAATATGGTGAATTTTGTTCAAATATTCCAATTCATATTCAAATTTGTATTTTTGAATGCAATTAAGTATAAGCTTCAAGTGCTCGTAGAAAATTCTCTAGCCCACATTAGTGCCCAAGTAACTGCTTTAGTAAATCATTTAGCCAACGGCACTTTGTGAGTTATTTTGCAATGATTTGACTTCGCAGTGCTGCAACATTTTGCAACACGCGTGTTGGGAGTGCAGAACATTGCATGGACTAGTTATCACTGGAAATGAAACATTCAGAGTAGTTGTAATTCAACTGCAGTTGTTGGTAACCATAGTTTAAGTCTGAGGGAATTGAAATGCTCTTGTAATATCCAACGTCTACGTATGTGTAATGAAGAAGATAGCTACAGTTTTACAATTATTGACGACTTGAAACCCAAATACTATAAAGACAGACACTTCATACCTTGAGAATTGAAGAGTATCAAAAGGCATGCTGTATATGCGTTAATAATCTTGTTAGTCATTGGCTTCATAAAAATAACCCGCAGTATTTGTTCAACTATCGTAATAGGTCTGACATGACACTGTCAGTAAGACAACCCAACCCGAGAACTTTTCACGTACAGTCACACTCCCCCTCTAAGCCACTTTGTATCTACTTGAAGAAATCTGAGCTATAGTTGTAATTAAAGGCCGTACGATGCAGAATTGCTAACCCAATATTAAAGAATCTGTAATATATAACAGCAACTCTTCCCCCACTTCTACCCCCAATCCTACCCCCACTTCTTCACTTGCTTGGGCTTCCAACTGAAACTTGTCGCACTTAATGAAACTCACGTGACCGATCTAATGACCTTGATTCGTATTTTTATAATCATATTCCACAACATGTTTAACGACATTGTAAGTACACCCGAATCCCCTAGCTTTGGAGAACGTCGTACTAACCTACAGGACCCCTCCTTAACCGCCAATTTGCTAGATAAAATAAATTCATCCATTGAATGTGCAATATGTTCTGAAACAATGCATGTTCCTTTCATATCTGAATGTGGGCATTCATTCTGTTACGAATGTTTGTTCAGTTGGTTTGAAAACAAGGTGAACTGTCCAACGTGTAGACACGAATTGGATAAAGTTCCCGTTTTAAATTTGAAGTTGATGGAGATATCAAAATTTATGGTGGATTTGGCAATAGATATTGCTGGAGAAGAAGAGAAGCAAAAGATCATAAAACAACGCAATGATGCTGAGGTGGGTTATGAAGAAGACCGCAAAGTGAAAAGGTTGTTTGGAGATATATTTAAGAGTGTGACAACACTTTTGGATACATCCGATGGAGTACCAAGATGTGGAAATTGTCATTGGGAAGCAAATGGCTCAACTTGCCTTCATTGTGGAACAAGATTTCGAATGCCAGCAACAAACCCAGATGGTGATGACTCAGATACAGAAGTGTTTTACAATACAAGGGGACCGTTTGTTCATGATGAAGAACCTGATGAATACGATACAGAAGATAGTTTTGTAGATACCAGAGGTGTGGAAGAGATAAATAATGACCTTTATTTACTGAGTGGTGAGGGTTCGATTTCCCAAGACGATGGGACAGACCGCGGTCGAGATGATGGATCGGTGGTCGAAATAAGTGATGATGATTTGGGGGATTGGCAGGGATTCGAAGAAGAGACAACAAATAACGTAAGAGATTATCGTCACGATCGTCACCAACGCCATGAAATTGAATATGTTAGGGGGGAAGAGGACGATTACTATGATCATGAAGAGGATTTTGAAGGTTCGGATGATTTGAGAAGTGCTTTGGAGGATTTCCATGATGGGCATTTGCAAGAGGATGATGTTAGGGTTAGAGCCAGGCGACAGGCGGTGGTTATAAGTGATGAGGAGGACTAATCTAACACGGTCTGAAGCGCTGTATTACTCCCAACATTGGACCGTCCCATGAAACCGAATAAGAATGAAAGTATGGTACATCAATTTCACTACTATATATCAAACCAAAGTAATGAAGTTGCTTGCTAACCCTTTCTTGACTGCTACGATGAGAAGTAGGAGCTGTTGAGCTAAATAACATGACACTGTTTCCCTACACTTCAACTACTACACAATCCTCATCGCCAAATTACAAGTACTTCAAAAATTTCGTCACATATCCACTCATAGAAAAAGTACTATACCCCACAATCTATCGTATCTTACTTAATTCAACCTCCCTTTTCAAGTGAATTTGCAGGCGAGTTCGACAATCAACCAGGGCACACATTCATCGTCACAGTCTTCGAAGTAATGTAAAGAGATTTAATTCAATAATTGTAGAGCTATGTAGAGTGTAAGTTTGGCTGTTCAAAGGGGTCAACGTTGCGTCTACAACTTCAATTTGTACTAAGAGCAACAAGTCCAACTGAGCTGACTTAGTGGGAAATATAACGAATTACAGAAACTATTTGCCCACCAGTGATAATCAACCACAAATTCCTGTACATCCATTCAATCGAACAGTGAAGCCTATCCAACCACCTCTAACGACTTCTTACCTCTACCTTCAGCTCCTCCAGAATGGCACCATAATCCCGCGCTACCAATTTCTTTTCCCAACCAATAACATCTCTTACTTTCGATGACATAATCATTCTCAATATGAAGAAAAAAATGAACTGATATCGAAACCTATACAACGTAAGTAGTTCCATCAACACCCATTCTATTACACGTACTAACGAACAGATGGATCCTCAAAGAATTATCAATTTGCAAAAGCAATATCAAAACTCAACTAAACCATTATGGTTGAGAGGAAAGCACTCCAAATTCTTGGTTTATCCATTTTACGCTATTTTCACCTTCACCACTGTTTTTCCTTTATATTACACTGGAAGAGCTATAGCTGGTCTTAAAGATGAGTAAGTCTGACCGTAGAGAAATCCGAATTGGATGTCAGAAGACTCGTGTTCGACTGTCAGAAGACGGATTGTGGATATCGAAAGTTCGTTATAGATCATCTCCGTGGATGTCGTAAACATTATAAATCAGTGAATCCTCGATATCTGTCAATTAGACGTAAGTGCTGTTATCTTTTCCAAAATAGTCAAACGTAATGCTCAAGAAGGTAAAAGAGTAATGTATAGGTTAAAATGCATTCATTAAGTTAGATATTGTAGGCGAAGTTGTAGAGTTTAATCCTGTGGGAATATAACAAACAGCTGGAAGCTGTCGTACGTAGTGTGTTAAGTGGTTGCAATGTAATGCCTTCGGATCTCTCAGGTGCAAAGTGGGTTTGAAATGTTATCATTTGATTTGCTAGTAGACAAGATATCATTAGTTTTTGTCATGAACTTGTCAAAAAATACGTTTGAGGCAAGTAGTTTTGATACTTGTAGTCGAGAGAGGGAGTTCGGTTGGTCAGTTTTGACCAAGCTTTGGCTTTCTGAAGTTCCCTTTTCCTGTGCAAGTCATTGTATCACGACATCAAACTGGTCTCTTACTTTGGGTTGTGCTGAAAAGTGGCTGGTGGAGTTGCCAGCAATTCCACCCATTGCTTGCGTATAATGAAGCAGACGTACTCTGTGTATTAACCTGACCTAGAGCCTATACCACATCATTCAAATTCATTCAATTCCCATACCCTTCAACCCCTAGTATAAGACTGTCCAAGTCTTTCTTTATAATGTTCAGCAAATTTTCAGTGGTGAAGTTACGATTTAACAAAGCCTGATCAATTTCAACCTCCAGCTTCATCAAGAACAACGTCACGCCAATTAACCATTCCAACAATCTTCTACCATTTGAGTTCTTTACCGTGTATAAATCCTCCTGTATGCTTTTCAATTTGTGTAGTAGTTCGGGTTTTTTGTCCTTTGTAGTCAATGCTTCGTTTGATATCCCGATGAGGGTCGTTATTAGTAAGGAGTTGGAAGTTTCCAAGTTTGGCGAGGTTCTAAATTCAAGACCATCGAGTTCTGAAGATGTCTCGTTTTTAGAGTGTGATCTCAAGTCATTGATATTCGTCACATCTTGAAGGTCTTCGGTATCGTTTTGTAGCGGATCTTCGTTACTTAGTAGGTAACTTCTTTGATCTCCATACACCTTGGAGAGAGTGGACTTTTGCGGTTTATTTGGTTGTACAATCGGAAGTTCTAGTTCAACACTTGCTGGACCCACGTTATATAGGAAATCAAGGTTGACTTCCGTTTCTGATTCTGTATCATACTCTGTTGATGGTTCGTCCAACTGTATTTGCTGGACATCTTCAAGATTTTCAAACAATCCTGACCAAGCGGAGTCAGTGGAGGAGGTGATATTCTTGGCTACAATAGCTGGGGCAGATTTTGAACCTGAAATGGATATTCTAGATCTACCAACTTTCGAAGCTTTGTCAGCTTTGGCAGGCTTTCTTTGTCCTACACTCCCGCCAACAGTGACTTTGGACCCATTTCCTATAATACCGCCAGGCAATATAGTATCAACGCTTGCAGCTGGTTCAAGAGATACATTCATCTTTTTGGTGCCAGTATCTTTTCGAGAAGACTTCGCTGCCATCAATTCCCCCATAATGTCCCTTCTTGGAGCCTCATATCTAACAGTTGTGACCAATCTCTTCAACTTCTTTGGACTCTTTGTTAATTCATCATCATCAATATCATTGTTGTCGTTATTCCTCTTGAACGTTTTATTCTGTTTAGGATTCTCTTTAAATGTTTTACCAATATTCAAATTGACATCATCTATCACAACTTCATCTTCACTGTCGCTGAAATTCACCAACGATACCTGTCGTATTGATTTGCCATAGACAGCCATGACTTTGATCGTGAGGTTTTGAAAGTTGAGTACTGCGAAACAAAGAGAGAGAGAGAGAGATAAGGGTTGGGGTATTATGGGTTTATTTCCATGTTAGATCATTTCTGAAGAGTGCAAAATCTAGATCAATCATACTTGGGATGGTAGGCGTAGTATCAGATACGTAGGGATACATTCATTAAGTTAAAGTCGAGTATGTGTAATTCTGACGTTAGCTACAAAGTGCGGTCCCCATCCTTAACTAGTTAATTTCATAGAACAACTTAAGCTAGTCCAACTTGAATTTATTGAAATTGTGTGTATCACAAGTTTATTAAGTCAAACAACCTAATAAATGGTATCATTACTCCCAATAAAGTATTAAACCTTCCCATCTTCAAATTCTACCTGACTTTAAAAACACTCATGAAGCTACGATACGGGTTTCTAACCAAATGGAGTTGTAAATGATTAGCGGTCAATATTTTCATCCTTTTCTCCTGGTAGGTATTCTTCACTCCGGATTGATTTCGCAGCCAATTCTGGTTAAGCTGAATGCATGTAAATGAAAATAAACGGATTTATCTTGGTATCTTTAAGACTGATCAACGGCTTTCTTTCTCGTCGTAGTACTCGAAAACATATCAAATTCCAACTATAGAAGTAGTACGTTTTTAGGCGTTCCACAAATGGAACATTCATCACTACTGGACTGACTAGTTAAAAATGTCGCAAAATGATATTATATGTAGGACATTGATAGTCGTTAGAGCTTTCCAAATAGACGTTATGGAGATTCTGAAGAGTGCATTTTGAAGAGCGGTCTTTCCTGAATGGGAGGGTCAAGTTTCTATTCATGAATAGTATTTCTAAGCAACTTTTCATAATAAACTTTTATACCGTGTGAAGTAATAAACAAGAACTAGACAAGTGAAACACACCCATAAATAGCACACCTATCTTATGGACCAGGTTCAGTCCGATATGTGCTCTCCTATCGTATTTATTTCAATGTCTCCCCAAAATTTCACCTCGCGACATCACCAGATCAACACGCATTCAAACGCCAAATTCAAACCAAACTATCACCAACAACATGTCTGCGCTTGAAAAGAAAATCCGTAGTTTTCTTAAGGGACCCAAGAAAGGGGAGACGTTTGAATTACGAAACGGACTTGTTTCTCAATACAAACATGAAAGAAAAGACGCAATTCAACGAGTCATTCAAGCCATGACGATTGGAAAAGATGTTTCGTCGTTGTTTCCCGATGTATTGAAGAATATAGCCACGTATGATTTGGAGCAAAAGAAGTTGGTATATTTATATTTGATGAATTATGCCAAATCGCATCCCGAACTCTGTATTCTTGCTGTGAACACCTTCATTCAAGATACCGAAGATCCAAATCCTTTGATTCGTTCATTAGCAATTAGAACCATGGGATGTATCCGAGTGGCCAGAATGGTTGATTATATGGAACTACCATTATCCAAGAAATTGAAAGATGATAATCCTTATGTTAGGAAAACTGCAGCAATTTGTGTTGCTAAGTTATTTGACTTGAATTCCGAAAGTTGTGTCGAATTTGGTTTCATCGAACAATTGCAAGAATTATTGGAAGACAGTAATCCAATGGTAATTGTCAATGTTTTGAACTCCTTATATGAAATCAAAGATATGAACAAAGATCCTAAGTTGGAAGTACTTGTTATAACCAAAGAGCTTGTGAAATCATTATTATTATGTTTGAACGAATGTACAGAATGGGGTAGAATCACCATTTTGACTACCTTAAACGATTATAATACAAAAGATAAGGAAGAGAGTATACACATAATTGAAAGAGTTTTACCTCAATTGCAACACGTCAATCCTTCAGTAGTGTTGTCCTCAATTAAGACAATTCTTCATTTTATTGAACAAGTTCCAGATAAAGAAGCTATCTTGAAGAAATTATCCGCTCCGTTGGTTTCTTTGGTGTCTTCTTCTATTCCAGAGGCTCAATATGTTGGATTGAAGAATATTCGTATAATTTTGGAAAAATATCCAAACATCCTCTCCAAAGAGTTGAGAGTGTTTTTCATCAAATATTCCGATCCTTTATACCTTAAATTAGAAAAATTGGAAATCATGATCCGTCTTTCAAATGAATCAAATAGCACTTTATTATTAGGAGAGCTTAAAGAATATTCCATGGAATTTGAACCTTCATTAGTTTCAAAAGCTATAAGATCAATTGGTTCAATTGCAATCAATTTGCCAACATACGTGATCAAATCAATTAACTTGATTTGTAATCTTATTGATCAAAGAGGAGGGGAATTGATCGTCAATGAGAGTGTAAATGTTTTAATTAACATATTAAGAAGATATCCTGGTCGTAATGATTTAAATAGTTTGATCATCCCAGTCATATCTCATCACAAAGATGATTTAATAAGTAATGAATCTTTATCGGGCTATGTTTGGTTATTAGGAGAATATCCAAAACATTTCTCGGGTTTACAAGAAAAGCTTTCGGACTTGATCAAGAAGTTTTTGGATTATGATTCATTATTACAACTAAATATCCTCAATTCGGTGGTTAAAATCAATTTGCAAACACAGAAATATCCCTCACTTTTACAAGAAGTGCTCAACCTTGCTACAAATGAATGTGAAAATCCAGATGTAAGGGATAAAGCGTACATTTATTGGAGACTTCTTTCAGGATCCGAAGATGTTACTAAACAAATCATCTTGACTAAATTACCTCCAATATCATCAACAATCTCTTCTTTCAATCCTTTGATATTATCTCAATTGATGAATGAATTGTCTACTTTATCTTCAGTTTATCATAAACCAGCATTTACGTTTATTGATCCTGAGAAATCCGAAGTTAAGCCAAAGGTTGATGAAAATATTGAAGATTTGAAGAACCTAGCTAAACAAGAGATTTTGAACAAAAATGAGAATTTGCTTGATTTCGACGATGATGAGGTGGTTGAAAGCAATGAGGGGGGTTTGTTGGATGATTTGAACGATTTGTTTAGTGTTCCGGGTGGTAGCGGAAAGAGTAGTACAGATGATATTTTGAATTTATTTAATACTCCGGTTGCAGGAATTGAGCAGGGTGTTGGGAAGGTTAGTTTGAAGAGCAATAGTGAGTTGTTGGATTTGTTCTAGACTGCACAAGCGCGAAGCAGGATTGTCCTGCGAAGCATGAAGGGTTGTGAAGTATGAGCAGTCGTTAGGCTTCCTTTGCTTGCATTGTATTCGGCTGATTACCACTGAGTATCACTATTAAAGATATTCAAAAATCACCATCCTTACAAGATATAGAAACTCACTTCAGCAACCTACAAACGGTCGAGATCTGGCGTGTTCAGGGACCATACCAGGTCGCACGACTTTAGTAATTAAGTAGTCCTACTATAAAACGATGGTTAAAATATACAATCGATTAAGAATGACGTAGGAAGCAGGGAATAATAAAAATGACTAGATTTAGCGGAATGGCTTTTTAAACATCCCCCATTGAAGTTGCTATGTAGGCATTGCACTTGTAGCTTTTTGAATGGCTAGAACCAGAACCTCACGTAGCTTGGATTTCAGGAACGTGAGGACAAGTCTAAATTCTCAGCGACTCTACGATCCTACATTCTTTAAATGGTCCCTATTAGTATTTTTCTTAAATATTTCACTATTTTGCTTTCGTTCTAACACTAAATTCTTTTCAAATAAAAAAGATCAATCACTTTCCCCATGAGTGGACATCCCAAAATATACATGCATTTCATAACATTTTACGTCTGTAGCTTTGAATAGCTATCGCTCAGCTCAACCAATTTACCCTTCGCAGATACCAAGACGGCAATTTGCAGGGAGTACCGTTCTTTTGAGAGCTTCGCTGCTCGTGCAAACTTCCACTATCAAGCTACTCAACCACTACCAAGCTACGCAAGATTTTATTTTCCACTATTAAATATGCACACTTCTAAACCTACGTAGTGGTAGAAAAATTATAACTCCGATATCAACCTCTCTAAAACACCCTCCTCATCCTTCACCTCCTCTTCAATCGCCACCTCCGCCTTATCAATCTCCACATCCTCTATACCCTCAGTTAACTTCAATATCTTCTGCTTAATATCCTTTGTAACGCACTCTATCTGGCCAATTTCTGCTTGCTTCAATTCGATTTGTTTTTTTAGAAGCATTATCAAACTTTCTCTTGACTGGTGAGGTCTATAAGTGTTCAATAAATGATTTATATTTATCAAAATCAAAGAAATATCTTTCACTTTCTTCTCGAACAAATTTGGATTGATTGAAATGATACTGATCAATTCGAGGAAGTTTAATAGGAGCGAATCCATGAGTTTATGGAGTTCTTTTATTTTAGTTTCTGACGTTATTTGTTCATCGTCATCTTGGTATAATTGTTTCCAATTTGAACTTTTTAAGCTGGGAAGTTTGTCTTCAAATGACCAGATATTACCATAACCACGATAGTGAGTACCGGAAGGTTGATTTGGGGGGACTAGGAACTTCAATTCACCGGGTGGATTAATAGTGCCATCTTCATTGATTGGAATGTCTGTGCCCAGTGAAGATTTATTAACGTCACTCTCTGTATTTTTTGCCGTATCATTATCTGTCTCTATAGGTTCTGTGCTTGCATTCACACCAATTGAAGCATCTTCTTTGACTACGGCAGTTTCAGTTTCAGCTTCATCTGCAGTTTTCCATTCTTCCAATTTCGCTATATTTTCCTTAGTGAAATATTTATAAAACACAGGTGGCGGTGGATACAATGCAGATATAAGTTCTTCAGTCATAACTATCTTTATTCTCTGTTAAAATGATTGTTTTGTTAACCACTATGAAATTCGGATTCTCGCGAAAGTCAACCTCAATCGAAAAATCAAGCGCTAACAAAAAAGTGCTTACAAAAGGTACACATGACAGAACCACATAATCATGAAGATCATGTAGATCTTATGGATGGTATGTATAGCTTAGTTTCAATACAATCAATACAGGAACAGTAATTGATTTGTCAGATCAATCACTAAGAATATTACTAACATATAGTTGATCCAGTTGATACTGAAACAAAGAAAGTAACTTCAAAGAAGAGATTTGAGGTTAAGAAATGGACTGCGGTTGCATTTTGGTCGTGGGGTGAGTACTTTTGTTTTATAAAGAGATTATTAGATTAGTACTAACATATAGATATCCAAGTGGAAAACTGTGCCATCTGTAGAAATCATTTGATGGATCCTTGTATCGAATGTCAGCCAAATTCCATAAGTGCAGGTGATAAGGAATGTATTGCTGCCTGGGGTCAATGCAATCACGCGTTCCATTTGCATTGTATCAAGAGGTGGTTGAAGACGAGGAATGCATGTCCGTTGGATAATCAAGAGTGGACCTATCAGAAATTGGGAAATTAGGTATATCTTTAGTGAAGGGTGGAAGTCCCTAATGAAGGGGTGCAAGTCCCTAACGGATCGGTGCGGGTGCAGCAATTACGAAGTTCCTAATGAAGGGATGTTAGCGGAGCGAGCACGAAACTCCCTAAAAGCAGTGGGAGTGCAGCAAACACGAAGTTACTAAAGAGGCGGTATGATCGAATCACACATTGGAACTCACTTTTGTTTTGGAATTAGCGCTGGGGTTTGTTGGCAGTCACTGATTTCCTTGTTAAGTGATCCTTGTTGGTATCTATGTTCAGTTAAGTGGTAATCTACTTATTAGGTAAAGGCTGGTTATCCTAAAATCCTTGAGATTCTATTTACTATATTGCCCTCTTTCAACTTGAATCGAGGATAGATCATTTTGAAGAGAATTTACAATTATTGCTACAAACTTGAAGCGATCTCCCTAAATACTAAAGGAGAATTCACATTAATATCAAGTTGAGAAAGGGAAACTCAGTCAAGGTGTCATAAATAGCATTGAAAATGTTTAAATCAAGGCACCTTACACCTCTTCATTAGTCAACAAAGTATACTACCAAGGTGACTTGCAGAAATTTCTTAAGCATTTACTAATATAATGGTGTATAGTAATTAACATATAAGTTTTGGATTTGTAATCCGTTGTTTGTGGAGACTTCCATCGATGATCAATGACTGCAGGTACAGAAACTGGCCGTTTGCGTTACGCACGGATCCACATACTGATTTGCAAAACACATTGATTGTATAATGATCCGAGGTAAACCTCTATAGTTCTTAAAATTAACATGACTTTAAAAGTTAACAGGTTTAACTTAATTACATGATAACCTATGAATTGTGATGGCTATAGTGGAGCATCGAGAAAATCAGTAGTGACTACATTGCTTTACATATTAGAGATATTACATCATCTAAAAAATTCTCATATTTCCAATATATAACCAAACTAAAACCATGAACAAACCTACCTCACAAATGAAATCTAAATTTCTTTGGCTTCATCTCAATCTGATTGTACTCGCTCACCTGATCTTTCAATCCCCCATTAAGATATTTTCTCATAAACTTCCCCAGGATTTTATCACTACCAAAAACAAACCTGGGATGAAATATAGTACAGATCAAACTTGCAAGGAACATCATGGTAGCATCGAAAAACATCAAAAAACCTTCAGTTTTGTATAAGTGTCCATCATAGCCTTGAATCAATTCAACAACTCTATAAATACATCTCAAGTAAACCAAACTTGTAACAACAAATATAGCCAATGGTAAACGCTTGAACAATCGAGGATTGCTCTTCCTATATGTCAAATGGTCAGGCTCATAATTTTTTTCCAATTCCTCTTTAAATTCGCAGCCAATTTTGGTTGCAAATAAAATTTGAAAAAATGTTCTCAAATTCTTTGGAACCACCAAACCAAACTTAAAAGAGCTTTTATAACAATAATCAAGAAACAAAAGTAGAAACGCACTGATAGAAACCAATTGAAATATAATACCCCCTAAAAGAATATCTTTACCTATTTTTTCAGTACTTGGAGTGTTTGCAGAAGAAATTGAACCTCCCGTTGCCTGGGCGAATAATGAAATCAAATCGCATCCAATAAAGATATACGAGATTAAATTCGGTTTGACTGAACAACTTCTACGACCGGTGACGAATACCAATTGCGAAAAGATAAAATAAACACCAGCCATTACAAAATTAGGTGCAATTGTAATACCAATGCTTTGACCAATAAAATAATTCAAGCGATCTTCATGGCCAACAGATAAAATCCTCATTAAATAACCAACGAATTCTAAACCAAAACCTAAAATGAAACAGATACCGAAATATATATTCAATGACCAAGCAAATATCAAAATTTGAACCAACGTTAACAATCCAAACAATCCAGCAAACATGGCATTTGGTGCCATTTTCAAATTTGTGCGGTAAGAATTGTTGTCATTGAATATCTGAAGTAAAGTGAGTGAAGCATCCACAAGTGCAGCAGTTGCTTGAGGAAAATCCTCAGTGGCAGTAGCTGTTGATAAGAATTCATTTGCACTTATGATTGTAAGTGATGCAAGTGCCCCACTTAATGAAAGGGAAAGATCAGAAAGAGTATCTGAGTTAGTTTCAGTGGCAATGGAATTGATAATCTCGCTTGCTTTCGAAGTGAGTTTTGCAGCATTTGTTGGATTAATTGAGGTGAGCTTTTTGATTGAAGGAGTGGGAGCGGTCATCGACGAACTGAAAGTTGTGGACATAATTGGAGAAGTGAATCAGAGATGATGTTGTGTTTATATAAGGATGGTGATACCTATTCTCGTGGCTGTAAAAGGTATTGTTGCAAACTTGGAAAGACGATATCAGCGATAGAACCGAATGGAAGTTATGCAACTATCCTTATTGCAACCTCGATTATGATTTTCCTCGTAAACTTTGTGTGGAAAGGCTGAGTTACGGAAGTATTTTGAAGCGGAAGTACACTTTGAAACGGATTTAATAAAAATAGATGTACAGCTAGTTGACATAACTCCTTTGTAACGCACAAGAGCGAAGAGGCTAAAAGCTACTCAAAGCGACAGTGTCCGTTGAAATATTGAGCCAAACTTGGTCTCTCTACCTGCAATATAAGGCGTGAGCATGTATCTTTGATGTGGTATGAATAACTGTGTAAGAGAGTCAATTGTTTATCACTCAGCTTTCAATGCACGTCTTATGCATTGTTACCTAACTTCTTATAGTTCATATAGCCACTTTGTAATAAGCTTTTCTACTATAACTTTATTTCTGACTCTATGTATTGCAGAGGAACATGGCCGCAGCCGGCTCAAATAAAGGAGTACAGAACAAAGCTTTGAAATTTCAGGTACCAACCGCAGTGTTTGCTAAACACTTATTTGTTATTGATTTCCAATTCAATCAAGGCTTATACATAATAAACATTTCAAATCCCACCAAATTTTTGATGGCTGCAAAATGTATAATTATTCCAAATAGTTACAAAAGATCTTCAATACTAGTTCACACACTCTTTCGGATTCGGTAGTGTATTATAGTATATCTATACTTCACAAGCTTATCTCGACTTGTACGTCTTCCTTGATTGTCATTTAGTCATCGTTACACTTCATGCACACACTTATTTGATCTCCTGCATATCCCACCTTTTGCAACTCTGATATTACCACCGATACATGTCATATAAGGCCGCAATAAACGTTATTGAAACATGGATGACTGAAATACAGCTTACCCCTTCGTCTCTGCTTGTTGAAGGGGTTACTATTTCACCTGGAATATTGAATTATGTTATTGATCACATTACCAGTTGCGGACCAATCAATACCACCAAATTAATGACCATACCAACCTTTGAAGATGCACTTTTACTTCGTGAAACCTTGATTGAAGTAGATAATATGATAACAAAGTACCTTGGAAAATCGTGTCATGATTTTATCAATTTTGGAATGATACCTAAGTATCAAGATAATCTACCAATTGAAGTGTTAAATCTGAAGATCTTATCTATCATTCAATGGTATTTTAACATTGTTGAGATTGTTGATCTTGTAGGAGAAGACTTGTTAAATCAACTGAATGGTAGAGATATTTATATCCAAATTAAAGAACATGTATTGTTGGAATTGTTAATTAGGGCCATGGAAATAATACAAAAATTAGGCATACCAAATGAATGGAAAGTTAAGGAACGTTACACATCCGTGGTTTTCTTGATTGAATTAGATTTGACCACTATAAGGGACATAATTGAAAATGATCCTTATATGGTACCAACTATGGAGAGTATCAATTTATTCTTCAAAGGGAACGAACAAGTTGATGATGTTTTCACTATACTTGAAAGAAGATTTAACGGGTACGAATTGATAGCTGTATTTATTGAAATGGGGTTTAAGACTGGGGTTATTAAGGAGGTTTTGGGAAGGCTAGGAAAGGCTCAAAAATCATCTGACTTGCTTGTGATGTCTCACAAATATACAAACGCAGTTGGTGATCCTGAGTCTCGATCATAGTGGTTGTTTTGTTGGTTTCCCTTGGTATTGTTAGGGGCCACAGCCTATCTAAGTTAAGCATGTATATTAATTAGGTTCATTAAGAACATACATACATACTTGAATTGTGATTTTTCTATTTACTTCATCTGTATGGACCTTATGTGATTGTCTCTTGAAGTCAGTCAGAGGATCAAGTTTAGGCATTAATTCAAATGGAGGCAAAACAAGGTCTAATTAACATCAGTGACAGTTCCACTTCCAATACTACAGTCTAGAAGGCTACTAATCATCAGTTTTCATCTCCAGGTAAATTTGCCGTGCCACTTTTATACCTCCAACATCTTTTAAAACTCCCCATTATAGCAACATCTAAGCATCTCTCCTTGATCTCCTCAATTGCTATATCAACGTCGGAAGCCTCCTCCGTCACTGTTTCTACAAAAAATACATTCTGCCATTGTTGTAAATGAGACGGTCTTGAATTTATTGCAGTCAAGTTAACTTTATGCAGACGGAATGAATCCAAAACTTCACATAAAGCTCCTGGATCATCATGGTTCAAAGTGAATATTATCGAAGTGATAGTTGGAGCATTTCTGTCATTTTCATCCATCCTCTCATATGGAACCTTTTTATTGTTATTCCCTAAAATAAGAAATCTAGTTGTATTATTCTTCACATTTTCAATATTGCTGAACAAAATGTCAACGTTATACAATTCAGCACTCATTTTGGATGAAATACATGCTGACGTATTTGTTGTATCCTCACTGACTAATTCTGCAGCTCTTGAAGTTGATAATGTATCCACTCTTTTCACCTCATTGAATGGTAATGTTTTGAGAAATTGATCCACTTGGGTCCAGACCTGTGGATGTGAGTAAAGAATTTTGATATCAGAGAATTCCTTAGCACGAGTAAGGAAGTTATGATGAATGGACACGAACTGTTCTGCAACTATACTGAAATTAGCAGGATGGATGGCTCCGCTATCGGCGTTTGGTCCGTTTGGAATGAACCAATCTCTTAAGAGATCGGATGTGAAGATGACTTGACCGTTGGTGGAGTTCTCAAAAGGAACAACTGCATAATCAACTTCTCCAGAATCAATTACCTTGAAGCAATTTTCGATGGAGGTTTGGGGTTTTGTTTCGACTTTTCCGAATTGTTGTATGACAGCCTGATGTTAGTATGTACGCGAGTGCAATGAACCAGATTCTAGTACGTATGCGAATGCAATAAACCAGATGCCAGTGTATGCGAGTGCAATGGCCTAGGTGCTAGTGTTCATGGGAGAGCAATGAACCAGTTGCAAGTAAATGGGCATGATGAAAAGCCATTCTCAAGTTATAATGAGATACTCAGAGTGTCCATAGAGTATATCATTGTAACACTGATTCACGTACCACGACGAACTCAGAACCAAAATATAGTTGTCAAAATGTGAAATTGCTTGAACAAATACTACACTCTGATTTGGACTATTGATCATATATGGTCAGAACCACTAGGTCAGGGAATACATTCAAAGCTGGAGATCTCCTAGTTCAATGAGAATAGGTTGTTCGTAATACAATAATTCAACACCACCATCCTTATATCATACGATAAGTCCACAACCTATTTCACGCCGGTTTCGGGCGGACTCAGTTCTTGCCTCACTCCAGTTCTCTGGCCAAACATTCACTCTGATAAAGCCCCCAAATCAAAATCATACTCACTTGATGTGTATATGTCCCTTGAGGACCAAGATATGCAACAGTGACCATCCTGAATTGTGTAGAAGTACCAATTAACTATTCGGTGGATCCCGCACTTGAGTTGATGATTTGCAGCTACTTGATTATGTAATTTGTTATGTGAGCATTCTATGGTAACTATGAGAAGAATTCCAAGTTCCCAAGCCGACCGTAACGTGCAAAGTTAAATATCTCACTTCACTAAATGCTAACAATCCCAGTCAAAACCATTCAAATAGGAATATTAATTTTCAGTGAAGTGAACATAATCATTCGTATCGGAGTCAAAAGAGTAAAGGTCGTACGAATACAAGTTTCAAAGAACACAATAGATTGCGTTCTTCAACATACTCGCACCTACAGAGATCGCCCAACCAGAAAAAATTACTTCTCTCGTTACACTCTCTCATCTACGGCAGATCGTTGGTGGCTCTTTATTAATTAAGCACTGTAACGATCGCAAATTCTGAGATACCAGCAAAATTAACTATATACCCAAAGAACTATAAAAAGAAACAGCAAGTAATAACGACGGGGTATTGCCATATCGCATTACTCTAGCAAGCTGCAAACAATATTTAAATTATTTACAAATCTTGAACAATGGTTCCACGTTCGGAAACATAGATACCATCCAAGAACTTTCTGATATCCTTGTTTCTGACACGACAGATTTGTTGGACATCAGCAGCGTTTTGAGAAACAGCTTCTAAAGAGTTACCGGAGATAACTAATTCATCCTTTTGGTTTTCGGATTGTTCAACAGTAACACCATCAAAGATCTTAACTTGTCTAACTCTCTTTTCACCTAAGAAATTTCTAATTTCAATGTAATTAGATCCATCAACCTCAATAACGTTGACATTGATTGGGAAATGGGCGTATACGTATCTCAACTTGTACTTGTAACCCTTGGTAACACCAGTGATTAAATTGGCAATCAAAGATTTAACGGTTCTAATAGCAGCAACGTGCTTTCTGTCACCATTGTGGACAGTGATCTTGATAGCTCTATCGGAGATCTTAGCAAAGGTAACATTGATATGTTTTAAATCCTTGGTTAATTCACCTCTTGGACCTTGGACAGCAATGGATCTGGCCTTGATTTGGACGGTGACACCTTCTGGGATTTCTAAGATTTGATCTGTTTGGATGTACTTCATTTTGGATGGGGAATAAGTTTAATTGGGGATGAGCGCTTTATATGAGTGAGAATTTTTCAGTGAGAAAGTGAAAATTCTGTGTTCCTGCAGGGTAACGAGTTAGGTCTTAAAAGTTTCAAGTCATGTGACTTGTGACTTGAAAAATGTAAATAGTGGAGGGGTACTGGTGGATGCGATATAATATTGCAATTCTGTCTGTCAAAGGGTATTGTCTAGATTGTAGTTCACTCCAAAGCTTCAGGGTGATAGTTCCATTCGACAAGCTTCAGAGTTTTAACGTTAGATTAATCATGAACTGAGAATCATTGGAACAATTCTGTACGATTTCCATGGCCAATGCTATGACAGTTTGCAGCCAATTTACGCAACTGTGCAATTCAAGAAAACTACCTATTGATGCAATATCAAACATTAATGTGTCAGGTCTCACAACCTGCTCTTCCTAAGTGGTCTCACCCTAGTACTATGGGAATTCACCCAATAAGGAACTTTCATAACCCTTACGCGATAGAAGTTAAATTATTTCATGTACATCGCCTAACGAGTTGAACCCTGTGTTGGACTACATTTCAATACCACTGATCTTGTTTTATTTATAAATCTAATATAGTATAATTGAATTCCACTTCGAGCTAGCTCGATAATTAAGGATTGAATTCGGGTTAACATTACAAAGTACACATACTTTGTGAAGTTAAAGAGGTGATGATTCACACATAGAGTCATTGTAGCCAATACCACCTTAAGGTGGTATTATACGCTTCAAGCTGCTTATTCTTCTTGTTCGGCAACTGTCTTGAACTCGAATGGTTTACTGTTCTTTGGGAATGTAACACCCAATTCTAACAAGGTTGCAAAAGCAACACTGAATTCCTTGAAGAAAACTTCTTCACTGGCAGCGTATCTCTTAACATGCTTCAAGAAAGCAGAATCTTCTTTGAAAGCAATATCAGCTGGCAACATCATGAAACTCTTGGTTTCGACATCTTCATATTGTTTTGGACCATCCCACTTTCTAACAGTCCATTGTTGTAATAATCTTACGAAGAAATCGTTTGTGAACATGTTTGGACTTGGACCCCATGGACCTTCGTAACCAGAGTTAGCAATATGAGTCTTACCTAAACAATGGGCACCAATCAAAGCGGTAATTTCTTGATCATTGAAACCCATTCTGTAGAAGACGGACTTTACATGCTTAGCACCTTGAGATGCATCTGGTAATAAACCATTTGGAGCAGCGGTACTTGCTTCGGTATTTTCTCTACCTGGTCTCCACTTAATTTTTGGACCACCAGCTTCTTGGACTGCAACAACACCACCTAAAGTCCACAAATCACCTCTTGAGATGAAAGGATACTTATATTGGAATTCACTTAAGAAATCACGACCAGCAGCTAAACCAGCATTGGCACCATCTGTAGCTTCTTGATTGTAAACCATGGTACCACCGTAAGAACCACCTTGGTTGGTCTTCTTAACGTAGGTACCAGATAAATGCCAGGATAATCTGACTAATAACCCGAATGGACCGGCACCGCCATCATAATCGAGATTTTCTTCGATTTTGGCTGCAATATCGTTATAGATCTTTTGATAGTCTTCAATTGTTTGAGATGGGGTTGAAGCAACTTTTAAAGCTGGAGCAGCAGCTGTTAAGTATTTCAAATTACTTCCGCCATTGTTATTTTGTTGATATAAATAAGTACCGACTAAACCAGCGGCACCTCCAATGAAGAGGTTTCTAGTTAATTTAGATTTACTGAATTGTCTAGCAGAATTACTGACAGTTCTATTGAATGTGGTTGTAGACATTTGTGTTATTTTAACTACATGGAGAAACTTATCGCTACTTATACTTTTCACCGGGTCTAGACTCAAAGAAGATAACAAATATGTCAAGTTGGGAAATTGCCATGTTCATGTGTAAGCTTGGGGTTTTTTGTGTGCTGGAGTTTATGTAGGATTTGATTTTCTCTGCATTTGATTGGAGGAGACAACAAGGAACGCGTTAGTTTCGAATGAGGAGAAGCCAGGGCAGATGGAACCAAAATGGTAGGGCGTAGGTAAAGAGTACTGGAGTTGAGCCATGTTGAAGATTATACAATACATGTGCTACGTCGTATATAAAAGAATAGCTTCTTAGGTTAATCCCCTTATTATAGGTCCATGCTGGTATGCAAACTGTGGAGTTTACCCGTTGGTTCCGCCCCGACATTGAAATTTCAATTTTCAAAACCGTATTGTGGTGCGACCCCACTATCAGTTGAAGTCTTTTGTATGGAGTCATCGAAGAAGTTCTATGTTGGAGTCAAGATGGGTGCAGAATTTAAGGTTCCCCTCCTTTGGGTGAGTGTCAAGGTACTGTTTCCTACTTGACATTGTTTGAAATTGAGTAAAGTCAAGTTACTTGAAGCGATATGTCCGAACTTGATGCAGGGTGAGAAAACATAGCGGGGGAATCGGCAGCTCGTCAGGTGGTGCTTTTTGTGGGGTGTGTGATTATCAGTGTAGCGTGGAATTTATAAATCGTCAATTTCACATATTTCACTTTCCGTATTCAATACCCTTTGTAAATGCCATCAACGTGGACTCATTTGAAGCTCAGTATTCCTGTCTTACTAGACATCCTCCAGTGAAGTGCTTCCAGTAAATCTCGTCGCGATATTGCACCTGCACTCTGACAATACTTACTTATGAGACCAATGCTCTGACAATACCTACTTATGAGACAAATGTGCTGACACCTTTATTGAATTCTATGTCGTACAAGTTAAACCTTTTACATTCTATTTTGCAACAGGCGCCCAAAAGGGAATTAGCTGCAAATCCGAGAAAAAAAATAGAACATTTTTGCGGAAAAGAACTAACTAAGAAAAGGAGCATGGTTTCTTTATATTTGATGTGTGTGATCTCTGCAGACGACGTTCTTGAAGTAGAATGGAAACTAAATACTTGAACAAGTCATGAAGAGACAATATTCAATCTCTGCGTGTATTCTCCCTTCAGTCAGGAGATACACCTAGGTAAACTTCGCCTGAGCAATCTCAATCCTCCCCTGATCCAAATAATAAACAACATAAGCATTCCTCAAGAAGTTATCACCAAAAATACTGTACGCCTTCTGACCAATTCCATAATAGCAAACATCACCATCTTGATCTTGTTTGATACTTTCATAAGGAACGTGAATCTTCGCCTGTCCGAAGTGGTAAGTAGCTCCACCTGAGGGTATATAACAGCCTCCTTTATATATGTTATACTCTTCATCCCATGTGACATTATCCCAATCTTGGAAAAATGTCTCTGCATCATTTGGATGTAAATAAGTAATTGTAGTTCCTGAATCAAATAGAACTGAATAATTTCCTTGAATTGTTTTACCTTCACCAAGGGAGATGTAATCCAAATTGACTTGTAAATCTCTTTGTGAAGTTATTGGTATTGAAATTAAGTCGCCATAATACTTACTATTATCAATTCCACCAAATATGATAGAGCCTGTTCTAGAATGAGGACCGTCCAAGTAAAGTGAATAGTAATTCAGATCAATGAACCCTTGAGAAACTAACAATTCAGGAAAGTTTGGGTATTTGACTTTAGCAGATTCTGCTCTTGGAAGTCCGATACCAAACACCCCACCTCGAACGGTTGAATCGACAGCAACACCAACTTGTAAATTTTTCACCGTTATCCTACCGAGACTGATATCATCTGAGTAGAACTGACCTGTAGCACCTGTCTTATCGACGTATCTTATTGAGAAAGGAATACCCAATGATTGTGAAGTAGTTGAACTGGGAGCATCATAAGTTCCTTCCGTCACACAGAAATCCGGCTTTTGCCAACTATGGGTTGTTCTACAATGTGCTCCTTTTGAAATGAACCATAAGTCAGAACTGCCAGTATCCAAAGTCACATAATTGGGTTGCTTATTTGAGCCTACCTCAACTCTAGTGATATAGTCGTATGATCTATTGATTAACAGGCCAATAACATCTCTCTTGGAGGTCAGCCCTGTAACCGTCACATTAGTATTTCCGGAAATTACAACCTCGAAATCTATTTTAATGCCAGGTCTGCCTCTCTTGGGAACTCCCAAATCTCTACTCTGCAAATGAGCCGAATTGACAACGGCTGCAAAAATTGCTAGAAAAAATGAAAAAGAAGCCATAATATCCGATAACCATTGCTTTTGACAGTGTCTTATATACCCATCAGATTCACACCTACCCTCCACATGGTAGTTGTTCAACAATAATCTTGGTATTTCATTAAAGCCACTCCAATATGTGGTGCCCTTATTTCAGGTAACATTAACCGGAAGATCTCTTTGACAGGGTGTTACATTTAAATGCAGCGATTGCTAAATGAGTACTACAACTTACTTTTCTATTGTAATTTCTTATTTTCTTTATATAATAACCTATCACTGTATGCTTCGTAAGCTGTATATTTATAGTACAGGGTGCACTCACAGTGTACCAGGTTGCCTTGGTTTATTTTCGGATGTCCAAATACACTTCTCGTCAGATACCTGAGTTTTCGATTCAAAGCGAGTCCAATGTTAGAAATATTCAATGGAAGACAATAACCAACAGAGATTCGCCTAGTTGACGTAACGCAATGGAAGTAATACGAATAACCAACGGCAAAGCATGCTCGCTCCATTAAATCGCTATGCCCGCTCTCTCACCCACTTCTCAATAATATCAGCGTCAGTGTGTACGAACGATCCCTCTTGATTATAGATTTTCGCATTCGCACACATCTTCAACAACTCATCAATAAACTCCTCCCAAGTTGTAATTCCCCCAGTATTGACGGACTTCTTCACCGGCTGAATGGCAACTGGATGTGGAATTATTTGATAGTAATCAGGATACAATTTCTTTGAAGGTACTCTCAAAAAGATCTCGGAAAGATTGTGACCATCTTCAGGATCAGTAAGCTTTGTAAGATCATCAATCAAAGATAAACACCTCTTTTTAAATTCCGGATCAATAGTGACTTCTGCAACTGTGACTTGAGGAGTCCTAGATCTACGTTGTCTTTTTCTATTTCCCAAATCATCGTAATCTTCTGGATCTTCCTCGACATCTGGATCATCATCAACATCTTCCTCCTCTTGAATGTGACCTCTTTTACTTGCTCTAGCTTCTTTCCTCCTTATAGCATCTTCTACAGTATCATTATCATCATCCATAGCCATCAACCATTGTTCTTCAGTCAAACCATCATCATATTTAACCTGCTTCTTTTCTCTCATTTTGGCCAATTCCTTTGTATCTTTAACGAAATGATGAGAAATATCTTCTTGGAAGACAGGAGGTAATTCCTTCATTTCCATCAATCTTGATGGATAACTCGAAATTCTATCTTGTTCCTTACGTTTCCTATCGATTTCCTCAAAGATTTCGATTTCATGGTCACCTCTTGAACAAATGATGTTCAACTCGTCATCATCCAAGGTCTTGTTTTCTTCATCTTCATTATTTCTAGAATCATTTTCAAGTAATCTCTTCAAGAATTCTTCTTGTTCTGCAGCTGTTGATTTATTATCAAACTTACCAGCTTGAATAACTTTACCATCTATATCCAATTTTTGATGAGCTCTTTCTAAAATCACCTCTTCCACGGAATCATTTGTTATAAGTCTCAAAATCTTCACCTCGTTCTTTTGCCCAATTCTATGAGCACGATCTTGAGCTTGTAAATCTTGATGAGGATTCCAATCACTATCGAAAATAACTACTGTATCTGCGGTCTGTAAATTCAACCCCAACCCACCTGCTCTTGTGGAAAGTAAGAAACAGAAATATTCGGAATCCGGGGCATTGAAATCCTTCAACATATCTTGTCTATCATCAGCTTTAGTACTACCATCCAATCTTAAATATGTCATGGCCTTCGATCTCATGTAATCTTCCATGATATCCATTACTTGGGTCATTTGGAAAAACATTAACACTCTATGGCCAGTTGCTTGGAATTTGGGTAAGACCCTATCAAGTAATTCGAATTTCCCAGAAGTTCTCCATAACAAGTCTTGAGTCATTTTGGTTGAATCTAACAATCTTTCAACTTCTTCAAAGACGAATGGATGATTACAAATCTTTCTTAATTGCATGATGGAGTTATTTAAACCTTTGATACCGGATTTCACACCAGGACCATCGGTAGCACCAAGGAATAAAGCATTATGCTTAAGCATTTGTTGATACAAAACGTATTGTAAGGATGAGAAATTACATTTCAAGACTCTTTCAACCTTATTAGGTAAATCCTTTTCTACATCCTTCTTTAATCTTCTTAATAAGAATGGTCTTAAAACCTTATGAAGTCTTCGAATAACAAGCAATGATTCTTCTTCTGTAAGATCGATCTTTTCTTGTGTACCGGTATTTGCAAACGGTGTGTTGAACCATTCATCAAACGATTTAACAGAATTAAATACTCTTGGTAATACGAAATTAAGTAACGCCCACAATTCTGGTAAATTATTCTGTAATGGTGTACCCGTCAAAATAAGTCTATTCTTTGTCTTATAATAACTTTTTAATGTTATAGATAACTTGGACGTGGCATTCTTCATTCTGTGACCTTCATCAATGATCATATGACTATAATTGAATTTACTCAAAAGTAATCTCTCTTTGATGACATATTCAAAAGTGGTCAACATAACTTGGAAATTACCAATTTTGATATCATATTGCAAAGACTTTCTCAGAGCTGGTGTTCCTTTATAAACAATCACATTTATAGCCGGTGCCCATTTTTCAAATTCTAAGGTCCAATTGGTGATTGTTGAAAGTGGTACGATAACCAAAAACTTACTTTCATTTTTCTTCTCAATAAGATATGAAATCAATGAAATGGATTGAATGGTCTTACCCAATCCCATCTCATCGGCCAAAATACCATTAAGCTTGTTATTATAAAGTGACACCATCCATTGTAACCCTTTGATTTGATATTCTTTAAGAGTACCACCAATAAGCATTTTAGGTTGTTCTGTAATGGATTCCTTGACACGATGAGCGACTTGATAATAATCGATTTTTTCTCTAATTTCATCGGGATCGGTCGAAGATACAGCAGCATTAGCAGCTGCTCCGGCCTTCCTTTCATCTTCGATGGTTGGGTAAGCAATTCTTCCATCGTCGTCTTGTTGTGCCTTAACTTGTTGAGCCAAGGTGTCCAAGAATTGATTAGTTTGTTTTAACAAATGAGTAATTCTATGATCTTTAGTCTCATCTAATAATTTAATATAAGCCTCTTCATCGTTACTCTTCAAAGCTTGTAAACGTTGTTTTGCAGTTCTCTCCAATTTCTTGGATTCTTCTTTTTCGATGAAAAGGTGATAGTTAGTCACTTGCTTATATAATGTGACATTCCTATAAGTATCCCTAGATGTCTTGTTTTCTTGTGCTCCTTCGGCAAACAGAAGAATCTTTTCAACCTTCTCAATGTGTTTACTATATTTCAAGTTCTTTTCCTTTTGTTTCTTGATATGAAGGAAGTTTTCAGATAACAATTTCGGGTTTGTAATTTTCACCTTGAATTTTTTATTAAAACTACGCTTTTCTTGAAGTATCAACGGGTTTTTGGAAAGATATTTCGAGGAGTATTTTGATTGACTTGCTTCATGAAGAAGGATATTATGTTTGAGTTGCTTTTGTTTTGTCAAAAGTCGTAATGATTTCAATTCGATAAGTGCAGATACTTTGAGGGCTTCATCGGTTGTGGAGGTTGTGGAGTTGAATGTGCTAAGGTTGGCAGGGAGGTTTTCCAAAGATTTCAAATGATTGGAAAGTATGTTTGTTATTGATTTTTCAATATAATAATTACCAAGTGTGAATTGATTAGTTGGAGGGATGTGAACTCCATAGAATCTGGCACGATCTTCAAAGTCACTAGGAGGAGTTGAAAAGAGTGTGGAGACTGAAATTCCATTAAAGTGATTATTGGAGGTTCCATTGGAAGTACTTGAAGTAGCTGCCCCATCCCCCTCAATAACAGAATTCGTCCTCTTGAACTCGTTTATCAACTCTCCCAATCCATAATCTTTACTTAACAATTGCAAACCTGCAACTTGTTTACTCAAAAGTTCCTCATCAATATTTCCTTCAACCTCACCAAATTCCCTTAAAAACTCAACTTCAGCTTCGGAATATTCTTGTTGATCTTTTGCAACTTCAATCAAGACACTTTCAATGGAAAGTCTTTCTTGTTCTGTTGGATCGAAACCTTTGCCTTCCTCTTGAAATTCTTGTGATCGTTTCAATAATTTACGATATTTGTTTAAAATGATGTTGAGCTCTTCCTTACTTTGTGGAAAGAGAGTAGGTTTGAATTCAATATCTTCAATTGATCCATTGGTTCCATTCATCGTGGTGGTGGAAGAAATCTTTGTTGTGAGTTGAAGTGTTGAAAAAAGATTTGCTGCGGGTATGTGCAGGAAAAAATTAGTGTGTCAGTTGGAAGTTATAGAATGTGTGAGATATGGGAAGATATAGTTAGTACACTTGGATTAGTAATTTGGGGGATCGATAGCTAGAGTACCTTTTAGAAGGTTCTGGGGAGTTTTGTGAGATTTAGAGGGTTTTTGGTGAAGTTGGTGAAGTTGGTTATTTATGTTTTAAGTAGTTTTAATTTTGCATGGATAGATTCGTAGAGGATCGGAAACTGAATGTGTATGGGGATATAAGTTTTAGATTTCTGAGAAGTTTCACAGGATTGGGGTTTGTGAATTTGTAGATACGACTGGTTTGATTTTGATTTGCTGGAAATATATACTGACACCGGACTCAAAGACGAGAAAGGGTTTCAGGTTATATATGAAATTTAGAATCGGTTTTTTGTAAAGGTGTAGATGTATGGCAGGTTATTTGAGTTGTAAATGAAGCTCCACGGTCCCATTTATTCCCAGTCAATCCGATTTACATACGGATGCAAGCAACTCCCTGAGTTGGCTTCTACATAATGACTATCGCTAATCGCTTAATTGCCCTTTAAGGAGATAAGAAGTTTTAATTAAGTGGTAATATAAAGGGTCTGATTTTATAAAGTTGTACTGTAGTAGTAATGTAAAGAGTCTTGCTACTTTATATCAAGAAATCAGCTCATGAACGAAGAATGATTACCTTTTCCACCAAATTCAACTTCAAACTGGTGTGTTCTATAGACTCACATCGCAGTCAAAGTTATATTTTTTGCAACCAATCGTGGCAAAATGCAGCACTGAAAATTCGACGCGTTTCTTAGGTAACACTTTTAACCTGGCCAGGAAACTCAGCTGATACATTCTAGGACTAAAAATTTATATTCCATTATCTTCGAAAGCGATATCAAAGTGAATTTATTGTGGCTGCGATTACATATTTTATGCAGCTAGTTGTCTTGTGCCCAGAAAATCCCCATGATTTTAACTTGCTCTATTGAAAGACACAAGGTGGTGTGATCGGAAAGCCTTCTAGACAAAGCCACCCCCATTGGAGAGAGTCAGATATACATTTCTTCAATACATAGCACTATCCAACTCCAACCATACCTCCCCAATTATGTTATCTGCTATATCGATCCAACCTACACAGCCTCTTACCCCCAAAACCCCACAAATAATTCTGCGCCTCAAACCAAATTATAATTACGAACATGTCTGACTATACTACTTGTGGATGTGATAAGGAGAAATCAACCTGTGAATGTTATGTTCCAAGATCAACTCATAAGTCATTGACAAATCCTAAGTTACGTCGCTATTTAATTAGAATTATTGGTATTTTGATCTCATTTTTTGCATTTACCATACTTTTGATCTTATCCGTTACCCTGTTAATACTTCAAGGAGATCAAGGTTCCAATTCACTTCGTCATGCTATTGGAACGGTTATTGGGATCGTCATCTTTGGTGCAATTGGCTTAGGTGGATTTTTAGGAAGTTACGCTGTTAGTAAGGAGAATGCTCTTAAGAAGTTAAGTTTGGCTATTATTGGATCTTTTGCATTTGCGTTGGCTGTGGTGTTTGGAATTGAGGGTAATGAGAATATGAGAGAGGTTATGGAGCGTAGTTGGTCGGCATTGAGTAGCGAGTGAAGTCATAGTATCCTTGAGAAACGCGAGCTTATTTGGTTTCCCTGTCGCTGTGTCACTGTGAGTGAAATTTGCTAGTCAATGCAACTCCAGAATTGCTTAGGCATTCTTCCAGGGTAGTTATGTGACGGTAACATCTTTAAACTCTTTGATAGAGAATTTGAATTGAGGATTTATAAAACTCATAATGCTTCTGTAATTAGTACTGAATAAATGCCAATGCTACTTTGACTGTAAATAATTTTAGTGGCCTGAGGATTGATATTGTGGAAGATACCCAGCAATGAAAATTCTAAAACCACTGCAGGACTCTTGAAGTAATGACTCAGCATGTCTCTCGTGTCAAAACTTCTTGGGCCTACTGTACCTAGTATAAGGTAGTCTTGTTAAGTCATTGATACTACTTAGTGCTCTCTGTTCAAAGTATATTCATTGTGTACCTACTCACGTGTACCCAAGACCTTGGCTTACAAGGAAGTTCCAGTGTTTAGTGTCGGCTGCAAATTTTTCAAAATGAACTCCCTTCTCAAATTGATCCAAAATGTATATCCCCTTCATCCCAACATTCTCCATCCCCATAAGCTATGCGTATTTAACACAATTTGTTCAGACCATGACTCCAGAAAATTCCTGGGAGGATCGCAAAAAACTCTGCTGCTGAAAAAATCAGTTAACAAAACCAGACCACTTAATGTTCAGATCAATCAATAGAATTGGAATAAACGCCACTGGGATCCGTTCTACGATTTCAGGCTTACGCTTTCAATCTACAACCCCAACCAGTCTTTCATGGGTTGAATTTCTTAAATTAAAGAAACAAAATCATATGATCAATTTAACCAGTTCAATCTTTACTACCGTTATTGGTTCGACATTAACCTTTACTTATCTTGGTAATTATGAATTCGATCCAGAAAAAACAATCATGGGTTTGGATCCTTTGATGTTGTTAGTTGGTGCTGTTGGTCTTGGAGGTTTTGCTGGATTCTTGACCGGTCCAATCATTGGTAATAGAATTTTCAATTTATCCAATAAAAGACTCTTGAAGGCTTTTAAGGATAGGGATCAAGTGTTTTTGAAAAAGATCAAGTTGAATAGAGTTGATCCTTCCACACAAAGTTTTAGTAATCCAGTCCCGGACTATTATGGTGAGAAGATTTATAGCTTGAAGGATTATAAGCAATGGTTGAGGGATTGTAATGCTTTTAGGAGGAAGAGTAGGGAGTTCTTGTAGGCGATCAAGATCAATACGAACGGAGTGTCCCACCAACGAACTGGGAAATCATCTAACGGAGTAGACGAATATTTAATATCGCGTAAACTTCATTAAGGTGCACTGCTAGATGTTGTGGATGGATTGCTTAGCTTACAAACTCCCAAGTAGCTGGTTATGTTACGGCTAAATATAGGAAACTTATAGTGCTATGGGTAGCCAAAAGTGCTCGTGTGTCATTGGAATAATGTGAATGGCTCAATCTCGATCAAGATGGTATGTGAAGAATTGTAACTTTATGGAGTACATCCATTGTACCGATACTTGCAATTCGAATGATAAGGATGCTCCTGAGACCCGATAAAAGTTTATTCACGTATCGCAAGCATTAAAAGTTTCTGGTTGGTGCCTCCTGTGAGTCTCCAATCAGATTCCCTTATGAGTGATAGCATGGCTATTTCTTTGGATCGTCTGCGATTGCTGAGAGTATCAGAGCTTAATACATTTTTGAGAGAGTTTTCTCTTAACTATTAAGAGTACCCTTCTAAATCTCGAATCATTCAGCTTACATACTTCCAGTTCCACCAAATATCAACGTCAGCTCTTAGTGAGATACTTGATAATATACTTTAGGTGGACTGCTTTACAAGATTCTTACTACGCTCCACAACTTATGAACTACTTCGATCGTCCCAGTCATTTCATCCATCATCCCGGGGTTTCCCATGTGATTTTAAAATCATTGTACTCACTTCTGTAGATATAATAGTATACAATGTTTCTTTTCGTGTAGAGTAGGTATGTTCCAGTGTACATTTGCTGAAGAGTCATCTTCCGGTGATATTACTACTAAAAGTCTATTCAACCCGGAGTTCAATATTTCCAGAAAAATACCTGCGTCAAAGAAGGAATTTGAGATTACTTAAGATTTGAAAATTTGCACCCATTGGTGTCATTGAAGTGTAGAACTTTAGTTAGGTGATGTACGGGTAAAGGGTATAGATTTATTGGAGTGTTTGTAATACAATTCAATCAATAAGTATTGAAGTATCAAGCATGAGTTTGGTTAAAAATATTGGATTAACCTCTAATAATGTATATATAATGAGATCTTATATCGACGATCTAATTCCCATATTTCACTGTCAAGTGTCACTTTCAATCCTACTCCCAAATCCTACTCCCAAATCCTACTCCCAAATCCTACTCCCAAAGCCTACTCCCAAGTGCAGTAGAACACTTGGTCGCAGAATTGCGTTCTCCACGTTTCCACCACCCAATCAGATCGCACCAAAATCAACATTATTTCCGAACCGAAGGGCATCTCCCTACAATCATGACCACACTACTAACTCAAATCCGAAGGTAAACATAAACCCTATCCCGGGGTTATTAGGAAACTTATCAGTGCGTTGTTTTTGGGACAGTCTGACAGGTCCATTTACAGTTATACGTGTACACACCTCCATACACTCTATACACAACAAATACATACAACATATACATATAACAACATAAATAACTTCTCGGTACTCTATACTATATACTCTCTGCTCACTCCAATTCCAGTCTCTCAATCTTGCACATATAATTCCCGCTAACTTCGGACCATGCCTTTGTTTTTCGTCGGCAATTCATATAAATTAAAAGAATTTTCCATTAGCAATTACATCAAAGATGCTTAGAGCTTTTAAAGTACCAATTCAAGCCAGGAAGCTTGGATTATCCAGACTTCCTAGGTTAGCAATTGCTATTCCAAAACTTAGTCAAAGAACTTTAGCAACCGATTCCTTTTTACAAGGTAACAATTCCAATTATGTTGATGAAATGTATTCATCATGGAGAGAAGATCCAACCAGTGTACACGTTTCATGGAATGCCTATTTCAAGAACATTGAAAAAGATGGTGTACCAACATCGGCTGCATTTGTTGCACCACCAACCATTGTCCCTTCCCCAGCTGGAGGAGCTGTAGGAGGTTTTATTCCGGGTGGAGAACCAATTAGTGAAGACGTTGTTACCCATTTAAAGGTACAATTGTTAGTTCGTGCTTATCAAGTTAGAGGTCATCAAAAAGCAAACATTGATCCATTAGATATTTCTTTCGGGTCAAATACCGTTGTTCCAGCTGAACTAACTCTTGAACATTATGGATTCACTAAAGAAGACTTAAACAAACAAATCACTTTAGGACCAGGTATCTTACCAAGATTTGCAGAAGAAGGTAAAAAAACTTTGTCATTACAAGAAATCATCGATAATTGTGAAAAATTGTATTGTAGAACTTATGGTATTGAATATATTCATATTCCTTCAAAGGAACAATGTGATTGGTTAAGAGAAAGAATCGAAATCCCAACCCCATTCAAATATTCTCCGGATGAAAAAAGACAAATCTTAGATAGGTTGATTTGGGCTTGTTCATTTGAAACCTTCTTGGCCGCCAAATTCCCAAATGATAAAAGATTTGGTTTGGAAGGTGCTGAAAGTGTAGTACCTGGTTTGAAAGCATTAATCGATACATCCGTAGAATATGGTGTTGAAGATGTTGTAATCGGTATGCCACATAGAGGTAGATTGAATATGTTGAGTAATGTTGTTCGTAAACCAAATGAAAGTATCTTTTCCGAATTCACAGGTTCAAAGGAATTCGATGAAGGTTCTGGTGATGTCAAGTATCATTTAGGTATGAATTATGCTAGACCAACAACTTCAGGAAAACATGTTAATTTATCAATTGTTGCTAATCCTTCCCATTTAGAAGCAGAAGATGGGGTTGTATTAGGAAAAGCAAGAGCCATCATGCAATACAAAAATGATGTTGGCGAATATAAGAAAGCATTACCATTATTGTTACATGGTGATGCCGCTTTTGCAGGTCAAGGTGTAGTTTATGAAACCATGGGATTTGCTAATTTACCAGCTTATTCTACCGGTGGTACTATTCATATCATTGTAAATAACCAAATTGGTTTCACCACCGATCCAAGATTTGCAAGATCAACTTTATATCCATCCGATATTGCCAAGGCTATAAATGCTCCTATCTTCCATGTTAATGCAGATGATGTTGAGGCTGTTATTTTCGTTTTCAATTTAGCTGCTGATTGGAGAGCTACTTTCCATACCGATGTTATTATTGATGTCGTTGGTTACAGAAAATACGGTCATAATGAAACTGATCAACCATCATTCACTCAACCATTGATGTATCAAAAAATTGCTCAAAAGAAGAATGTTTTGGATTATTACACTACTCAACTTATTGATGAAGGTACCTTCACCCCAGCAGATGTTGATGAACATAAGAAATGGGTTTGGAATATGCTTGAAGACTCTTTCAACAAATCCAAGGAATATCAACCAACTTCTAGAGAATGGTTAACAACTCCTTGGGAAGATTTCAAGTCTCCAAAAGAACTTGCTACCGAAGTTTTACCACATTTACCAACCGCTGTTGATGAAGCTATTTTGAAGAAAATTGGTAATGCTATTTCTGAAGCTCCTGAAGGATTCGAAGTCCATAGAAATTTAAAACGTATTTTGAATACTAGAAAAAAGACTGTTGAAACAGGTGAAGGAATTGATTGGGCAACTGGTGAAGCACTTGCTTTTGGTTCTCTTGCTTTAGAAGGTTATCATGTTAGAGTTTCTGGTCAAGATGTTGAAAGAGGTACATTCTCTCAACGTCATGCTGTTTTACATGATCAACATTCTGAGGCTACTCACACTCCATTAAAGTCTTTAGCTGAAGACCAAGGTGCTTTCACCATTTCAAATTCTTCGCTTTCTGAATATGGTGTAATGGGATTCGAATATGGTTATTCATTAACTTCTCCAGATGCTCTTGTTCAATGGGAAGCTCAATTTGGTGATTTCGCTAACACTGCTCAAGTTATTATCGATCAATTTATTGCCGGTGGTGAATCTAAATGGAAGCAACGTTCTGGTTTAGTCCTTTCTCTTCCTCATGGTTATGATGGTCAAGGTCCAGAACATTCTTCAGGTAGAATTGAAAGATACTTGCAATTATGTAATGAAGATCAACGTTTCTTCCCTGCTGAAGACAAATTGGATCGTCAACATCAAGATTGTAACATGCAAATTGCCTACCCAACAACCCCTGCTAATTTGTTCCACATCTTAAGACGTCAAATGCACAGACAATTCAGAAAGCCTTTGATCATTTTCTTCTCAAAACAATTGTTACGTCACCCATTAGCAAGATCCGATTTATCCGAGTTTACTGGAGAATCTCATTTCCAATGGATTATTGACGATGTTGAATTGAATAAGTCTATTGGTAGTAGAGAAGACATAAAGCGTGTTGTTCTCCTTTCTGGTCAAGTCTACACTGCTTTACATAAAAAGCGTGCTGCTATTGAAAATAAAGACACCGCTTTTGTTAGAATTGAACAAGTACATCCATTCCCATTTGCTCAATTGAGAGATACCTTGGACAGTTATCCTAACTTGGAAGATTTAGTATGGTGTCAAGAAGAACCTTTGAACATGGGTAGTTACACTCACGTTCATCCAAGAATCGATACTACAGTACAAAATACTTTGAAACACAAGGATTTACATGTTAGATATGCTGGTAGAGATCCTCTGGCTTCCGTTGCTGCTGGTTCTAAGGCTATGCATACTGCTGAAGAGGAAGCTTTCTTGAGAGAGGTTTTCCAAGAAAACTAATTGCGTAACTACAAGTGAGGGAGTTGTTAGTTTTGCGGGGAATTGCTGATAGCTATCATTACTATCAAGAATGAAGTGTGGTAGTTGGGGCTCCACATCAGCCTGTCTGATTAAGCTATTTAAATAGTCTTAAGGTATTATTAGCCTTTAAATATGATATGAATGCATGTCGAAGTAAAATATTGTAGGTTTGAGCGCGGAGAGCAGCACCAAGTATAGTGTATAGTAGTTATGTATAAAGGGCTACCCAACACGAGTGCAGTATCAGTTCCAGCCAATACCGCCGAATGTAAGTCAAATTTAATAAACAAATCCCTCCCACGTTTTGCATTACAAAATGCAAAATGGCAATGTAAGTCCAATTTGGGGTACAGACGTAGTCGGGTGTCAAGTTCCCTTAAGCCATGTCAAAGTAGGAGGTATGCAAAAGTGTAGATGTAATGCAGAGAACGGTGCTACCCTGCTTGGGAAACTCACACAAGCAGATCCAGACTATGGCGTGAAGTATTTGGGTGCAAAAAATCAATAGATCACTTCAAACACAAGTCTATTGGGATCTATTTAGAGACTCTACGAATTTTGATTACCACTTGCATTAGACAACACAAGGCTTTCCTTAGTTTTATTCCTTTTATTCATATATACCAATATTTTAGATTATATAATCCCTTGTCATATATCATTTACTGATAATTTTCCTTCGACATCGTTTTGAGTCGTTCGTTCATCTTTTTCATTGAGCCCTATTACTCTTTTTAACTACCAAGGTGAATTCATACCTTGTATACATTTTTGAGTGGTACTTTTGATTTTGAAATCCGAATGCACTTCTTTTCAGGTGCTTGTGTTTTCAGAGGTACGACTTTTAAGTTGCACATTCAACATGAAACAGTAATCAATACGCTTCATTTATCAAATTGAAAGGTGCTTCAATAAAGGATGGAAATGGAGCTGATGAATTTTTGGAAAGCATTGAGTCGACGAATATTTGAAAGCTCCACTTCCAAATACGTGGTTAGGGGTAACTTCTTGAAGCTAAGTGATGTAAAGGGGAGTTCCACAAAATGTTGTGGTAATACCTAGTAATCATACCTCTCTAATAAATCCATATCAACATCCACACTATCCAAACTCCTGACAAACTGAGGCAATCCCGATTTGATTGAGTCCAATACCGCATCTATACATAACAAAGCAGATGCAGCATCTTCTCCAGTACATTGTACCTCTGTCTCAGTCCCTCTTATCAAATTAACGAAATGATTTAATTGAAGTTGGAAGGGTTGTGGTTTTTCATTCTTAATTATAGTACTTTTGTATTCTGGAGAAGGAGAAGGAGTTCCTAAACCAGATTCCTCTTCCATTATTGAAGACGCATCATTTTCGTGTTGTTGCTTTACAATAGAATCATAATTAATTGTAATTTGATCACATTGAAGTGGCTTTAACCAAGATCTTTGATCTTGGGAATTACCTCTCATTGAATTATCAGATAAATCATGGCCATAGTCATGCTGATGATACAATTTCAAATCAGGAATTGATAAAGTACCATGAGAACCGAAAATCCTATAGAACCCTGAAACATCATTGAATGGAATATTTGGATTTTCACCAGTTCCCAGTTCAAATGAAAATGGAGAAGTGACATTATCAGCACAAATAAATGTACCAACACATCCATTTCTAAATTTCAAAGTTAAAGCAGCACCTTCATCTACATGTTCATGGTTTTTATCAAACAAATCAGTTCTTTGTTTAGTCATTAATTCGGCATACACCTTTTCAATTGGACCCATCAAATATTGTAATAAATCTAAGTCATGGATCAAATTGATCAACAAACTACCTCCTCCTAATTCCACGGAACTTCTCCATGGTTTCTCTAAGAAATATGAAGGTGGTTTGCATAAAGTCCATGAACCTTGAATAGCTATAACTTTACCTAATCTATGTAAATTCTCCCTTGTTGTAATAATGTAAGGATTGAATCTACGATGATGACCAATCAATAAATGAACTCTACGTAATTTACAATAAGCAACCAAGGTTTTACAATCACTTGCGCTTGGTGCAAGTGGTTTTTCCATAAGAATATGAATTCCACGAGATGCAAGTTCCAATCCCATGTGTAAATGCGTATGGTTTGGGGTTGCAACTATTGCTGCATGTGGATATGGCAAACAATGCATATCACAATAATCAAATAATTGTTGCAAGTTTGAAAAATGTCTAGTATCGAATCTTTCAGCCACTTCAGGACCTTTAATGGAATGATCAACAATTGCAAACAAATCACAATCTGGTCTTTCCATGATATGACTAGCATGTCTTGGACCAATAAGTCCAGCTCCAATAACAATAAAGGATATTTTATGTGTTTCTTGAATGTTTACATGATTGATATATTGTGGTGTTGCCATTGAATAGTACGTGATGCCCTATCAAAAGGATCCGTCCATGTATTTATATTTCGGGGTGGTCCTTATGATATCATCAAAAGATAAGGCACTGCACATAATACTCGTTCCTGCACCTAATCTTTTGACGATTTTAAGATAAGAGATCTGGCACGGGGTGTTCGTAAAAATCGGCATTCTACGGAGTCAACATAACGACGCGTAGTTATAAAGGGGGGCAGTGTGTGAAGAACTACAGCTGATTCGAAGGGATAATTGTTTGAAACATACCTCAACATTTAAAGTTTAATAAACAATCACAATTACTTAAACACTTCACCTTCAAGAGTTCAATTGCTCAACCCCGTGGTGGCGATAAAGCTTATTTATAGTCCACCTCCATGGTCCGTAACGCATTCCTTCTCCGTGACCACGCTTACACTTAGCAAATATAGTACATAACCTGGTCATTAATATTACACAGTGTTACAATAGAATGAGAAAAGAGTGGCTCTCTCAAGACATATTCCTCTTTTGGTCAGATAGATAAGGTACGAAGGATTATGAGGTGGCTTGGTTTTGTGATGGAGTTGTGATGTAATGAATTCCGCTGTAATTCAACTAGGTAACATTGAAGGGAGCTAGTTTAAAGTTGAGGTATGTGTATTTGAATTGAAGGTGGAATCGCTGGGCGTACTGTTACTATTTCATTCGTTATGGCCAAACAATGATCTTCGTACAATTTTATCTGTTCTGTACTAAGATACGAATTCCATAGTTTAATCTTTAGCATAACAACTTATCTCATTCACTCTAAATCTGTAGTTTTCACTTTGGTGTTTATTACATTTGGTACATCAATGGAGATTTCCCACTTGGAGTTGAATCTTAACGTTTGTATTTGACGTGCAGTTGTTTCTACCACCACTGGGTTGCATGTGAAAGTTGATTATATGCCGTACGGACTCAGAGACATATGTCTTAGAGTACGAGCACACGCTTTCTATCATAGTATGACTTTATTACCTGCAATCTACTCCAGTTTAGCCCCAGTTTGAGCTTCGACATGACTTGTCAATAAATATCCATACTTTATTTCACATCTTGGGCTCCAACTCGTTAAATAACTCCTTACAAACATGTTCAACAACTCCCCAACCATATCCGTTAGCAAATCTTCTCCTTACAATGATATTATTATGAGCATCAGGAGGTAAATGTACCAAGACTTTTCTCCAATTCAAATCCTTCGTATGATATTTCCTTGCAATTTTCACCTGCTTATTCAATCTCCAATCGTAATGATTGAAAAGGAATTGCTTCAAATGACCATAACTACTCGCAGGTTCTTCTGCTGGAGGTAAATTATCAAAATGATAATATTTATCATGGAATATTACACTTGGACGAGATGATGGATCGATAATATACTTGTTCAGTGGCGTTGGGCAGATAACGGTTTGAAGTGCTGATTCAACCACAGAAGCTTTCGGAGGTAAATTGAACGAAGAGCTTTTGAATAGATCCTCTCCTTTTTCGTTGTCTTTCTCCTTATTAGGTCCGCTTTGATTATCACTTGATAGAGCATGTATCCGAACAATAGTTTTTTCACGTTTAGTAAGGTGCTTCTTGGTTAAATCGTATTTATAATGGGTAGGTTTAGTTCTAGAACTTCTTCTGAACGCCTTTTTGGTCTTTGTAAGGTACGTTTCATCAGAAACTTCACCAACTGATTCATGAGTAGCCGTATTAATTGGTGCAAGCGAAGCTCCATCTTCAGATACCTGAGATTTCGCAGAATCATCAGATATCCCAAAAGATTTTTTACTTTCAGGTGAAGATTCCTTAGCGTCACCAACCTTCTTCAAGTCTGCTTTCCCCTTCGTCTCCCCATCATCTCCTTCTCCCTTACCTTTCTTCAACTCATTAACATCACCCAAAGCTGACCAATCCAAATATAACAATGCCGATGTCCTTAATGGAACAATTCCATCGTTTACAGCATTGGCATAAACCGTCAAATGCTTGAATTCTCCTAAAAATGTTTGTAGTGGATCATCTGGTATTGTTTCCAATAATGGCTTGAAAGTACTTTTACCATCTTCTTCGTGCACTCTCTTAGATAAAGTCAAATCTCTACCTGTTTTCCCTATGGTTCCCAAATCAAGGAACCAACTTATTAGAACACTCATTTCACTTAATATACCTAATAGAGGAGATGCCATACAAATCAAATGATGAGGTGAAATACCTCTAGATTCAAAGTACATTGCCCCTTTTGTAATTAGAACATACTTAATAGCGGCAAGCTGTACAAGCCCACCAAGTGAATGTCCCAAGAAAGAAATTTTGGTAATTTTATATTCCTTACTTAAATGATCAATCAATTGGATAAGATATTCTCCCATCGAGGTCCCTAAAAACTTTACCCCTTTCTCTGTTCTACCAGCATTACCCAGAAAACCACGAATAAGTAGGTTTCCATTACATTTGGCTAATGAATCTTTCAAGTACAACATATCAGCAGTAAGATTTGAAAACAAACCATGCGTAATAATAACAAGATGAACAGGTAAGTTTGGCTTGGGAGGTCTGTTGTTCCAAAGTTGTTCGGTATCTTTCTTGGTCACCTCTAAATTCGATGATTCAACCTCTTCAACTTTCCAGAACTTCCTTCCTATTCCAATAGCTAACTCAAACGTAATGGACGTACGTCTTGATACAATAATCTGAGATATGACATCAAGTTCCCATTGATATATCCCAGGAGAATATAATGAGTTTTTGTTTAATTTTAGAGCCACTTTGAATGAATGGCCAGGTTGGATTGAATTGTCAAAAATAACTTCTGGAGATTCTTCATGAAATTCTGTGTTTGGATTATAATTACATGGAACAACATGGCAATATAGTATAAAGGGGCCATTTAGAAGGTGGATAGCACGGATAGGAGGCTTTTCCAAGTTTTTCAAATGAACAAAGATTGAACCTGAATCTGCAGCTCCAAAGTTGGACTTGGTGTGAAATGGCGAATTATCTGTACCATTAGTTCCTTTAATTGTGCTTTCAGTTCCGTGGGAGCCGTTGAAGGGTTTGACGATCTTAGCTATAGGACTATCTGAATTGGACTGTTTGCTACTTTTAACTTCACTATCGGTTCTCACAAAGAGTTTGTTGGGGCTCCACAAGTGTTTATGTCTATCAACTTTAGGGGTCTCTACTCCAGCGACTGGATCTATTACTGGGTTGTTATGAATGACTTCACTCTCATTTATATTTGTTGAAGCGTATTTATCACCTAATTTTATTCTATCGTCCTCAAGTTTATAAGCCGGTCCATCACCTTTCAAAGTGTCGGTTCTAGCTTTTATACCATCTCCAATCTCATTTACCGTGAAACTGGCCTCTCCATTAAGTGCCGGTCTATACCGTATTACATATCTGTTTACTTCTCCAATCTTCAACGAAGATTTATCTTTGAAAAGTAGTTTCGAAGCAAATGCTTCATCAAACACATCTTCTTCAGAACCTTGTAATGATGATGGTGAGGGTGGCGTATCTATCCAATCTTCTTCCGCCATGATGATATATTTGAATCGAAAATAAGTCGAAAAAGAAGGTTGGAGAAGCAAATAAGTAGCCGAGGGTTCTGTACAGGGTTCTGGAAGGTCATGTGATATATAATTTGAGCTAACGAGTTATGGGATGAATCGGACGACATCAAGTATGGTCATTGGCAATGGATGCTGTTAATCAGCATCAAGAGTTAATAGATTTAGTAGAGTTTTGGGTAGAAATTTGAATTGGACACGAGGCAAGTAAACAAATGTATTCTAGTTGTATAAGGAGCCTATAACGACGAAAAGCATCATCAACAAGTTGAATCTGATGTTGTTATTCTGGCAGATTTATTACAACTATTGCATACCCCACATATCGCTTTTCAAATTTCCTATGACTTTTTTGCTGACAATTGATAGAAAAATTCTCCGGAGATTAAAATGAGAATTGCAATCATAAAATAGCGGGCACACGAGATAGAGTTTTCTTCTTTCACCATATTATTATGTGGTCAAGGCACAAATATACCATATAAAACCAACGGGAGTGGTACTTCGCTTTTGCATCATCAGAGGCTTTGTCAAAATATGGCCCCACAATTTAGATTAGAACGAGGTTGCAAATATTAATTTTGCAACAAGGATCTGCGGACCTTCTGAAACAATTTGATAAGAAGAGGAGAGTCAAAGGTAACTGCTTGATATAACGGAGTCCATGATAAGACACAGAGTACTTTGTATAACGGAGTCCATGATTAGACAAGGCTTTATATGACGGAGTCCATGATAAGACATAGACTTTATATCACGGAGTCCATGATAAGACATAGACTTTATATGACGGAGTCCATGATAAGACAGACTACTTTATATGACGGGGTTCATGAGGAGACACAGACTAATATCCGTCTTGCCAATACAAATACTATCAATATTCTTCAATTCTCTTTATTACTTAGACTTCGTATCGTATATTTATCCTTCAGCCAAAGTTCCTCAATAGATTTGACTATGCTACTAAGATATAATACATCCTAATACTCTACAAAGTATATACCTGGTTACACTATGGAGCGTAAAAGCGATTGCCAGCATAAGCAGAGAAGATCCTTACCGAGATTTCTAACGCAAAGTCAAAATCAAACGGTTTTTTTTCCTGCAAGTCAGGTTGCAAAATCGGGGGAGATGAAAAATAGAAGCATGCAATTATATCTTACCGTTCTTTCGCAGGTAATACATTATTGGGCTGATATAACGGATAAGAGTCTTAGGACGTTCCACGTCATCTGAGATGAATAAACAAGTAGGAAAAACTGGGCGTGCTCCACTCTTGATAATAAACGAAGACTTAATCAGCCATATAATATCAATTCATTCGCGCAAGTTCTACATTTTGGATGTGAGATGTAGATAGGTTCAACAGAGCGTAAAATTACTTATGGTTGTCTTCACATTCACTTAAAATCATATAATTAACAATCAATACATACTTCATAAATAACCTGAAAGTTAAACTTTTGAACATTCCAAAGCATATTGAGGTTGAAGCACGGAGCTTTTAGAAATTCCCAAAAGAAAATACTACAATTTCAAACCATATGAATGAACTTCGCTTCAGCTCTCACACCCTTCTTGCCCGGAATTAATGGTGGTCAAAACTCTCCCAACGATATCATTACTGCGCCAATAGATACGTCGATCATTGCATCCTAAACTCACACAAGTGCTTCACTTTGCTTCTTCTTAACAGCAGCAAACACTTTCCCTAAGAAGAACCTTCTGATGAACATCAACTCAACTAATCCTATTGGAAACAAGACAGAGGCCCAGTGTAAAAAGGCGGCCTTAGCTCCCCTATAATATTTTCCATTTCCTGATTCAAAATCTCTCACGACTCTCCTTGCAAACTCTTCTGCACTCATTGGAGAGTTTCTAGCAGCCATTTGTTGTCTCTCAGCAAATGCACCGTTCTCGCCAACCATTTCTGGGACATAGTAAGCGGAATCAAGTGGTAAGGGTCTTGTATCTTCGATATTAGTCTTGACACCACCAGTTACAATAGTGACAACTCTAACATCAAAAGGTCTCATTTCCAATTTCAACGTAGCAGCATATGCATGAATGGCAGCTTTGGTTGCATTATAAGTAGCAGACCAAGGGAATGGTAGTAATCCAGAAACACTTCCAGTAAAACCAATTGCACCTTTTGCAGCAATGACTAAAGAGCTGAATTCTCTAGTAACATTCACAGCACCGAAATAATTGACATCGAAACATTTTCTCATAGCTTCATCTGCAACATCGATTGCAGGAAATGTACAAGACTGCCCCGCATTATTAAATAATGCATCTAACTTGGTTACGCCGTGTGATTCAAGGAATTTTTTTGCATCTTGAATGGATTTAATTGATGAAACATCTAATTGAAGGATAAATATACCCAAGTCTTCCAATTCTTTCATTGGTTCCAATCTTCTAGCTCCTGCAAAGACCTTATAACCCTTCTTATGAAATTCAATTGCCGTGGCAAACCCGATTCCTGATGATGCTCCTGTAACGAAAGCTGTTTTAGACATTTTTAGTTTTATGTTACGATATTTGTTGTGGATGGACTCTTGGGTTTATATAAGGAATTTGGCATATTTTGAGGGGAGGCTACAGATTCACGTGAATTTTTCCGTATAAACCGACCTGAGAGGTAACAAGTAATCAATAAACGTGATTGATTTAACTGGGCTACTTATGTATATATAGAGTCAATATAATCGTCTATTGTAAAGGTTTTTAAAACCCGAGGTTATATTGAATAGATAAAATTTCTCCAAATTTAATATTTCGGGTGTGTTTTGGAGAATTTTACACAGAGGCAGGTGATTTATGGGGTGTACGGCATCAATTGAGTAGTTATTATGGTAAACTTGGTATGTATTAACAGGGGTAATGAAATAACTGGGTATCTAAATGAAATAATTGGGTATCTCCTCCTCAATAATTGGAATTAGTTTTCTTGTTGGACGGAGTTGAATTAGCGGCCGATTGTCCTTTGGTGGCTTAGATTACGTCCAGGAATTCGGTTGAATTTTGTTTCTTCACAAACATATGTTACACCATCTATAACTAATCAGGTCAGTCCCTATACTCTTCCTTAATCGAATTGGCTTGATACTTTTGCAGCCAATTATGAGCCTTAGTCTGATCCAAACTGTCCGACTCGTGCATATTACCAGCGAAGGAGGTGCATACAGGAAGCGGAAGTAGTCCCAGAAATATTCAATGGCATTGCAATGTATGAGCTGCTAACCGAAGTTACTAAGAGTGGACCTTGCTTGGGTGTACCATTATTCCAAGTAAATATTAAACAATGTTAGTATATAATTGTTTATTAGATTTGGTTATATTTTATTAACAATAGGCAACTATATTTCCGGCTTTGATAGTGATCCCGGTTTGAAGTGTTGTTGCCCCCGGGTCCGTCAAGTTCTGTACAGATTTCGAAGTATAGTGTGTGCACTCAAAATTGAGTACGGTCTATCCATCTTCTCTGTACTGGATTGTTTCGCCTAAGTTGACGAATCCATTGCCGGTAAGTAAAATCCACAATATCATGTCGCATTGTTATTCAACGGTATGTGATATTCCTAATAAATTAACCCATCAATGACGTGCATTCCAATGCAACAGGAATTCCAGGTTTTGCTGAACTTTTCGAATATAACTTCAAAATCATCGCTACATGGACGATTCTTTCAGCCTTTCAAACAACATATCGCAACTTGACACACAGACTTCATTAGGAAGTTCTCTGTGATATTTCTTCAAATCATCCAGCTTCAATGCTCTCTTACTTATCCTTATTAAATTCCTCCAACAATTTATCCTTGAAAAAATAATGCATAAACTTCACCAACTCCTTCTCCTCCCTCTCCACATGTAATACCGGTACATCCCATCCATATTTATCAAACCATTTTTCGTTTTTTGGATCCATTATATCGACTTTTATCAAAGTTATTGGAAGATCCAGTTCAGATATCGTATCATTTAAGATCTTATCTGCTTTAACACATAAACTGCAAGTTTCTTTTGTGAAAAATGTCAATTTGATTTGTTTAGGGAGAGTTGAATAATGCTTATAACCCCCTATGATTTGTCTATGAATTCTAAGCATGATTTGACCATTAAAAGATTCGATTCTTCAAAATCACCTCACAAATATGGTGAGCCGAAAAAAATGTTGCAAAAAAATGATTCCGCCCAGGATCGAACTGGGGACGTTCTGCGTGTTAAGCAGGTGCCATAACCAACTAGACCACGCAACCATTTGTTATAATAAAGATGTTGCGTGGTAATGACATTGAGTTAATCTTCTCGATTTAGCACTTTGACATGTAACATTTCTATTGGTCTAAATGGGAACCTCAAGCTCTCCAATTTTGCCACAAGTTTATTTAGTTGAGAATTGTTTAGTTAGCAGATTCTTTATTATACTTATAGCTTCTATTATTTGACATGCAAAGTTGATCTATTTTGTAAAATTTCTACAAAATGTTGCTGATTTGTGAATAGAATGTAAAAAAAAATACAATTTTAGCGAACAATAAAAGATAAGACTAACAAAAAAGCTAATATTCATAAGTTCTTAATAATAGGCTAATAATGACGCTTAAAGTTACATAGCTGTCATGAATCCATTTGAAATGTAAGTCAATTTGATGCAGTCGACGTAAAACAAAATACTTATATTTCGGTTGATTTGGGATTGAAAAGTTACGCAAACGATTTTATTGTGAGGTATATGCTGTAAAAAGAGCTCTCCAGAAATCTCGTTCTCTTTAGAAGTCACATATTAAGTCCCACCTTGGCTGCAAAATCGTCACTGAGTGTCAAAATTCAAAACACGTGATTATCCAGTTCCAATTTTCTTGTTAAGGCACACAGCCTAAATTCTTCAGTTTTCCTCGCTAATTCTAGTTCCGCCAAAGCAAGACTGGCCCATCAATTCTATATTGTAGTTCTCTACAACCTATATGACGTTCAACTTTCTCCCAAATTATACTCAAAGATCTTTCCTAAATAACTAAACACTGTTAATCCCCAATTTCCCCGCTAGATGATCTATTTCTAAGCCTTTGCGGATATTTGCCACTGCGAGATAAGGAGATTTCCTCGCTATGATTATTTTTCTCGCTAGGCTACCAAATCGCGAGATTTATTCGCGATATCACTTACTAACCACATGAAGATATCAATCGTACTATTCATAGGGCTATGCTTTGCATACTCCACCCTGATCAACCTCCTCCAAGTAAATGATAAGAACTTTAAGGAAATTGTACAAGGTTCTGGAAAATTCACATTTGTCGATTTCTATGCTGATTGGTGTCGTCATTGCAAACAACTCATGCCAACTATTGAACAACTTGCAGATGCATTTGAACCTTATTCTGACATAGTACAAGTTGTCAAAGTTAATGGTGATAAAGATGGAAAGAGAATGTCAAAGAAATACGTGGAAATAGGTTATCCAACCATGTTGATGTTCCATGGAAATGATGAACCTGTTGAGTTTCAAGGTAGAAGAGACTTTGCAAGTATAAGTAATTTCATTCAAAGATTGAGCGGAGTTAGATTGGGTGAGGAACCAGCGGAAGCTAAAGCACCAGTTCCGATCGTAAGATCCTTTGCTGATAATATTATTAAAGCTGATGATTCCGATTTTGAAGACGTAGTGTTGGCTCATGAAAAACTATCAGTCGTAGTATTCACAGGAGCTACATGTATGGCTTGTAAAGATTTCTGGCCAACTGTAGAGTACCTTGCTGAAGCATTCAAGAAGGATGGCGAAACTGTTCAATTCGTGAGTGTTACTACTGGCTATAATAATACTAGCGTATTAATCGATGTTTACAATGTGAAATCCGTTCCAGCTTTGTTATTCTTCGATCCAAAACTGACCTATGTCGATTCAGACGGTTATTTAATACCAATTAAAGCTAAAGGACTTTCGTTACATAAATTGGTAGATCAAGTTAATGAGTTAACCGGATTGAATAGAAACGATGAAGGGAGATTGACTGAAAAAGCAGGTAGAATAAAGGTGATAGATGACTTAATTGGAAAGAAAGATCCAAAGGAGATTTTGATTCAATTGAGAGACGTTGAGCATGAGATGCTGGGGTATTATAAGAAATTACTCAATAGGTTGATAAATGGCGAGGAAGAATTCTTTAAAACTGAAGTGGATAGGTTGGTGAAGATTTTGGAGAATGATGTCGATAAATTAAATGCTAAGACTGTGGATTCAATGGAGAAGAGGTTGAACGTCTTGAGACAGTTTAAGTACTGATGTTTGGGTTACCTGTTTCTCTTAAGGATACCCTTGTTCATTGGGGGCCATCCTAAAATTAATAACCAATATGCTTGGGGCTACTTGTGATTGTAAGTCAAAAATACGGTCATGTTACAGATGCCATTATTTATGCCAATAACAAGAACAGACATAACGATATCAAATCATTAGTCTGCTTATAGAATTTTGTTATTCTTGAATATAAATATACGTTTATAATAAGTTATGATGTATATTAAGTTGACTTCAAAGTTCTTATAACTTCGACGTCAACGTCTACTTATATTCTATGTAGTTCGCCAAATCAGCAAATTGGCGTCTCTAATCGTTGCGATGTCTGGGCACTTGGAGGATATTGTAACATTGGATGGAAGTTTTTGAATAAATTAATTGAACCTCGCGTATCACTAGGACTGACACCTTTTGCAGGCTACTATTTGTAGTAGCTTACAAAACTTTCCTACAAGGATCCTCCTCTGAACAACCGACTTTATCAAGGAAACTTCAACCGAATAAAGAACGATCAACATGTGATAGCAAGATCTCGGAGTTACCAAGTTGCTCACACAACGATCAGACCGTACGCAGAGTTTGAGATCTAAAGGCACAGCTCAATTACAGGAAAGACGTCTATGGCACAGTTCAGAACTTCGAAGAATATTATCTTCACTGTCAAGAACTGCATGTGTTCGAGCCAATCATGAACAGCAAATACAGATTCATGTACACTTTAACATGCCTCTGACGCACTCAAGCATGCGCTTGCTCAAGCATTGATATATATGCTGTTGTTACCACTGAATAGCAGTAAACTTCTGTGCCACCCTCACCTTCTCCGACCAAACTTTCCCACCACCCAAAATACACTCATCAACAATCGAATCAGCATGACCTGGCCTTATTCTTGCCAACCATACAATTTGTCCTGTTCTCAAATAAATCAAAACATTGGCAGCAAACTTATGTCCACCAACATGATTTATAAAAGCCACAGTTGTTCCACCTGCAGTTTTATCGCTAGAATCTCTATAATGGCCAATTTCTCTTAATTGAGTATCTAAAGCTTTCTTCAAAAGCGGAGCTGTGACTCCACATCGTTTATCTCTAGTCTTATGTGAACATACGAGGATATATGAATGATTAGGGTCGATTTCGAACGTAGCATCAAACTTCTTCAAATTGATATCAATATCTTGAGAACCTTCTTCTCTTTTTTTTATGAGTTCTGGTACGACTATGTTCAACATGTCATTTACATCTCCATATCTTACACCTCTTATCCAAACAAAAAAGGGCAATACCAATATATCACCTCTTTTCCCTGCTGAATATTCTTCATCCAAAATCAATTTCTCGGTTCCAAGGGAACTTACTGTAACTTTGACGTTATTCTTCAACTCTGGATATTTATCAGAATTTTTACTTGCCCAGGACGATGTAGAATTTGCAACAGTATGTCTATTTGAAGTTGCGTCATGAATCCAATCTGTTTTTCCTGTGGAAACCACAAGATGAAGTCCATATTCTTTTGAAGATTTCCATAAAATGGTATCTTCTTCAACAACTACAGATTTTGGATAATCTTGATGACATGATGAACATTCAAGATCACACAATGAAAGTTCAATTCCAGTTGCTTGAATTTGAACATCAACAGGTTCCTCCCTCCTAGCAGCAAGCCTTTTAATGTAATTCATCGCAGTTGTAAAGAGGAAGAGATAGAATGTTTTTTATACAGATCTTAAAGATAATCTCATCTTGAGACTAAGTGACGGATATCATCGGAAATCGGTCCGAAAATCGGAGCTCGCACATATACTCACGGAGCCGTATTTGTCAGGGTACAGTAATCGCCACATGCCATAGTTGACGTGACAAATTACGTGTATCTGAAGGGAATTGCTCGTAAAGATTGGATGCAAATCTGGGTGGCGACTTGCGCAGAATTGCGAATCAACGGATTTAAATGTTAGCGAGTGTTAAGCGAATATAAGTTGAAGTTGGTTGACTATAAATATCACGGAAAACGATAGGTATAGGTTAGTTTGATTAAACTACAGTATCCTAATTACTGGTATGTATAATAACTTCATATTGTTGAAACCACGTGAAGACTAAATTTCCATTCGCGGAGATTGAAATGTTAGTCGAGACAATTTGGTCACCTGTTCCTCTTTATTAGGTGTGTACGACGAATAGGAGTTGGGAGGGGGAAGCGAATATTTGATGCGGAGAGCTAATTTTGGGGGATTGGACTCAATTTATATACATGGACCTTTTTGTATTTGTTTGGTCTTAGTTCCTCTCAAGTAAACCCTTTGATTGCGGGCTTTAACTACGGACTTCGAACCTGGACGTCCTAGTTAAAATTCACCTCTACGGATTTTGCTGCAACTACGCTTGCACGTTGAAAGATCAGCAGCTCTTCATACCCTATCCTTTCAATGGAAATCTACTCGGCGTAGCAATAAAGAAACGCAGTTTTTCATTGAATTTGACATCCCTATGATCCATGTTTAAGGTTTTAGGTTATAACCAAAGATCAGATGAAAAATGACTTATTGAGTTACAAGGATTTTGTTCTTCGTCCAGACACCAAGTCTTCTCTTTATGATTCATAATACTCCGCAGAAATATCAAAATGAACCTTTGCTCGAAAACTTGGCAGACATATTCACTGAAGCCCTTATCGCAACAAAAAGTTTCAAGTACTCCTATCATCCACTTTTCTTCTTTTTTTAGAGTTAGAGTTGTTTTTAGTTCCGAAATTTCGGCTGCAATTTTTATTTCGGGTTGCAAAACCTTAAAAAATGCCGTTGAGAAGTCACCCTAAACAATTAATGCACGAATTAGACGAAATAAACGTAAGACCAAATCATTCTAACTAGGAAAGTCATTTTTGACTCGATATTGTAATCCTAGATCATTTCGTTGTGTAATACCTCACAATTACTAATGAATGATGTTTGATTGCAATTACTTCTCATAACCCGATGGAAAAGTTTAATAAATATCTAAATAAAGCAACGCAATTGAAGGCGCAGGGAAAACCGGAGCTGGTAAGTAAAGTCTAAATTGGTATTGAAGGCTCATATCGGGATCAATAGTGTTGATAGATATCTGGATCTACATTTTGATGATCTCGATGAAAGTTCTCTCTGAGTCTCGCGCCTAAATCCAAGAAATATCAGGTGAGATTGGCTGTGTTAGTCGGACTAAAGTACCCCACAAGCAGTGGTCGATTTTCTAACATACGATTGAAAATGCCATGCATGTGAAGGGAATATTTTTGCACCCATGGAATGGAAGAAGTCACGAACATTTGCCAAAGTTTCATTTAACAGGGATTATTTAGATTAACAGGGATGCATGAAGGTGCACCATATACCTAGGAGGGTGAATTTTCAGATGTATTCAATCGTAGTATAACTGAGGTACCCATAATATATGTGTGATTGTAATTCTTGAATGACATGGAAACGTTATAAAGCAATCTTTTACTTCACATCCTTATATAACACAAGCACCAAGTTTCAGTTGTATGCCGCATCAATCTCCAAGAAATATGTCCTAGTTGTCTCACTACATAAAATTTTCATAGCTTCACACCTCGCCTCTCCCCTTATACATACTTTCACCACTTACACTTCTGAAGGATTGCAGTGGACGTCAGGATGTGTTCCATATGATGCTAAGAAAATCCTGGATACCCGAGATACGCGGACCCAATTGGGTCACACGCTAACTGAGTTAATCTACAATAAATGACAACAAACACAATGGAGTACATCATAAACATTGCTCATTTATCCATCACATATCCATCTAATTATCGTATTAAATTCAATATCTCACATCAAACCTATTTCCTCTTTCTTCACCAATAGATACCGACTTTCTGTCCATTGACCGGCTAATCCGTTTTTCCAGGTCTTACGTAATTTTCAAACTACTGCGTATTTTGAAAACCGCACCTACAGCCACTTTATCAAAATATACAAACAGGTACAAATATCACGACTTCTTCATGATCCAAGTTGTACCTTCAAATCTCCTTACATTCAATAAGGAAGATTTCCGATATCAAATGAACAACAAAAGTAAAGAATCCATGAAAATAGATAGTGATCAATTTGATGAAGTACCGAAAGTTCAAATGAATAATACTCCATCGACTCCATCTAGTTTCAAAGTATCAAGAAGCGATGTGAGCGAATCATCTCATGATACAAATCCTTCTTCAATAGAAAAAGACAGAGTTGATGAAGTTACCATCAATGGTGAAGTTCCTCCACAATCGGGTTCATCTGCTGATGGTCTTGGACTTGATCAAGCAACAATTAGAATGACTGACATACATTCAAGCGATACAAGAAGAGAAAGAAGTCTGTCAATAATATCGTATACACTGGCAAGATCAGGTTCTTTGTCTCCTTCAATAAGAGGGAAGGTGAGGCGGAAGTCAGTGAAACCAAAGGAAGAATCGGCTAATGAAAGACACAATAATTCGAATGATAATATTGGTAATACTTTAGTTGATTGTGGTATTTCCGATCATAATCATAGTGGTACTTTTGAAATTAACAATATTAATCCTTCCCACACCAACACGTCCAAATCAACACCTCCAATTGCTGCACCACCAACTTTGCCAACAAACGTAGAATATTCACCTCAGAAATCGGACTCATCGAAAGTCGAGTCATACAATTCATTAGCGCCTCCAAGCGTGACACCCACCAAACTTAAAGAATCAAATAATGTGTTCTTCAATACCTCATCTCCACTTTTCACCACATCCGCACCACTTTCGAGTACTCAATCAAATGAAATGAAAGACATTGCTCCTCATGAAATGATTGGTGCAAATGGAGATGTTGTGGGTATTGCAGGCGTGTTGACAGAAAATTTGAATGATATTATGGGTAATGCTCAAGGCGTAGATACCCAAGGCAAACCAAGCAAATCAATCGCTTCACACAGCGCTATTCCACCCCTTGGAAATAGACGTCATACACTTCCAGTTGGTCCAACAACTGACGTACGAGTACGTACCTCCGTAGAAATAGATCCACCAAGAGCTTCCATATCGTCTCGTCAATATTCGTTTTCCCTGGCAAGACCATTACCAACTAGGAGTACTTTCCCTGGATACGAATCAGACACACTCCGTCTACGTAACACGCTTCTTTCCAAAAGAAGTAAAAAAAGACGAAGCGAAATAGATGATGATAAAGTACTTGTTGGTAACAAAATCAGTGAAGGCCATCAAAATTTTGTAATGGCTTATAACATGTTAACTGGGATCAGAGTTGCAGTCTCCAGATGTTCTGGTGTCATGAAAAAGCTAGATGATGCTGATTTCAAATCAACAAAGAAACTTAGTTTCAATATGGATGGAAGTGAGTTAACTCCCTCTTCGAAATATGATTTCAAATTCAAAGATTATTGTCCTGAAGTATTTAGAGAAATGAGATCGATGTTTGGATTAGATCCAGCGGATTATCTTGTTTCAATCACAGGGAAGTATATTTTGAGTGAATTAGTATCTCTGGGTAAGAGTGGTTCATTTTTCTATTATTCACGAGACTTTAGATTCATCATCAAAACGATCCATCATGCTGAGCATAAGCAATTGCGCAGAATCTTAAAGGATTACTACAATCATGTCAAAGAAAACCCGAATACTTTGATTAGTCAGTTCTATGGTTTACATCGTGTTAAAATGCCATTTTCAAGTAAAAATGGCGGAAGTAGAAAGGTTCATTTTGTAGTGATGAATAACTTGTTCCCACCTCATAGGGATATTCATTTGAAATATGATTTGAAGGGTAGTACTTGGGGAAGAGTAACCTCTCTTGCAGAAGGTGAAGATATTTCTCAAAAGACCCTCAAAGATTTGAATTTCTTAGAAAGGAAGGAAGCTATCAATTTCGGTCCCTATAAGAAAAAACTCTTCTTTGATCAACTTGAAAAAGATGTAAAACTTCTAAAGAAGATTAATGTCATGGATTATTCTTTATTACTTGGTGTTCATGACGTTAAAAAAGGAAACACTTTTGGTTTGCTGAATAAGTTGTCTGTATTTGATCCGAAATCTTCAGACAAAAAGGAACTAATAAAGACAAATCCAAGAGGCATTGATCCACAATTGGATCTACCAAGTAATGTGTTTCCAGGAAGATCTCAGTATATCTTTTATGGTCACGATGGGGGGATTAGGAGTACTGGAGAGTTGGATGAACCGTTACAGCAAATTTATTATTTGGGTATTATTGATTGTTTGACGGGATATTCAACAAAGAAGAGATTGGAGACGTTCTGGAGAGGGTTATTTCATAACAGGCTGACTATATCGGCGTTGCCTGCCGGGGAGTACGGGGATAGGTTTGTTAGTTTTATCAAGAAGGGGTGTCTGAGGAAGTGAGTGGTTAGTGACATCTGAGTAGGTCAATGTTGAAATCGGGCATATGACCATTATCGGTTTCAGATCAGTCCCTACAACTCAGGAAGGTGTCCACGTTAAACAACTGTAAAATATTGATTTTAGAGTTTAGAGTAGACATTGCTACCACCATTCAGCCACGCCCACTCAATCATGCGCACTACATTATCATGGAATCCATTCGGCTTCACTTATCCAGGTATTTGCTGTGCTTATACCTACAATCTGTCATTTCATTTTTTTGTCTTATACAGGTGACTTGAATAGCTAACCTTTCATTTGTAAGACTCGACATTTATTCAAATGATCGCATTCATACCAATGTACTACCAAACCGTCGTTAATATAAACTGATGGTGGTGATACATTATTTAACTATTCATATAATTCATATAATTCATATCATATTCATATTCATTAAACATTGTAGAGCGAGGGAATTCTTGATGAAGGGTAAAAAAGCTGATTGGAGTTATTAGTTGAGCAAGTGATTCAAAATTGTTTCTGTTTATCATAGAATGGCTCCAGATCAGTATTTAATAAGAAATCTTTGATTCCCTTCTATTTCAAATCCAAAGTACACCTCAAAAGTACTTCAATCAGACAAATATCACTACAATTTAGCAATCCTCTGATTGTGACATGCGTCGTTAAAAACACTGTGAGCCTACTGCTTATCAAAATCACATTTTTGCAACATTCATTGATTATCCCTAGTAAGAGCTTGGAGTACGTCTCATAAACTGTAATATTCTCTTATAAACTGTATGAAACTATCTTATGAACAAACCAATTTGCTTCGCTTCTTAACGTCCGGTCCTCTACTTGACCGCAACTCTTCCAATGGTAAGCCCCACGTGAATTTTCAATATGCCAACTTCATATATAAGCAGATCAGTTATGGAATAATGGAATGCCAAATCACGGATCTATAATACCCTCGGAGGATAATACCCTGGGACCTATAAGAACAATCAATTGCTTGATTTTTCAGTTTCAAGAGTACAATGTCAGTTGCCGTTATTGGAGCAGGTCCATCTGGTCTTATTGGACTTGATGCCCTTATAAGAGAAGAGAAATTCCATACGATCCGTTTATTTGAAAGGAATTCAGAAGCTGGTGGTACTTGGGCTTTTTCAGATAAGCCTCCTCAACGTTTAGGAGATTTAGAAGCTTTAAGTTCTAGAAAGGCAGTTCAATTTGAAAAGAATGATCTTCCAAAAACCATTCCAGGTTATACTCCAAAGGTTTCTCAGAAATATACCGACACGTCTATCCATAACGAATTGGAATCGAACGTAGATACAATATCTATGGCATTTTCCGAGGAAAAGATCCCGCACATAATTTCTAAGCGATCGGTTGCAAAATATGGCAAAGATACGCCATTTAGACCACATGTAGTGATTAAGAACTATATTCAAAACTTGTATAAAAATAAAGGATATGATGATCATATCGAATTCAATACAAGTGTTGAATTAGCAGAAAAGACAGATGATGGTAAATGGAAGCTTACATTAAGAAGACATGGTCTTAAAGAAGATTATGTATGGTTTGAGCAATTCGATTTCTTACTAGTTGCAAGCGGATTTTTCTACGTCCCATATATTCCTAGTATTCCTGGTTTGGCTGAATTTAGAAAGGATCAGTTTGATACCTCGTCGGTAAGTCATACAAAGCAATACAGAGGTAGAGACCAATTCAGAAATAAGGTTGTGGTAGTTGTTGGTGCATCAGTTTCAGCAATTGATATGATATCAGATGTGGTAGATGTAGCCAAAAGAACTATCTCTTCAATAAAATCAACTACTGTACTCAATCCACTTTTGGGTACAACTCCATTTGAACATAAGAACTTGGAAAGACATGGACAGATCACAAGAATCGATCCAGACACAAGAACGGTGTATTTTGATGACGGGAGATCTGTTGAAGATGTTGACTCGATAATCTTTGGTACTGGTTATACCGCCAGTTTCCCATTTTTGCCCCAATTAAAAATCCCAAATAATAGAATTCATCACTTGTATCAGCTAGTTTCATACATTCCAGATCCAACCTTAGCGTTTGTGGGCGGTATTGCAGGAGGACTCACGTTTAAAGTTTATGAATGGCAGGCAGTTCTTGTAGCCAGGTTATTCTCCGGAAGAGCCAAATTGCCTAGCCAAGAAGAACAGTATGAATGGGAAAATGAGAGATTGAAGTTGCGTGGTGACAGTGAGAAGTTCAACGTGATTTTTGGTGCCCACAAGGAATATTTCGAAGCCATAAGAGCGTTGGCTGGGAATGATGGTCCAGGTAGAAAATTGCCCGAATTCGAAGATATTTGGGTTGAACAATTACTTGAAGGACAAGCAAGAAAAGCAAAGTATTTTGTTGAAAGGAAGAAGCAAAGTTATGGGGAAGCAGGTGTTGCAATGACAGGCGTATTTCGAGCTTAACAATGGAGATCAGTTCGTTTGAAGCAGAAATCTCACTCACGAAGCTTAAGTTAGTATTAATAGGACACTCCTCTTACTCAGACAAACGCGCTATTATATCTATAGACTAAATAATAAATAGCAATATTAGAAGCCAATGCGAAATGATAGACTTTAATGCCTAAATTCAGCAACCAAGTTCTTTAAGCTTTAAAAGCCTGTGTATCTCTCTCCTTTTAACTGGTAAACCTTGTAAAATGGAGTAATTGAACGATGGACTCACTGTGAAGATGCATCCCTATTCCTCTACCTGCAAAACAAGCAAAATACCTTCTTTGGCGAGCTGGTGAAATCACCAACATCCCCAGGAATTGGTGAGTATTCGCAATTAAGTGATAATGGGCCCACACATACGCCCAAGCAAACAATACGACAATATGATAGAACAATTTAAATTTCTATCTGAATGTAGGCAAACTGACCACCGTAGGTCCAGCAGATATCATCGGTCCAACAGATCGACAATTCGCATCAAAATTACATAGCTACGCATTCATTTTTTTGCAACCTAAGCTTGCTCAGGTGCACCAATCAGGACGAAAAATTTCAGCACACCAAAGATCAGCTTCACCAATGCAATCAATATTTAGATCCGTGGGTACTACCACAGCCAGACTGAAGAGTCATATCACACCAATCATAAACAATCTCAACATACCGAGAAGCTACGTCACCATAACTCCACCAGAACAACTGGATACTTCACTGTTATCCAACACCGTCACAGCAGTTGAGAACATCTCTCTGGAAGTGCCATCCGTAATTACACCAAGCACGCCGGATCATGCTACGATATCTATTCTTGGAACCCCTCCATCAGCAGTTACAATTGAGTCCCCACCTTCGGTGCCCATTTATATTCAAAATGGATCGTTGATATCGATTTATGGACCGTCTGTCGAACAGGTTCAATTAGGAACAAAATTATTTGAACCGTTCAAGAGAACCTTCCTTGGGGGATTCTCTATAAACTATCAAAAACTCCTTTCGGTGGATGTATTTTCAATTTTGGTTGGATCTGGTGGAAAATCCATATCCAGTGTAGTTGTTGATGGAAGTACCGATTGGGCAATTTTAACAAGAAGCGGCTTATTGGGATATACAGGGAATTCCTTAAGAGTTACCACTAAGATATTACCTAGAATTATCTCCAGAAAATTAGTGAAGAAAGAGAAGTTACCTAATTTGACCAAGACTGGATTGTTTAGTTGGTATAAAGCGGGATACACTTTAGTGAGCGGAAGAGGACAAATAGTTGTGAGTGGGTTTGGCGCGATATATAATGTCAATGTCCCAAGCGGAGAGGAGTTGATTGTGAAAAAAGACAATTTGGTGGGAATAACAGTGAATGATGATTTATCAGATGCAGTTATTGAAATTCAAAATGGTAAGAAAACGTCAGATCCAAAAACATCACAACCAAAGAGGACAACTCCAGCATACGCATCCATTCCATCGTTGAAAATATCGCCAATTCAAAAAACTTGGAAGTATATAGAATTCACGGGATTGAAGTTGAAAGTATTCTTTTCTTGGTTCAAAGTACCAACTTTTGATGGACAATCATTCGTGAGGATTATTGGACCAAGGAATTTACTTATACAAAGTAGTATTGGCAATTCAAGAACAATTTCAAAGGGAACCGAAGTTAGTGTGACAACAAATGACATTGAAGAGATTGAACCAACATCTTCGGATTACCTAAGCTATGTAACAATCACTCCAGGCAAACCTCCAGTGATAGAAAGTACTCCTGATTTCAAAGAGACTGCTGAGAAGATTTCGAAGAGGGGGAATCAAGCATAATCCTGCGTACCCCTACATAGAAGTATGGGGTGTCAGAATCTTCTGCAGTCACTCAGCGACAATCACCACTGTAGTTTGGCAATATAGACCTGTATATATTCAGTGTAAAGGAGAATATGAAGACTTTGTAGGATGAAGAAGTAGTAGAAGAAGTAGTAGCAGAAGTAGAAGAGGTAGTAAGTAGTAGTAGCAGAAGTAGTACAGGTAGTAAGCAGTAGTAGTAGAAGAAGAAGAAGATTGACTCATTCAACGTTTGCATGTATTAGAGGCTACTCCATTTGAATTAACCGCTTCAACGAGGCTAAAACGTTTTCCAGGGAGTCATATTGCCTAGAAACAATCTAATTATCAGCGTGCAAGAGAAACCTGGGGCACAGATGACTCACAATTTAAATTCAATTCCTTCATAGGATCTCGTAGACAATGGGAGATTGGAGATAACGATACATCAATGAACAGTGGAGTCTATATAGTGAATCATTGATTTAGCGATTTACGCTGATAAGTCCAAAAAACACCTTCAACAATTTCTTACCCATTCGAGTTGAATTGAATCGAGTTGAAATGTAGTAAGCTGTATTACTCATACCTATGATATCACCACCAACACTGCCAAAGCTTATTCAGAGCTTGCGTGAGTCAATTTCTTATCGCCGTTTTGTGACTCACATAGAAATCTCGAAACTACAAAATGATGGTTATCGTAACCAGTTCAGATTAGCAATGTTTGGATTAGAATTCCGCAAGAAATACTTCAGCCTGTTGGATCCTCAGGTAGTCTCAGTCAATCATGGATCGTATGGATTGACCCCAGACCCTGTGTATGATGCCTACTTCAAGGCCGTAAAGAGTGACTCCCTTTACCCTGAAAGACAACTCAGAGTTACTTTGTTTGAGGAGTATCTCAAGGCAGTGAAATTGGTGGGTGAATTCATAAAGGCTGATTATCGAAGCTTGGCTATTGTACCAAACGCCACGCATGCTGCCAATACTATATTACGAAGCTTTCCTTTGGAAAAGAGTGACAAAGTAGTTGTAATTGGAACAACAATATACGGGGCAGTTGGGAACACTATTGAATATTTACGCGAGAGCAAAGGAATTGAAGTTATAAAGCTCCAAATTGAGTATCCTATATCCGATGATGAGTTGTTGGCGTCTTTTGAAAAGACCTTTAAAGAAGAGAAGCCAAAGTTGGCTGTTTTTGACGCCATCTCTTCAATGCCAGGGGTTCGTGTACCATTTGAAAGATTGACTGAATTGTGCCGGAAATACGATGTTGTGTCCTTAGTGGATGGTGCCCATGTGATTGGTATTCTTCCGTTAGATTTTACCAAATTCAAACCAGATTTCTTTCTTTCCAATTTACACAAGTGGTTGTATGTTCCTCGTGGTAGTTCTGTGTTGTATGTTGATCCAAAACATTTCCGTTCAATTCAATCATTCCCAATCAGTCACTCATTTGTTCCCGAATCGAAAGTACTCACTGAAGAAGAGCAGGCTAATTTCCTTATTAACAAGTTTCTGTTCACTGGTAGTACTATATTTGCTCAGCTTGAATCCATTCAAGCTGCGTTGACGTTTAGAAAAGACGTTTGTGGCGGTGAAGAGGAGATTTGGAAATATTGCCACGGTTTGGCCCTTGAGGTTGGTGAAACGTTGCTGAAGAAGTGGGGTACGTCTGTGCTTGAAAATGCAGAAAGGTCGCTCACTACCACAATGGTTAACGTTGCATTACCTAAGACGGTCTTGACAGCTAAGGAACTCAAGGACAATTTTGTTGAAATCAACGAAAAGGTTCACAATCAAATGATTGTAAATGATAAAACGTACGTTCCTCTCGTTGCTGTTGGAGATTCGGTGTATGCTCGTTTCTCGGCCCAGACTTATAATGAGCTCAGTGATTATGAGTTTGCAACCGAGGTTTTATTCGAAAGGTTGAGAGAGTACAAGTTGTCGAAATTATCTGAACTCAAGTTATAATTAGTCTATTATACTAAATATTGTTCTATGAATGAGGTACCTTCTGTATATCCTGCGTAGCAGGTACAGGAGTATATACGTGAAGAGGAACCTTTGTCATCAAACACCCTCTTGCTATACGTTCATACTTAATTCTATGCAGCCATTTTCAAATTTCCAAATTTAGTCCATTTCTTTAAGATCAAACCTACTTCAACTGTATCCTCACTCTTACTTCTCCTGAGAGACAAATTCAAGACTTGACGGACGTTCACTTCACTTGTTTCTCTAATGTATATTGGAACTCCCAACTGACTACTGTATGACGTTAAATCGTGGCAGCACATGTTGAGATCTCGGGCATTGTAGTCTAGTCCTTCAAAAACACCAAAACATGTCACCAAAGTGCATCTAGGTACTTCATGAAGAGAGTGGATCAACTCTGTAACCTCACTCAAATCGCTGACCAAGACGACATCTATGCGTGGTAGTGTGTTGATTTCACTGACATTCAAGCTGTCACTCGAAAGTTTACTCAAAGAATGTATTTGCAGCTCAGAAATGAGTACTTTTGCAATTGAATCATTCCTTGAGTTGGATAGAACATTGATAACAATCCTAATATAGTCATTTAACGTGATTTCTTCTTCTGAGTAGAAGAGCATTACATGGCATGTCTTTTGAGTTACTTTTTTACTGTGAGATCTCCTGTATCTTAGTTCGGGGCATCAATTTCACTTCAGCGTAAGGTCGTCATACTTATCCACCAATGTAGAGATTATCAAAAGATTATATCAGTTGCTGGATTGCTATAAGAGAAGGCATACCAACTTCTTCATAGGAGATTCAAAAAATTAAACCTACATAGTAGATTTGTTTGAACAAATGGAGGAGTTAAGAATCGAACTCAAGACCTTTCCCATGCTAAGGGAACGCGCTACCAACTACGCCACACCCCCGATTTGATTGATTAACTTAAGCTTGATATAGCTATATGATAGTAAGTTTTGCCATTAATTCATTTTCTGGCCTGAAATCATTCAATAATGTTTTCGGCACCTTCACCAAGCAATACCATATTCCTCTGATAGACTCACTTCCTTACTTCATGAAGAATTCCCCTAATACTTAATTTAATATGATCATCGAAACCTTCCAAATTAGGCTCCCTTGTGTACACTCCCGCACACCGTCCAATTTTAATTAGCAAAAAATCTGATAAGAAAAGCACTAACTGTTTCTACTTCATGGTTGAGAAAGAAAGAGAAGAGGGGATTTTCCGTATGTATATTTCATTGCTAAGAGGATTGTTAGGGGATGTTAGAATATGATTGATTAGTAGGCATTGATTGATATGACATTGGGAGAGTTATATTCGTGAAGGAAGAATTAGAGCAAGGTATTAGTTGAAATTGCATTGAGAGTTCAATAGTAATCAGGATTACAGATTGTGCGCCAGCGTACTTGGCGACTCAGCTTGGGATTGGAATACTGTGATTGCCAGTACTCATTTTGAAAGGATTAGTCGTCAAGTAATTTCAAGTGCACGGTGAGAGTGTTTAACATTTGCTCATGAGATAGTCACTCAATGAGCTGAAAGTGGTTCTATGTCTCAGAATCCAAATTATTCCTGAAAGGGATTACTTTGGGGAGTAAGTACGCCATTGAGAAAGTCTTGCGAAATCTTCGAGATACTTGGAATGCTAAGAAACAACTTGTTGGTTGCTTCAATTGCGACTAAAAAGGTTGAATTTGTTTATGATTTTACCATTGGTGTACTGCCACTCCCATTTTAAGCTCATTTATTCTTCCACAACTACTCAATATTCCTTATACAGTCTGCGAGGCGTTCACTCCTCGCGAGGTGATTCATACTGCTCATATATGATATGAAATCATTGTCAGATCTCAACTTTGATACTAACAAATAGGCTCTGCGGAAATGTCACTCGTCCAATTATACGTCCCAACCGAAACAGCCCGTGATATCATCTACACTATCGGTCAACTTAATCTCATCCAATTTCGTGACTTGAACTCAAAGGTGTCCGAATTCCAACGTGCTTTCGTAAAAGAATTGCGTAAATTAGATAACATTGAAAGACAATACAACTTCCTTAAAACCCAACTTGACAAACAAAATATTCCAGTTAAGATTTTCCCTTACGATCACCAAATCGTATCACAAGGAGATATTGAAGAACTTGGAGAAGATGCTCAGTTGTTGGAAGATAGGGTTGGACAATTAATCGGATCTACTGAGTCCTTATACGAAAGACAAAGAGATTTGAAACAACGTAAAGCTGCTGTTCAAGGTGTAGATAATTTTTTCCGTCTCCATTCAGTCACCGAAGATCCTGATTTGTTGAGTCAATTGGAATCTCAAGATTCTGGTTCGGCTCCTTTTATTACTGGTGTGATTTCCAGAGAAAAGGTTTCTACATTACAACAAATCTTATGGAGAGTCTTGAGAGGTAACTTGTATTATCATTCTGAAGAATTGACCGAACAAGTATTTGATTCGAAATTAGGAAAATTTGTTAGCAAGAACTCGTTCATCATCTTTTCTCATGGTAACATTATTTATGATCGTATTCGTAAGGTTTGTGAATCGCTTGATGCTGACTTATACAAAGTTGATTCAAGCCATTCATTACGTGAGGAACAACTTGTTGAGATCAACTTGCACTTGAATGATCTTTCTACTGTTGTCAATCAGTCTGAATCAGCCTTAACATCCGAATTGATTGCCATTTCTAAAGACTTGGCTAAATGGTGGGAAGTTATTGCTAGAGAAAAGGCAGTTTATCAAACCATGAATCGTTGTGATTACGATGATTCAAGAAAAACATTGGTGGCAGAAGGTTGGGTACCTACTGATGATATTGAAGATTTAACCAGTTCTGTGAAATCACTTGAAAATTCTTCTAGTATGCCAACTATTATTAATGTTCTTGATACCAAGAGAACTCCTCCAACCTTCCATCGTACCAATAAATTCACTGCTGCTTTCCAAAGTATTTGTGATGCCTATGGAATTGCTACGTACCGTGAAGTCAATCCTGGTTTAGCTACTATTGTGACATTCCCATTTATGTTTGCTATTATGTTTGGTGATTTAGGTCATGGATTTATTTTAACATTAGCTGCTTCTGCTTTGGTATTGAATGAAAAGACCTTAGGTGCCATGAAACGTGATGAGATCTTTGACATGGCTTTTACTGGTAGATACATTTTATTGTTGATGGGTGTATTTTCTATGTACACTGGATTATTGTATAATGATGTGTTCTCCAAGTCCATGAGTTTATTTGAATCTGGATGGATTTGGCCCGAAAAGTTTGAAATTGGTGAAACTTTGAGAGCCACTTCTGTTGGTACTTATTCATTTGGTTTGGATCCAGCATGGCATGGTACCGAGAATGCGTTGTTATTCTCAAATTCTTATAAGATGAAATTATCTATCTTGATGGGTTACACTCACATGACCTACTCGTACTTGTTTTCGCTTGTCAATTATGTACATTTTGAGTCCGTCATTGATATTGTTGGTAACTTTGTTCCTGGGTTACTTTTCATGCAAGGTATTTTTGGTTACCTTTCTTTAACTATTGTTTACAAATGGACTGTAGATTGGTTTAAGGTTGGCAAACAACCTCCTGGATTGCTTAATATGTTGATTTCAATGTTTTTGGCCCCAGGTACCGTTGCTGAAGAATTATATCCACATCAATCCAAGGTCCAAATTGTGTTACTTGTCATTGCTTTGATTTGTGTACCTTGGTTATTACTTTTGAAACCTTTAGTTTTAAAGAAGAAATTGGATAAGGAAGCTGAGTACAAGTTGTTGCATCAAGATGAAGAAGTCGAAGATGATGACGACGAACCTCATGAAGGACATGAATTCGGTGATATTATGATTCATCAAGTCATTCATACAATTGAATTCTGTTTGAATTGTGTTTCTCATACTGCATCTTATTTACGTTTATGGGCTTTATCATTGGCTCATGCTCAATTGTCCACTGTATTGTGGACAATGACTATTGGTGGTGCTTTTGGTAGAACCGGTGTTTTGGGAGTGTTCATGACAGTTGTTTTGTTTGCCATGTGGTTCACTTTGACAGTAGTTATTTTGGTTATTATGGAAGGTACCAGTGCCATGTTGCATAGTTTGAGATTGCATTGGGTTGAAAGTATGAGTAAGTTCTTTGAGGGTGAGGGAACCTTGTATGAGCCTTTTGGATTTGAGGGATTACTTGATCTTTAGTTGCAACTGAGTGAGCAATCATGGATTTCACTTAATAACGTGGGATAATCCACATGCGTGAATAACAAAATTAAAAAGATTCTATATAAAATAAGACAATAAGAATGTTTATTTGTAGCTACCTCTTTGCAAGTATCGTCTCTGTACTTAGCCGTATCACTGGTGTACGCTTACGTACACACAAAATGTTCCACCATTTTTGAAATTTCGCAGCTCATCGCAAATTTCACCAACATGTCCCTCCCAATAACCACGATCCTCAAACAATTGGAGAGTTCCCCGGATTCAATCTTGCCGATCTTGTCATCCCTCCATAATGACAAATCGATTTTATCAAATTTAAGCAAATCAGAGACAAAGCATCTTGTTCTGAGAACACTCAACCTCGCAAGATCGCCAAATGTATACTCAAAATGGTGCGGTATCAACATCCTCAGAGTTGCTGTGGATAACTATACCTTGCTTGCCAATGAAGGTGTTTCTATTTTAGGACAATTAGTCAAGAATTTGGAGCAATACAATGAAACAATCGATATCAAGATCTTAAACAGTACTGTGGGAGCTATTGATTTCACTGCTAACAAAATTAGAGGAAAACCAACTTTAACCAGAGAATTATTAACTCCAAGATTGTCCACCATCATTGGACTTCTTCTTGAAAAGTTGCATTACAATCCGCTTGTTATCATTAAATCATTAAGAGTTTTGATCCAAGCTCATCCAACCACCTTCAGACCATTTGGAAATAAGCTTAAGGCAAGATTAGTCACCTTGCTTAACCTTCCAGAGTTTGTTAACTATCCATTTGAAATCAAGGAAGTTATCTATGAAACCTTAGCATTTTTACCTGTAATTGAGAAGAATGATCCGGATTTAGTCTGGGCTGCTCAAGTCAATGACTTAATCAAGGAAATCACTTCGATTTTAGCAATTTATAGTGAATTTTTAAACGTTAACGAGGATGGTGATCTTGTCAAGTTGTTAAGAAGATTACCAACGACAGATGGGAATAAACTTTTAGAAGGACTTGCTATTGATTTGAATGAACCTGTTACTATTTTGACAGTGTCAACCAAAATTGATATTTTAGTCAATTTATTGAGAGTCTACGTAACCAAGGAAACTGCCTTTGGAGTTAAAGTTCCAATTGGACAAATTGTCATCCTTTCCGAAATAGTCTCTTCAATCAGTTTGAAGTTCTTGACCTTCAAATACGACGTTTCGTCAGATATTGCTCAAAATCTTGTAAAGTCAACCATTTTACAAAATCAACAAAATATTTTGAAATTGCTCACCTCGATGGCCGTAACCTTCAAAGGCAATATGTTACCACACCTTAGTAACATCTTATCATTTTTGGAAATTTTATTACCATTCAAGAACAAAAAGTTTGATTTGAGTGAATTATTATCTAATGAATCTTTCTACTGTGAGGTATTGACTTGTGTTGAAGCATACTTGGACATAGTATGTCTCATTGATAATACCCAATTATTAAAATTCGTTGACGTTGCTCTCCTCCTTGTTGATCCAAGAGTCGAACAAAAACCACCAGGAGTACTGAACAAACAAATCCAACATTCTGGAAAGAGACACAACCAAAAGAAGAAGAAGGCACAAGTCTCCATCCCATTAAGTGATTTGTTATCTCACCAGCATTTATTCAGTGAGAATATTCCAACCGGAACTTCTTCAGCTGTTAGAAGTTTTGTTAATGCTATCATTAGCAAAGTTAGTTTACCACCTACCCAACATTATAAGATCATGAGATATATCATTATCGAAACAATCAACGCTAAACATTACAATGTCGAACATGAAGTGCCTTCAGAATTGAGAACACTTCTCGTTAATGCAGTTCTTAATCCAGGATTTGAAAAGATTTCATTATTACCAATTGTATCTTCTTTGATTCCAGATGATCCAATTTTAAGTGTTTTCAACAACCCAAGATTCCCTCCATTGTCTATCTATTTGAGAAAGTATTCAGAAGACGATGAAGAAGATGTAGAAGAATCGTCCGATGAAGAAGAGGAACCAGAATCGAAGAGAAGAAAAATCGACCTGGATGGAGAGACTGCAGATATCGTAATTGAAGATGCCCCTCTTGTTGAAGTTGATTCAACTAAATTATTTACTCAATCTGTTCTCGATGAAAGTTCTGTTTTGAAGTTTGCTGAAAGAACCGAAAGAACTGAAAGAACCCAAACTAGAACCGAAGGAAATGAAGTTGTTACCGAGACTGTTGTTGAGTCTGTGGTTGAATCTTTTGAGCCAGCTGAGCTTGAAGTTGAAGACGACGAGGATTTTGAGATGCCAGAGATTGATATTGGGGATGAATCTGAGTAGGACATGTGCGAGGCTAATTCTTAGGGTGTAAAAGCTTAAATTGGCTTACTTCCCTTCTTTACAGCAATTGATAGTTAGTGGAACAGTGATAATTCTTTACAAAACGATAGTAATTCTATCCAATGCATACTTTTATAAAATTTTGTAGAACAGTACGCTTCCATATACTCTTTCTTGTACTACAAAGCCAATTCTGCCTTACCTGGGAGCTTCTACTATTGCTGCTATTTTTTGCAACCGATTCTCCACACACGACTTTTTGGTTAGCGTGTAAACATTCGAGATCAAGCTCCAGCATTCAACTTGATCAAGAATACAAAGATCAATTCTTATACTCCCTGTGTTGAATTAATTCTAGATCATTCAAAGATCATTTTGACAACTAACAACGCGTATCAGAAGGTCAAATCAACAGATCAAAGATCTACCAAGTCATCCTCACCAACTGGACTACTTCTTCCTAGTCTTATAATGATAGTAACAGAGGATTTAACCCCTCATCAAATATCACTACTATTCCTAATCAACCTATACATAACAAACAAGATCCCCAAGAATGGAGTCCTCCTACAATTTCTCACCAACCAACTTACTGGAGAAGTACTCACAGTCGAAAATGAAATTGTGCTCCTCCCAACGTTGAGTGATTTATGTGATCAAATAGGAGATGCTCAAGATCAACTCCTATCCGAATTATGGTTAATCAAAGAAGTTTCTGATTTGGAAAACAAATTCACAGAGTTATACAATCGAATAATTGGACCCAATATGATATATACAGAAAAGGGGAAGATTTCTTCCAGATCGATAATGGGGATGTTTATTTATAAGGTTATAACTTCATTTAGATTGTTGAAGTTTGAAGAAGTATTCGTTCTTTTTAAGCTGTTTATTGATTACAGAGGAGGTAGAGAGGCGGAGGATGGGGAGGAGTTATTCATGAAGTTAAATAAACAATTGGAGGATGTTTGGGGTCTTCACAGTGATTCCCATCTGAAGGACCTCACTCTCGATTCGGAGGGCGATGTCAATTTTGGGGCAAGCCAACTCATATCCAAAAATTCACTAAAACTGCTCCTTGCTAAACAAATCTCAATAATAGAATCCTTTGGTACTCCAGTTCCTCCTCGTCTCAAGTCTATCATGACGCAAATGACATCTTCCAACAATATTCCATCATTTTATTACATCCAATACCTCGAAAATCTTCACACCTCCAATTACCATGGAGCATTCCAATCACTTCATAAATACTTTGATTATATGGTGCTGAACAATTCCAAATATTTTTACCATTTTGCATTAATCTCAAAAGCCTCACTTCATCAATTCTTTGGAGAAGATGAAAAAGCTATTGATTCCATCGAAGAAGCGATTTCTGTAGCCAGAGAAAATAAAGACAATTCCACATTGACATTCATTTTAAGTTGGTTGTTCAATTTCATGAGGAATAAGCCTGAACTATGGCATTTACAAAGCTTTGGTACCACTAATACGGAAGTTCAATTATTGGATTTCCTAATTCAAAAGTCACAACTGGTAAGCTTATCTTTGTATTCCAATAGTTATAATTTCAAGACGTTACAGTTAATAAACTCAGGAGGAAAGGAGTATTTTGAGACCTTATTAAAGGGGACTTTCATTTCTCTACATGACAGCAGCGTTGACTCGTTTGTGAAATCAGCAGAATTACAATCTATTGTGTGGGATGGAATGGGAGTTACTGTATTGAGTGAAGTGTACCATGATATTGCGGTGGAATTGTCTGATAAAGAAATGGATAAGTTCTTGATCAAATTAAGGTGGTCTCGTTATATGGACGAATTGAAGGATTCAGTGATTCTTCAAAATAACCATTCTCTTTTTGGAACGTATCAAGTGATTTTGATGATTTCTGATATAAACAGAAACAAGAAATCAGGTCAATATAACGTGAACTCTCAATTGATCGAAACCTTACTTAATACCGAGATTCGAGAGTTGGATCTAAAAAATGAGGTTATTTGTTTGTATGTTCAAAATGAAATATGTCTAAAGAATTATTCATTTGCAACAAAACTCATAGAGAAGTATCTCACAGGTGAAAGCTTGAAATTACAGGTGTTACGTCTTAAGCTTTTGAAATGCAAGATCTACAAAGAAACGGGCAATTATAATAAAGGTTTAGTTAAATTGGTTAAAATTATAGAAACAGCTAAGGTTATGAAATATACAAGAATTTTATTCGAAGGAATTTTGATCTTGGCTGGATTACTTGGGAAAAGTGATTGGGTCGATGGTTTGATTAGGGATGTTATTCCAGGGGTGTTGGCATTACAAGATGAAGAGTTAAGAGATGGTTATTATGAGGTATTGGGATGGGAAGTGGTTAAGAAGGATGTTGTTGCGGGGCAGTATATATTGTGAGCGCTCGCATTAGACCGACAGCGGTATTCGTGTTACGTTTAGTAGTTAATTTGACCTTTTGGGGATCAATTCTGAGCCAAATGAAACTCACTTCCGTGAAATGTATACCTCGGATAAATTGATAGTCCATAAACTTGTAACTGTGCTAAGCTGAGTCAATACTGACCGGTGATACTTCTCCTTTGGCAAACATAGCCGCGAATACTAAAACGGTCGTAGAGATATGATGCCCCACTAGTAAGCCTTATAATTACTGAATTATTATATTTTTATATTGGTATAAGGAGGACTTGTATGATTGTCAAAATGCAAATGTCGGGCCTAGTTTGTTTTGAGCAGTGCCTTGTGCTTACTTAGTACCCAGTTGCGCAGAATATATGAATGCCAGTTAAATCATACTAAAACTAACTACCTACGATACATATAACAAGCATATTATTATTAATCACACGGTGACTTGTTAATTTAAGTAAATGTTGTGAATGAACTATAAGTTTAATACTTACCTTCAAACGAAAATGGCCAGCTTGAAAAAACTTGTCTAAAGTTATTTATAAAGTCGAATTCAATAACCAAATGGGTGTCCAAACGAGTTAGGACATTGTAGAATGCACCACGCAATGTAGTTTATCAATTCTATACAGCAGTGCTTGGGAATCAGCCAGTGTTCAGTAGAGCCAGGATATTTAGTGCTGCAAGTATCTGTGACTTGTAGAGGATTGGAGATTCTTGGGGCAAACTTTGTTGTGAAAGTCATTCAAATTGTCCCAGCTATATGGGGCACGCGTAGAACGACCTGGGTCTATATACCATCATAGAGCGATCTTAGTTGTCCCACTTATATGTTTGTAGTGCACTCAGTTCCTGATCCAGCCTAAGCTGTTCGATATGTACCATTTCTTTGTATGATGAGATGCTTTCCATAATATTCACATATTGATACACACTTACAACTTTATAGTGGTGTTGTGCACAATTTCCAAACCAAGAAATATCACGAAGTATCACATTCTACTTGTGGTAGATATGCTCGCAAGTCTAATCCTGGGACTTCTTCTTAGTATGCTCCTCAGCATCCATAGTGGCCAAAATAACCGCAGCTCCTTTCAATTGAATCACATTTGCAATCTGCTTGAAAAACCATATTGGAGCACTAACCCAAACCAAAACCGTTCCCAACCAAAAGAATTGATAATGATGCATATACAAACTAACATAGAACAACTCGTTTACTAAGCAAACAAAGAACAAAACATTTCTATTATTATAGTATAATGATAAGATTCTCAGTTGTTTTCTATCGACATTTTTATGACTAGCAGAACCTTGAGATAACATTGCATACATATGCATGTAATGGGAAGCCAAATCAAGGGAGATCAATATTTGCCATACAAAAGTCCAACGTGGATAAATTAATGAAAGGTATGCAATCAAAGAGGAAGTTGCACATCTATCCGTTACCATATCAAGAACTGCCCCAAATCTTGTACCTTGATTGAATTTTCTAGCAGCATAACCATCGAATGCATCGAGAAATCCAGAAATACCGTATAAAACTAACGTGTAAATTGGATGGTTTTTCATCGTTATAAACGACAACACTGCTGTTAAGATACGAAAATACCCGATCAAGTTAGGAATGTATAGGAAGATTTCTTGTATAGTTGTCATGATGGAATTCTTTGATGAATATCTTTGCAAAAATGTTGAAATAAGACTTGAATTGAATGATTTATAATAAAGCTTGATAATATCAATTTATTGATGAATAATAAACTCTGCTATATTGATTAATTACAGGTAAATCAGTCAAGTAATGGAGTAGCAAAGTTATAGATGATTCAGTTTATTCGGCAAAAATCCACCGAAAAAATGGCCATCGTTTTGGGGCATCATTTTGAGGCACCATTTTGGGGCATCATTAGAGTTCCTGGAAAAGCAAGCTTCCTACCGGGGCTGAATATATTGGCAGAAGCGAGCTTGGATTGGTAGATTAGATGTTATAGGGGGTTATGTAAGTAAATTGGAAGGTTTGATATAGTCTTTAAGTACAACTTCTTATGAATGTATCCGCATTAGCCGTTGAGAATACTAAGAGTGAGAGTATACCGTTTGAACATCAAACCTGGCCAATTTTTACTAAGAAATATGCCGGGTTGAATTACATAAACATATGTAACATTGTAACGAATGGTTGCAAATTCTTACAATTATACAATGATAAGACATTAACCCCAACGTTACACCTTTTTTGAGTTATATATAGAATCCAATTTCATTCATATGATATTCATATGATAAGTTATTACTTAATAAGGTAAGTAAAAAATTGTCTCACCAAGCAGAGCAATGATTTGGGTGGATTGTTTGAGGATGTTCTCTTGAGTTTAAATAGTGGGGTGGATTATTACAGAAGTTCCGCTATGATAAGCCGGAAGGAATTGAATGAACATTTGGGTTAGTATGAGACTGTTAGACATTCTATCACCAGAGTGTAGATCTGTAGACTAATTTAGTTACATCATGTTATAAAGAAAGTCCGAGGGTAGATCTGTAGACTTGTTTAGTTACGTCATGTTAGGAAGAAAGTCTGTCCATCGAGGACATTGACGACTGCCGAGGCAAATTTATGCTCACCAAAACAAGGACTTGATAGCGGACATGTTGTATCGAGATTTCTACACAACTAGTATGATAACGTGACACTCAACTCGGTTTGGGTAGCCACTCCACTCCACAAGCGTATTTCCAACCCCAATTTTAATTCGTATACGAATTCTTCTATTCAACAAATTGTTGCAAAAAATATGAAATGGTTGCATAAAATCAAAAACAGCATTGATTTGCTTCTAAGGTAAAATACGTCAGGTTGATGTCGTGGTGAATTCTGGATAAATCAGAGTTTAATCTCATTGGTGATTTTTGGATTCAGCTACGTGGGGCTAAAGTGTAGAGTTATGGAGACTTAGTTCACATTTTACGCCAAAATGGTACTACCTCTGAATGAGCGCCCCAATACAAAAGATAATACTTCGTTAGACCTAAATATATTCAGGTTTATACAGAATCATTGATCTCGTACGTTATATTGTGGATATATGATCTTACCAAAGAATAATGCCAGCTTCACGATATAAACAATACTAATCGGTACTAGTTCATTTCCCTATCACGTCTCAATGCAACAACATTCTATTCGCTTCTTCCAATTCTACTTCTTCTATTCTACTTCTTATTCTTACTTCTACTCTCACTTCAATTTAACCACAACTTTCAATCCGCACCAAAAATATTCAACAACTCACCATGACCCAATTCTTGAACTACAAAGTTGATTTATTTCTAAAAGATGGCAGTAAATCATCTGGGGTGATCTCGAAAGCTACCCCCAATGGTCTTACGTTGGTAGATAGATCACTTGTTTTGAACGTTGATTCGATTGATATCATGGATTTGAAGGTTGTTGGATATCCAAGTAATGCTTCACAGAGTGGGCAGATCTCTCAGGGAGGTCAATATCAAGCTAGTCAGACAAGCACCCAAGGAAGTCGTTCAGTATCACAAATCCAGTCATCTCAACCAGCTCAAAGTGGATTTTCAGGCTATTCTGGTCAATCTGGTCAATCAAGCCAAACAACCGACTCCGAATGGAATCCAAATTCAATCAAATCATCTGGAGACTTTGATTTTGAAGCAAACCTTGCAATGTTTGATAAAAAATCAATTTTCAAGGACTTCCAACAGAATGATACAATTCTGCCAAAAGAACGTTTGGTTGGTCATAATAAGAAAAAATATGATAACGATGAAATGGTGCTTACTGGAGTAGACAATTGGGAAAGTATTGGAAGTGGTAACTTAAAGAAAGAGAGATCATCTTTCACACCACCACCACCACAAACAACCAAGAGCTCAACCACCACTCTTAGGGATCCATTCAACCAACAAATCAATTTGGCAACCCCAGTTCAACTTCTTGAAATTGAACGTTTAACTGAAAGTTTTGGAATCGCATCTTCAATAACCGTGGAAAACTGTGCATCCAACCTTTCCCAATTAATAACGTCCCAAATATTAGGTGGATCATCAAGATTGAGTAATAAAAAGAACCATAATTTACCTCCTTTGGTGGTGCTTTTAATTGGTAGCACAAGATGTGGTAGTAGAGCATTTGCCACCGGTCGTCATTTAACAAACCATGGCATCAGAGTATTGGCGTTTGTATTGATCGACAGTGATGAAATATCAGTCCAAAAAGGCTTGTTTGAAAAATCAGGTGGAAAAATGGTCAATTCGTTTTCCGAATTGACTCAAATTATAGATCACGAATTGAACAGTCCTGTAGAATTGATCATTGATGCTTTACAAGGATATGACGAACATCTCGATGATCTTTATTATACAGAAAAAGATTCGTCATTGCTCAAAGAAGTCATTTCTTGGAGTAACAATCAACCTGTACTTTCGTTAGACATTCCCTCAGGAATTGACGGCGGGTCGGGAACTTCTGCTTCAATTAGAATAAATTGTAGATGGTGTGTTTCAATGGGATTACCAGTTATTGGAATATTGCATGCTTATAGAAATGGGTTGATTGATGATATAACTCATTATTTGGTGGATATTGGAGTACCAAATAAGATTTATGGCTTGAAGGGGAATTTGAGGAAGTTTGATGGGTTCTGGTATTACTCGGAGGGCTGCATAAGGATGAATGTGAGTGCGAGTGAGGATGCCGTAAAACATAGGTGAGGGAAGTGATTTTGAGTCTCAATCATAATCCTTATAGTGACCAAGTAAGAATAGAGTACAACCAGACTGTGAGCCATGATATGACCCAATCTCGTCAAGAGCCCAAAAATTGTCGAAGTTAATTCAATGTTTTGGAATAATAACAAGGAGAGGTACTTGATTGCACCACGTACGCAGTGAGTTCTATCAGTCATCTCCGGACATCTTTCAATCACTCTTTCACTACAATGGACTATCCAAAAATCACAACGGCTGATTCACCTTGAACACCCTGTAAAAATATTGACCAATCTAGGTTATGTATGTACAATAGAAATAGAAATTAAAAGCTTACGCCATGTAATTGATTGTGCATGCCAAGATATCGTGCTAGAAGAATTCGAAGCACTTACAAAATATAATTTCGCAAGAGATTAACGATCTAGTCATCTTTGATGACTACGTGGGGTGCAAGATCAGGGGAGTCATTCTATAAGATTGCGATGTACTGCTCGACTCTAATGATTGCCTTCTGGGTTCGTATTGTAGATTCGCAAAACCGTTTTTGTTCTACACAGCCTGGGGCGAAGTTCTCCTAACCAGTACGCATAGCCAACTTCGGGTGTGATTCTAGGTTGCAATAATATATAATATAGCTCCCGTATCTATGTAGTCATAAGTGATAAATTATAGCAAAGTTCAATACTGAAATAATTATGACTCAAAAGCTCTTGGGAATTATTAAATTAACACCAACAACAACAGTACCTCCAAATGATTATTATATGTTAAGTCTGGTTGCGTCCAGGTTGAGTGTATCAATTGCTACTGAAACCAATACTCATAAGCTTTCAACCCTATCCAATAAGTTAAATGGAGCATTAGCATCAATAACTATCGTTAGTGCGCAAAATTATTTAGCTACCGCTACAGAGAATCTTCCATCTGCGACAAGTGCCATACTTGAAGCTGCCTCACAATTAGAACGCTTATCCGAAGAGACCCTTCAATACGATAGTTATTTAAAATTACTGCCTAATGTCATTTTTGCAGTCATTTTTGGCGCACTTTTCATGTCCCAAATTACTCTTTTTGTGTGGTCCAAAAATGTTTATTTTGCAGCTTGTTTTATAACTGCAACTGGATTGGAGTTTGCCGGATATTTAGCAAGGTGCCTTTATGTGGGACAAGAAGAAAGAGGATTGTATGCATGGCAATGTATTTGTTTAACAATAGCACCAACATTTATGATGGCTGGTATGTATTTTCTATTAGCACAATTAATTATGATTAATGGCTGTAGAAGTTCAAGAGTAAAGCCAATATGCTGTGCCTACTTTTTTGTTGGATTTGATTTGATTAGTTTGTTTGTTATATCTATTGGAGTTGGAGTAGTGACAGATAATATCTATAAGGGTTTCAAAATTGTTTTAAGTTCATCCAGTGGGTGTAAAATAGTTCTCGCAGGTGTTTGTTTACAACTATTCACAATGACAATCTTTATTGTATTACTTATAGATTATTACTACAATAGTATCTTCAATTTTATGCTGTCAACTCCAAGAACTTTGAGTGCATTTTTAGGTGTTATATTTGCAACCAAAAACTCCATAGAATATAGAAAAGAATTGGAAGACAGTTACGATCCAAGATACAAAAAGCAGAGAAACAAAAGCCCAGTAATGTTTAGAATTTTGCCATTGGCTATTTTTATTGGCGTTTCGTTGGTTTATATACGATGCATTTATAGAATAATTGATCTCGTGAAGGGCACTAATGAGGCTCTCATGATATCACTTGATGGTACGATGATGGCCATGGGGTGTACAATCTTTGTCATCTTTCATCCTAATTTGGTGTTTGGTTTGGATTATGATGCTCTGATGGGAGTTATGAGGAAGCAGGCCGCAGAGATGAGAAAAATAGAGAGAGAAGAGAAATGGTATCGAGAGAGGGCACAATTATGGGAATGTCCCAGTCATCGTGAATATCCAGGTCCTAGTTCGGGTCCTCGATGCTGATTTGGCGATACTCTCAAAAGAAGCATCGGAAATTTAATTCATGGTGAGCAGTAAGCCGGCTTTAAACCGGACTATGTTGAGGCATACACATTACAGCAAAGGCTGGGAGTTGTTCGTCCAACAATAATGAACTACAAATTCTATAGCAATAGGAAGCGATGAAGAATAATAAATAATACTAATATGTACGTAAAAAGGTGACTCTACTAGGTGAATTGCTACAAATAGCAAGTATATCTATACTCTCACAGCCATTATCCCAGCTAACCAGATCCTACATTTGCACCCAATGCCTTTGCTGCAAAAGACGTGCCCGAACCAAATCACCCAGTCCACTTCACATTTGGCGATGCAAATAATAACACCTCCAAGTCCTATGAATTTCACTTCAAATAATTGGAATCAATCGGGTGGATTTGGTAGCACCAAACGCCCTACTGATACTCCAGATAATTCTGGCCCAACCGGAGGTTCTTTGTTTTCCAAAAATTTTGGTGGATCTGGAAAGTCAACAAGTGCATCCAGTGGATTGAACTTGTTTGGAAATACTAGTACAACGAATCCTGCAAGTGCGGGAAGCACTTCTAATAATTCAGGAGGAGGCTTGTTTGGGAATAGTAATACCAATGCCACTAGTAACTTATTTGGGAATACATCGAATGCATCAGCAGGTAATTCTACGACTGGCGGAGCTGCGACAAACAATGCCACCAGCGGTAACTTATTTGGATCAACTGGTAGCTCCAATCTTTTCGGAAATAGTCAATCGAAACCAGAATCAAAACAGGGAGGTCTTTTCGGGCAAACTTCTGGAGGAGGTCTTTTCGGTCAATCATCACTGCAGGCACCTTCCGGTCCATCAGGTCTCTTTGGACAATCATCAACATCAGGTACATCAGGTACATCAGGTCTCTTTGGTCAATCAGCAACATCAGGTACTTCAGGTACATCAGGCCTCTTTGGTCAATCTGGTGGCCTTTTTGGTAAATCGGGTGCTACTGGAAATAATAACTCACTGGGTGGACTCTTTGGTAATTCACCCGCTACAGGAAATACTGTCCTGGGGGTCAATAGTAACCCACTCAATTATCCACCACTGATAAACAACATCACCACAAATTCCATCTTACCATCATCACTAACTTCGAATCTCTTCCCGGAGTCCACACCAAAAAAGAGAAGATTCTCAGTGGTTGAAAAACCAAAGACTTCCCTCCTAGGAAGACTTGGACGCACATTCAAATTATTCCGTACTCCAACAACCAACTTTGATATCAAGGGCTTATTCACGCCTTCAAATTTCAGTAAACCTGAAATCAAGAAAAAGTCGTTGAGAACAGCATACAGTGCCAAAGGAGTCGGTAGTGTAAAACGATTAGTTATAAAATCAAAGCCTTTGAACTTTCATTTGATAGATGCAGATAAGGTTTTGAAGAGACGTAGAATAATGAGTGTTGAAAGCAGTGATAGTGAGACTGATGAGGAGGTGGAGGTCAATACGAGCAATGTATTTAGGCATGGCGCGGTGAAGGAAAATGTATCGAAGGCGCGAAAGGTGTCGACGACTGGTGCAAAGGTTTCATCCGCGAAGACGTCGAAGTCCGGTACAAACACAGCTGCTACTCTGACAGAGTCAGTCGTTAAAGACAATGGATATTATTCCTCTCCAACCATTGCTGAGCTCTCCCAATTGACACTCCAACAAGCAACCAAAGTGGAGAACCTCGTCATTGGTCGCCTTGGATACGGTCAAATTGCATTCTCATACCCTGTTGACCTTTCTCACTACATCACCATTGCTGCGAAGGAAGGAGTCACTCTCGATAAGGTTCTCTTTGAAAGAAAATTCTCCATTGCAACTAAGCATATCCGCACACTTCCCGATCATTACGAAAACGGAGAAGAAATCAAAATCCCAGTTGGATTTGGTGTAAATGTACCTGCCACACTTACACTTGAAAACGTAGAACCTCAAAAGAACACAACATCCGCAGATTTCATCAAGTATTTACAACACCAACCAGGGGCAGAATTTGTTACTTACGATCCTATGACATACAAGTGGGTTTTTAAGGTCAAGCATTTCTCTGTTTGGGGGTTAATCGATGATATAACCGAAGAGGATGGAGTCAAAAACCTTGTAGAATTGAAAGGATTGAAAAGGAAGCAAGACGAAAAAGAACTAAGAGAGAAGGAAATAAAGCAAGAATTCCTTGATAGGCAGAAATACGAGAATCAAATTCGAGATCAAAAATTTGTACAGTCGACTCAGGGAGTGCCAGGTGGTTTTTCTTTTGAGGGAACCAATGAGTCGTCACCTTTAGATGTGAAGAGGGGGATATTAGAAAGGGAGATCGAAAGTGCTAAGAGGAGACAAGCTAGTAGGGATCTTCTTGATGTAGAGATATTGAATAGACTAAGCGATGATATTGAGGAAGATATAGAGGTTCAAGATCCCAATGGAACATTTTTTGGTCCGTTTCCTGGACCTAGTGAGTCTGGATCCAATGATTATCTCAAGCAAATGATCAGTTTCCTTCCCAAAAACACTAATCTCTCGGACCTTGTGAACGAAAAAGCCTACGAGCCAGAAATAACCAACGAGGATGTTTTCAATAACATTCAAATCAAATCAAACTTGCCTGTTTCAAGAGATTGGTTGGTTCAACTTGAATTATCAAACGATATTAATTCTGCTCTTAATCCGTTAGTACTGACAAGAACAGAGAAATTTGATTTGGATGAGATTGTATTTGGTGGGTTCAATAAGAAATCTGAAGAGGTTGTACCTGTCGAAGATGTTATTTTACAAGATATCGAAGAAGAGGATGTGGGTGTTTATCCGAATAATATTCCCAAGATAGTACAGATTTTGCTTGGTAATTCCAATGTAACTGTTAAATCGGGATTCCCTTTGGTGGAACCAAAGGAAAGCCAATTATTCAGCGAACTATTGCCTTGTGATCTTACTATTGAGGAGGAGAAGATTGTCAGGCTCTTATCATCATTATTTGATAAGAAGGCTCCGCAGAGTTACGTAAACGATCTTGCTATACAAAATAGACTAGTACTTTTGAATGAGAGGAGAATCTTTGGCGATTGGCTTAAATTCTATAATAAGTCTCAAATCGACGAGTTGTACAATAAGGCTGCCGACGACTTCGAGCGTATATTTATTCTTCTACTTGCTGGTGATTTAACATCTGCAGTTGAGTTGGCTTATAAATCTGACAATCCTCATTTGGCAGCTGCCTTAACAACTGCAGATTCTGGAGAAGAATTAGTAAGGAGTATTGCAAAGAATCAACTCCATGAATGGGAGATTATGGGTAGCAAGGTTTCCGTGGCTTTGGTTAAGATTTACCAGATTATTTCTGGTGATTTCAGGAAGTTGTTAGTTGATTTGCCTTGGAATTTAAGTATTGCTGTTAAGTTATTTTATGGAGGGAGTTCAATTCTGATTGGTGAATTAGTGAACGTACAGACTTTAAAGAATACGGTGACGGACTCCTCCGAAAACCAACAAGTTCTTGACATTTTGAAGTTGTACCACTCAACGAATATTGATTCGATTGAAGAGTCATCTCTTAATATTAAGTGGAAGTGGATCACACATAAAATCCTTCATCAGACAAAGTCGTACACATCATTTGATAGTATCACTAGCGACTTTTCATCATACCTCTCCAAGGTGGGCCTTTGGAAGGATGCCATTTTTGTTTCATCACATCTCAACTCCTCCGAATCAAACATACGCCAAATTATCATTTCCAACGTTGCTGACATAACAGCAGGTGGCCCTGATGAGATTGAAGAATTATGTGAAATTTACAAAATCCCTCGTAACCTCATCAATGAAGCTATTTCCGTTGATAATGTCAACCATGGAGACATTTGGGGTCAATGTAGAGCATTAATAGATGCGGAACTTTGGCAAAGAGCTCATGATACTATTTCTCATACCCTTGGTCCACAAGTTGCAGTGAGTGATAATGTCCAAGTTAGATTGGACTTGATGAAAATCATCCTGAAATTCCCAGTGGACCAAGACATTATTGGCTGGGATGGTGGTGTTGGCATTTATGAGAATTATTTCAAATATCTCGAATCTAAGGATTTGAAGACGTTGATTAAATTGCTTGATATTATCCCAGGTGCAAAAGATAAAAGCACCTTTGAAACAAAAACTGCTTTAAAGCTAATCTCAAAAAAGATTGGTGAGGATGTTTTGGAAAGAAAGGATGAAATTGATAACGTTGAAGAGAGGATAGGGAGACTTTATTTTGGTGAAGCTGAAAAGGGGTATTTTAGGATTAGATTGGCGGAGATCCTTTAATTCGAATGATCTTGGATCTCTGTATAGAATATTATAATGTATCATATTGAGTTGTAGGGGACAATGAAGCAAGTCGTATCTCAGGCGAATTCTTGGTGTAGAACTCGTTTAACTTCAAGACCAAGCTGAAGAAAAAACACCTTAAACTGGAATGGTACACTTAGCGGTACAATTTGTAGTCACCTGCTTGTCGCAGGTACTTTGTAGTCACCTCTTTGTCGCTACCTTCCAAGGTGCTCATAGTCATAATAGAAAAACACGTGACCAACAAATCAAGATGAGTTTGATAACTAATCGCATCATCTAATCAACAGTATGTCACCTAGTAAAGAGATAACCACACAACTTACGGCACCAGAACCTGAACATTGTCCTGGACCTGAATCTGAACAAGCTGGTAAGGAAGACGCGTGTGATGGATGTCCTAACCAAGATATTTGTTCCCTGCAATTACCGATAGGACCAGACCCTGATCTTCCGATTATAAATCAAAGACTTTCCACCATAGACCACAAAATTTTAGTACTTTCTGGTAAGGGAGGTGTTGGTAAATCTACATTCACGTCTATGTTGAGTTGGGCACTTGCTGCAGATGAGCTGTTGGAAGTTGGAGCTATGGATTTAGATATTTGTGGGCCTTCGTTACCAAGAATGTTAGGAGCAGAAGGTGAAAGTGTACATCAATCTAATTCTGGATTATCGCCCGTATATGTTGCGGATAACCTCGGTTTGATGAGTATTTCGTTCATGTTGCCAGACCCTGATTCTGCTGTTATTTGGAGAGGTGCTAAGAAGAATGGGCTTATTAAGCAATTCTTAAAAGACGTTAATTGGGGAAAATTGGACTATTTGGTTGTTGACACACCTCCAGGAACTTCAGACGAACATTTACTGGTTACAAGTTATATGAAAGAAGCTGGTATTGATGGGGCATTAATTGTAACAACTCCACAAGAGGTGAGTCTTCTAGATGTCCGTAAAGAATTGGACTTCTGTAGAAAGGCCGGGATCAAGATTTTGGGGCTTGTGGAGAACATGTCTGGGTTTGTATGCCCTAACTGTAAACATGAATCACAAATTTTCAAAGCAACGACTGGTGGAGGAGAAGCATTATGTAAAGAGTTTGGAATTCCATTTTTGGGTTCAGTACCTTTGGACCCAAGGATAGGAAAGTCCTGTGACTTGGGGGTATCGTTTTTTGAGGATTATTCAGAGAGTCCAGCAGCAACTGCTATTTTGGATGTTGTTGATAGATTGAGAGATGAGATAGACAAGTTGGAAGGTAAGAAAGAGATCTTGAAGAATATTACAAAGGACCTAGAGAAGGTTGATTTGGGTGGGGAAAGAACAGGTGATATACCTATTTTGGTTTAAGTTCACTCGTTGTGAGCTTGAAATTAGGCGTATCGTCTCCACATCCATCAAACGAACTTGTGCGCTAGCAAATTAACCAGCAAATGGTGGTTTATTCCGGAAGACAGGATTAAGAATATTGGTAAGAATCTTTTTATAAAAAGATTGACTTAATATAGCACACAGGATGTGATTATATAGAATAATAGACATAAATTTGGGAAGTATTGTAGAACATATGTGTGGATCGTGACTGTCTTGTGAGTGAAACCAAGGGTAAATGAGAGAAGTGAGGGAGAGTATAGAGATGTTCACCTGCGATTGCTAGGTACTCTTAGGCACTGAACCAATTTCTCCAATAACTACCTATAATAAAATTCCACATAAAACAACAAGAACCACATGCTACGTTACAGCTGAAACTAATTTTGTAATTCGAACTAGCCTGTTACTCTTATTAAATGGTGAGCGAACTAGAGACTCCAAGTATGCTCTGCGATGGCTTGCTCTTTTCGCACCCAAAATCCCAGGTTAAACCTAAGCAATGGCCATCCAAAATAAGCACTTCACACCATCAAGGCTCAACTCCCTTTATTCTGACTTCTCCAAATTAAAGGAGATCAACCCAGAGGGGTTTGAAGCAAACATCCAAGCCTGGTCGTCTTTACTTCAAGACTTTGTACATGAAGGTGATTCAAAAACGTACCTAAGTACAACTGGACTTTTGACTCAATTAACCCTACCGGTTTATGGTAAGCCAAATCTTGAGATGATCTTAACAGAATTGATAAATAGAAAGACCATCCAGCCTAAAAATGAATACGTACGCGGTTTTAATTTCATACGATGGATAATACCGTATAAGATTAGTGTGGAAGATGATTTTATATTCAATGACTTGTTAGTGAAAGTCTCCAAAGAAGCGTTGGCAACTATAAAGGACGATAAACTATTCAGTAGAACTACGTTGCAAGCTAGATTGAAGCTTAACTCGAACGATTTTGAGTTGGTTATACTATGGTTAACTAGAAATGGGGATATCGTTGTGGACGGAAACTACATAAAAATTGGTAATAAGAAGTTGACCGACGATGAGAAGGTTTTGATAAGCGTTGAGGAGCTTGGGTTTAGATTGGAAGGGAAGATTAAAGAGTACAATAGAAGTATTGATGAGATAAATCAAGAATTGGAGGATTTTAAATCTTCGAAATCTGAATCCACAATGAATTCGGTGGCTCTACCAAAACACATCACCCACATTATTCGCCGCAAATTAATCCTTCAGAAAGCTCTCTCCACAGCCTTGAACTCCAAAACAGAAATCACAACGATTCTAATAAAAATCTCCGAGTCCAAATTCAACATCTTGATGTATAATCAACTTTTTGAAAGTTCAAGAGTATTGAAGAATTTGAACGGTCAAATTGGAGACGTTGAGGAATTGAAAGACGCCTTGGCTGAAGAGATTCAAAGAGTTGATGAGATTGGTAGTTCATTTGGTGAGGAATTAAATCAGGATTTGGAAGACGAATTGGATGATGAGTTGAAGTTGCTATATGAAGAGTATGAGAAAGAGAAGAAGATCAAAGAGGATGCCTCAGGAAAGTCCTTGAAAGAACCAAATGAGGAAGTACGTATCCCCATGCCAACCAGCGAAACGCCTAAGGATGTACTCTCTAATGCGGATGATTTGGCCAAGTCTTTGCAAGGATTGAATATCAATGAAGAGGCGGCGAAGGGTCACGCTAATGAAGACAAAGATGCTACTGAAGTTAAACATGCTAAAGATGCTAACACTAAAGAAGATATAGAAGCTTCAAAATCCAAACACGAGGCTACGCAAGATACTCTCAAAAAACAGAAAAGTGTGGAGGAGCCACTTGCTGCATGATTCCTAAATATAACTAGAAGAATAATCAAACTGCATATCTAATACGGCAAGAAGTGTGCACAACCACGTAGATCGAACACTACCGGAAATTATAGAAGACGAAAAATGGAACCAATCAATGGATAAATTTTATTTCGCAAAAACATCTCCTTGCTGCAAATTTTAGCCGAAATGCGAACTTTATTTTCCGGGATTTGACCTTAATTGGCTTTCCTTCATCTGTCAGCCAGCCCTATTCCAGCATAAACCATCGTCTAAGATTTTGTGGCATTTTAAACTTGTTCAATTGACACTAACGCAGTGTCGCTACCCTGATTTCGACCCTATGGGCCTACAAAGAGTGCTCTACTAATTCTTATATAATATATATTCAGTATACATAGATCAACTTCGTTGCATACTTCAAATGAAGAGTACATCATAATGTACTGATTTTAGATAGTAAAGGTAACACCTGTAAGTGTTGCTTCACTATAATTGAAAGATATTAATGAAGTAGTTGAAGTCGCATGACATTAAGCTCCATTAAAGGACTCTAACAACTTATAAACTCTAAGGTGAAGAATAAAAGGATAATGGTTGGCACCTTTAACTTGTAAAAGCGCGAAATGGGTTTGGCGGGGACCATTCCAGTACAAAGCAAGATGAAATCCACTCTTAGTGCAAAAGCTTAGACATTGAGTCTAAGTATGCAGTTCACATCTCGCTGCGTGCATGCTCACCCGAGAATTTGCAAAATTTGTTGAGTCAAATTAAACAATTCAACCTTAGGATCATCATACTCTTCTCCACCCTGTTGGTGCTGTTGGCTAGCGCTCAAATTCTTAATTCCCAGTAAAATGTTCTCATTCTCTTTAATCAAAGAGTTGATTTCCACATTATTTGATTCCAACAATTGTAAAATTGTCCACAATGCAATATGCTCGAAAGTAGCACTACCACTTTGTAAGAATCTCAATAAGAAGCCATAAATCCCTTCATCTGGTTCGGACCAGTTACTTAATATATACTGCTTATGTTCATTTGATACTCTTGAACATAAATTGGCTAAAGCGGCAGCCGAGTTACCACAGACTTCACCATTTTCGCTAAAGGTTAAAGGAATCAAAACATCTATTATATGAGATTCATACAATTTAGGCTTCAAATCATCCGCTAAAGCCAAAATAGCAAAGCAAGCTGAGATTTCCAGTTGAACTGATAATGGCACCTTCAAGACTAGTTCTTTACATTTATCTACAGCACCAGCTTGTAACAAAGCAGTTCTATTTTTTTCACTCAGAGCAGCAAGATTTCTCAACGTTGATACAGCATGACATTGAATCTCTTCAGAGTCGGTGTAGTCTAATAAGCCAACCAAAGGCTTTAAGAATCCAGCATCAATAATCAAAGCTTCATTCAATGGATGAATTGAAATATTTCTAATACAAGCAACGGCAGCAAGTACTAAAGGCTGATGATTACATGTTAGAAGTTGTACTAAATGTGGTAAACCACCAGCACGAACAATATCAACTTGATAACCTGAATCTGAGGCCAAATTACGTAAAGCTAAAGTAGCTTGACATTGCACTCTTGGTGATGGAGAATCCATGAGATTTACAAGTTGACTTACTAATTTTGGTTCTGTTGTGGAAAGTTTTTTACGGTTAATTTCATCAACGGCAATGTTGGACAAAGCAGTTGTACAATAATATTGGACATCTGCATCGTCATTGCTTAATAATGAGACTAAAACAGGCACAGCACCAGCATTTACTAATTCTTGTCTATTATCACCCAGGTGAGTCATATTGAGTAAAGCACCTGTAGCATTTCTTTGAACTCTGATATCTTTTGATCTTGCTAATTTAGTCAAAGGGATTAATGCTCCACTTCTAGCAATTTTACTTTTGTTATCATCTTGAGTTGCCAAATTGGTAATGCATCCAACTGCATTACATTGAACTTCGATGTTGGTTGACATCATTTGTCTTATTAAAGGTTCCAAACCTCCCATTTCCACAATTAAGATTTTATTTTCGGTATTAACTGCCAAATTACCAAGAGCTCCACAAGCTGCTCTTTGAACTTCCGAATCATTACTTTGTAATAAAATCAAAATAGGTTCGAGAACATCTCGGTTAACTTCACGGACATCTTTTTCAGTAATTTCAGCAAATGCTAAAGCTGCACTACGTTGAAGATCGATGTTTTCGGAATACACCAACGTGCTTAAAGCACGTAATGGACCATTGGAAAAAAAATCAACATCAGACCTATTTTCTAAGTATTGCAATAATGCAGAGATAGCTTCACGTTCATTCTCAGCAAGGAGTAAAGGAGCATGAGAATCTCCATTACGTGGGGATAAACAAGAGCAACAGGCACCCATATTTTATTGACTTTGTTGGATGTTGTTTATATTGCGTTGATCGATTCTGGATAAGCTTGGTCTAATCGATTGATTGATCGGTTGTAATAACTTGTGTTAGTGGGGATTTTTGTACGGGCTATAGGAAAAAAATAGCAAGTCGTGTGGGAGTGCATATAGCAGAGAACTATAGATAGCAAATAGCCGTGTATTCAGAGAGAGGATTTAGAGGGTGTAATAAGTTGGAATGTGAAGATTCACGAATACCTGATGGGGTTTGATTAATACAGGGTGTATTTATAGATAAGGTTCAGATTGTGGACTAATTGGGTTAGATTGGGCTGGTTGGGGATTTCAGGGTAGGTCAATTTTTCCCAATTGGGTGTGGAAGTCTTGCGACAATCAGGCACCAATAGAAGGTGTGAAAGCTATAATTGGTGCTATAAATTAGTTATTGGTGCTAATTAGCCATGAGTTTGGGAATATTTGATTCTATGGCAAGTGCTGCTACTTTGGAGGGTTAGCCAAAATTACACGATCAAAGTAATGTAGACCCTGAATATCAACATTTCATGAAACTTTGATATGTCTATGATACCTGTTAAACTGACTCTGTTTTTCTCTCGTTGTATTGAGTTTACACCTTCTTGGAATGTTCCTAATAACGTAATATCTCGTTGTATTGAGATTACACCCTCTCGGAATGTCTAGTACTGCCTTGGAGACATGACTTGGTGAAGGCGCCATAGTATGGGTGGTTGTTAAACGTGCAAACCTTGAGTAACGCAATCTGGTTTAAACATTGAAAATGAACCATCGGCTGAAATAAAACACTGTTTAGGATACCACAAATTTGTATGGATTGATAGACTTTGCTCTAGAAAAGACATTAATGCAGAGGGAATCACTGAATATGACACCGCCACATCGATATGTAATATACTCGTGGAGACAAATCAATAGCTAAACTACAAGTAATGATTCTCTATTCAACCTGTATATTGCCCATCTTCTTGATAATACATCCTATGGACCTACTTCAATAACCGCAGTAAGTGATTTACAATTAGATATTCAAATCATCAACACCTGCAATAATCTTAAAAAAGAGCCCTCCTACTGTACACATGACATGGGGTTCTGCTAGAACATCTCAAACATCTTTGTTTGGTCCTCCTACCAACTACCAATTGAAACACCTTGTCCCGCTTAACTTTTAGAACAAACACGGCAACAGACACCAGGATCATCAAATTCAGCAAAACAACATTATGCAATAACCAACCATCAAACACCAACAACAATAAGATTGAAGAGTCAACAGCCAGCAACTTCGGGAAAATATCCCTCTCATTGTTGTTTCTCGTAATCAAGAAGTACGCAACATATATGATTGATACAATAAGTGGAGAGAAATTCATTGGCGGCTGCAAGTTGCAAAAATTTGGGATGTAGTTGGTTTATATGCAGGGGTATAGTGGTAAGAGATGGTAGGGTAATTCTATTGGCGGGTTAAGGTGATTTCTTTGTAGTGGTTTGGTAAATGACAGTTACTTTGTTATAAATGTCCCCTATTTGGTTAAATTCTGTTAATTTGCCTCTTCAGGGATAATCCCTGAATATCGCCAGTACTATTTTAACTTCCAATTTATTGTTAGTGTCTACCGGCTCTAGTTGTATTTTTGTAGCTGCGTATAAGAGAGAGAGCTTTCTTGGCTTGAAGGGCGTTTGAAATATTTTCAGCACTTGTTAACACCATGATGTGCACAAATAAACCCTATACAGACAAGGACCAATTCAAGAACTCCTAGCACAACTCAAGCCCTCATCCAGTAAGTATTCTGTTACACAATAAACCAAGCATTACATAATCCTTCTATTACACCTTCCATGCACAATTACATAACCCCGCATGCCATCATCAGATGTAGCAAGATAAGATTGAATTGAGTAAAATTGGACCTACAGGTGGGACTATTGTAGGTTAATTAGCATTCAATTAGCAAGAACGTTTAAAGTTTTGTGCACGTTGTTTTTGAAATTTACAGGTCTGACGGTGGGTTTACTCTTTCATAGGTATCCTCTATCATACTCTATTACACGACTTAAGTAACAACTAGGTGACTCCTCCTCCTTCTGTTCTCCCTCTGTTCTCCTTCTCCCCCTCCTCCTTCTGCTCCTCCTGCTCCTCCTGCTCCTCCTCCCCCCGCCGCACTGTCTCCCGCAGCCTCTTCCGGAGTCTGTGCGGGAGACCAAATTCGCACCGACCAAATTATTCACCACTCATGTCTAAAACAGTGCTCCTCAGACTCTCCGATTCTGGAGAACCTGTTAACACTGAGCTTATTTCCAATGGTGTTTTAATATTGCCAGCTATTGCATTGCCCAAAGATTTGGGGGATTCTGCTATTTTCAAGTTGATTTTCCAAATCAATTCGGCTGCCACTGTCTCCCAACAAGGTATCCTTAAAGTGAATGTTCCACCACAAGGAAAAGAATTCGATAGAAACGTCTATTACGATTATCCATTGGATGGAAGTTTCAATAAAGATATTTCGCTAAGCGTTGATATTTTCAGATCTGGTTGCTACAATTATTTCTTCGAATACTATAGCGATGATGGCATTGAAGACGATGAAGCGACTGCAGATGGTCCAAACACCGTTAGTGAGAAATACTACTTCAATGTCCCACCAAACTTAACGTTATCTGGCAAATACGTGCCATTTAACAACATTAACTTGGAATCTGTAGTTTCCAAATGGATTGGAAAATCTTCTGAGTGGGATGAGTTTTTTGGCAAGGTTGCTAAAAAAGGCTATAATATGATTCATTTCACTCCCTTGCAAGAGAGGGGAGAATCGAATTCTCCATACTCCATTTTCGATCAGCTCACGTTCGATAGCACTATTTTCAAGAGCAACGAGGATGCTATTAAGACGATTTCAACATTACTTAAGAAACATGATTTGTTGTCGTTGACGGATATCGTTTGGAACCATACCGCCAACAATTCGTCATGGTTGAGGGAACATCCTGAGAGTGGTTACACCGCAGAAACGGCTCCACATTTGACTGCTGCGATCGAATTGGATGCAAAATTATTCGAGTTTTCCTCAAGGTTGAAAGAACTTGGCTATCCAACCAAGATCACCTCGTCGGACCAAATCGAGAACATCGTGCGCAATGGGGTCAATAAGCACGTTCTTGAAGAATTGCAATTATGGCAATTTTATGTTTTTGACAAAAAACATCTTCTTGAGGAAATTACGCAAACTCCAGTCAAAGTGCATTTGCCAAAGAATCTCAACTCTGGAAGTACGTTGAAAGACATTGCCGCCTATGTTTTGAGAACCGCCAATACCAATTCCTCCGTCATTCTCACCACTAGATTTGCTAATAAGTTAGATCCTTCAAAGGTTTGGGCCATTGTTTCTCAATTGTACCGCACAGATAACCAGGAAACCATTCTCGAAAGAGCCGGTTCTATTATTGACGAAATCAATGCTCCATTATACGCAACCTACAATGATGATCTCAACTCCATTAAGTCCCAACTTATTGGAAGAATGCAATTTTGTAGGCTTGATTCAAATGGTCCTAAGTTAGGAGAAATCAATGAGAAAAACCCGCTTGCTGAACCTTACTTTACTAGATTCACATCCCAAGGGGTGAATCATTCCTTGGCCAATAACGGATGGATTTGGGGTGGCAATCCGTTGGTTGATTTTGCGTCCAACAAATCAAAAGCTTACCTTCGTAGAGAAGTTATTGTATGGGGAGATTGTGTTAAATTAAGATATGGTAACAAGATATCTGATTCTCCATATTTATGGTCTCGTATGATCGAATATACCCAGTTGTGTGCATCTACATTCAATGGGTTTAGAATCGACAACTGCCATTCCACTCCGTTGCATGTTGGAGAGATTTTGTTGGATGCGGCCAGAGCCGTCAACCCAGATCTTTACGTAGTTGCTGAGTTATTCAGTGGATCTGAAGAAATGGACAAAATCTTCGTGGAACGTTTGGGTATCAATTCTTTGATTAGAGAAGCTATGCAAGCTGGCAATGTTGCTGAGTTGTCCAGATTGGTCCACAAACACGGTGGTAGACCAATTGGTTCATTGACGTGGTTGCCTTTGGATGCATTTTCATATCCTGCTACTAAAGAGCCGAAGGAAGACGTCACTACTCACAGTCAAATTGATATTCCAAAGGTCTTGACCAATCAACAACCACATGCGTTATTCATGGATTGCACTCATGACAATGAAACCCCAAACCAAAAAAGAACTGTGGAAGATACTTTGCCTAACGCGGCCTTAGTTGCGTTTTGCTCTTCTGCTATTGGTTCGGTCTATGGTTACGATGAAATTTATCCTGCGTTGCTTGACGTTGTTGGAGAAACAAGAAAGTACGATTCTGTTGATAATGGGATTGGGTTTGTGAAGGCCAAATTGCATCAGATCAGAAAAGAATTGGCGGAAGAGACCGAGGATATTTTGAATGATCATGAGATGTACATTCATCATGAGGGTGAATATATCACGATCCAAAGACACAACGCAAGAACCGGTAAGGGTTGGTTTTTGGTGGCTAGAACGAAATTCTATAATGGAGACTCCCACCAAAGATTAAATCCTTGCAAATTGAACGGGACTGTTGTCAAACATGAATTTACTTATGGCTTGAGAAAAACAGGTGACTACAAATACGATGAAAAGACTTTGACTGGGGTGCCTGTGACTGTTGATGAACTCGAACAGCCAGATGTGGAATATGTCAATGGTGAAAGTGTCATTCACGTTGACCCTTCCAAGTTTCATCCTGGTTCGATCACCGTGTTCTCTACCGAGATTCCAAACGTTGATCAGAAGTTGGACGAATTCATCAAACAAGGTGCCATTGAAAGCACTCTTGGGCTTAATTTGTACGATCTCAATGCTATCCTTTACAAATGTGAACAAGAAGAGCGCGATGCTAGTGCCGGTCAAGACGGAATCTACACGATCCCAGATGTCGGCAGTCTTGTTTATGCTGGTTTTGAAGGTTGGAACTATGTTATTCGTGACGTCATTTGGCAGAACAACCTTGGCCATCCGTTCTGTAATCATTTGAGAGCAGGTGATTGGGCGTTAGACTATGTTGTGAATAGATTGACCAAGTATTCCGAAACCAGTCCTGCTGTTGCAATTTTCCAAAAATGGCTCAGTGACAGAATCGAAGCTATAAAGAAAGTGCCATACTTCTTGAAACCGCACTATTTTGCCCTTGTTATTGGAATTTCCTACGAAGCAACTAGATTTAGAGCACTTCGTCAAATGTCTCTTGCAATTCAACAAGGTACGAATTTCATTCAGAGACTTGCACTTACTTCGGTTCAAATGGTTGGCAAAATGAATAACACTTCTTTGAAAGCCCTTGAACAGGTTCCGTCGTTAGCAGCCGGTTTGCCTCATTTCAGTAATGATTACATGAGAAGTTGGGGTAGAGACGTTTTCATTTGTTTCCGTGGGTTGCTTTTAGTCACCGAGAGATACGAAGATGCTAGGTTGCATATCTTGAGTTTTGCTCAAACCTTGAAGCACGGTTTGATTCCTAATTTGTTGGACGCTGGCCGCAATCCAAGATACAATGCCAGAGATGCGGTTTGGTTTTTCCTTGAAGCTATTCAAGATTACGTGAAGTATGTTCCTGGTGGAATTGACATTTTACAAGAACGTGTGAAGAGAAGATTCCCGTTGGACGACACTTACGTCAAATTCGATAGCGAAGAAGCCTTCAGTTACGAGAGCTCCATTGAGGAAGTCATTTACGAAATTTTCAGTCGTCATGCTGCTGGTATCAAATACAGAGAGGCCAATGCAGGTCCAAATTTGGATTCCCAAATGAAAGACAACGGGTTCAATGTGGAAGTCAACATCGACTGGAACACCGGTTTGGTGCATGGTGGTTCTCAAGACAACTGTGGTACTTGGATGGACAAAATGGGTGAAAGTGAAAGAGCCCATTCGAAGGGTGTCCCAGGAACACCAAGAGACGGTGCAGCAATTGAATTGCAAGGATTACTTAAGAGTGGTTTGAGATTTGTCATTGACCTTCACAAGAAGGGCAAGTTCAAGGAAAGTTCCGTTAAGAGAGCAGACGGTAGTAAAGTCACATTCTCGGAGTGGAATGACCTCATCCAAGATAACTTCGAGAGATGCTTCTTCATCCCAAGAGATCCTCAAAAAGATTACAAGTACGATCTTGATCAAAATATCATCAACAGAAGAGGTATTTATAAAGATCTCTACAAATCAGGTAAACCTTACGAAGATTACCAATTAAGACCTAACTTTGCAATTGCAATGTGTGTTGCACCAGAACTATTCAAGGTTGAACGTGCTCACTTCGCTTTGGAGCTCGCTGACCAAGTTATCAGGGGTCCGGTTGGTATGAGAACTTTGGATCCGCTGGATTATAACTATAGACCGGATTACGTAAATGGTCCTGATACCGACGATTTTGCTACTTCAAAGGGTAGAAACTACCACCAAGGTCCTGAATGGGTTTGGTGTACGGGATACTTTTTGAGAGCGTACTTGAAATTTAGAAAGGCTTATGATGCAAAGAGTTCCAGAACTTCTGATGAGATAAGTCAAGATTTGTTATGTGCTCTTGACGAGAGATTGCAGGGACATGTTAAATGGATTCATGAGAGTCCATGGGCTGGTTTGACTGAGTTGACGAATAAGGATGGAAACATTTGTTACGATCTGAGTCCGACCCAAGCGTGGAGTAGTGGTTGTTTGTTGGACTTGTATTTTGATGTTGCCAATCAAGAGTGAGCGGACGTGAGTGAGCGAGCGGAGCGAGTGAGCGTAGCGAGGATTTAAACTGAGCGAGTGACTGAGTGAGACAGAGTGACTCCAACGAGAGGAGTTACTTGGGAATGTCTAGCCCCTTCTAGCCCGTTCGTACTGCTTTAAAGACTACCATTGCAGTGTGATTATTCCTAGAATTCAAATAAATATCTAGATTTACGATTGTAGGAGTGTATTTGTGATGGACTATGTATCCCAGTTTGAGAGAGCCTGATTCGCGTAAGTATCACTTGTAAGACTACAATGAAACTCTAAAATTGCCCCTATCCGGAACAATGCCTCGCTGATCCGGATCACCTTGTCTCCCGACTTGTTGCGGGGATCACCGGATATTCTGGAACATACTCGTAGAGGATACGAGGCATACACGGAATGATCGGGCTGTCAAATCAACTGGATCTAAAAAATAAGTTATTGGCAGTTTATGACGCTACTCTGAGAAGATTTCTTTGCACCCAAGGAGTTCTTCGCACCCAAGGAGTTCTTCGCACCCAGAGAGTTCTTTGCACCCAGAGAATTCTTTGCACCCATTGAGTTGCTTCTATTATGATGTAACCCTGTATAAACCTCAAGTAGTTGTAGTACCTTTCGTGTTTACAACGATGGCTGCAAATTGACATTGAACACAAATACAGATGCGCGTTATACTACAGATTCGTTTTTGCCAGGTATTCAGCATGAATCATGAACCCAAGTGAGTATCGACGAGCAACCAATAGAGCTTGAGAATCATATGTAATTCAAACACAACCTGTAAGAGAGCACTCCTTCAGAGGTACAACCACCAACGAAGTAATACAACACCAACGAGGTAATACAACACCAACGAAGTAATACAACACCAACGAATAATACATCACCAACGAAGTAATACAACCACCAACAAATCCAGTAATACAACCAAAAAACGTCTGTTCAATACAACACGCGCTTAGTACATCTACATAACAGCATTCCCTACCTAGTAATACTGTATTGTCCTTCACATAACCCCCGGTAATCGCATTCCTACAGCCAATGCGCCCGGTGATCGCTTCCCTTTATTTGGTGCGAAAGTGACAAGTGATGGTGGTCAACGAGAACACTTATACGAAGACATAGCCAGTGTTATAACCTATACGTTCGTCTCTTCTACCTGTATGTATGTATCGCCCTACAATTTAATCCATTCGACCCCAAATTTGGCCGTTTTGGCTTGCACCGCACTAACACATGCACTTAGTTTTCCACGGAACCGGCGTTCCCCCCCACACTATAAAACGAAACCAAGATCCAATTTTAAAGTCCCACTAAAATCAAATGTTACGTGCTTTACCAAGGTTATCTACAGCCTCCAGGTTGACCAACTTAAGAGTCGCCGTCAGGGGAATTTCACTCACCTCAACTCCAACTTCATATCCCACAAATCATGATTTTGAAAAGTACATAACTCCATCTTTCATTGATAATAAGCTCATCAAAAGTGACTCCAAGGTCTGGTTTGATATTCACGATCCGGCAACCAATAAGGTTGTCTCGACGGTTCCACAATCCACGCCAGAAGAACTCGATCAAGCGATTGCAAGCGCACAAGCTGCGTTTCCAATTTGGTCTGACTACTCGATCATCAAGCGTCAAGGTATCGCCTTCAAGTTCGTGCAATTATTGAGAGAAAACATGGACCGTATCGCTGGAGTCATTGTTTTGGAACAAGGAAAAACCTTCAATGATGCCATAGGGGATGTCACTCGTGGTTTACAGGTTGCAGAGGCTGCTTGTAACATCACCAACGACCTCAAGGGAGAAACCTTGGAGGTTGCAAAGGACATGGAAACAAAAATGATTAGAGAACCACTTGGAGTGATCGCATCGATTTGTCCTTTTAATTTCCCTGCAATGGTTCCCTTATGGACCTTACCTTTGGTTTTAGCCACCGGTAACACCACCGTTATTAAACCGTCCGAAAGAGTCCCAGGGGCAGCCTTGATCATTGCTGATTTGGTCAGACAAGCAGGTGTACCTCCTGGAGTGGTCAACATTGTCCACGGTAAAAACGAAACAGTAACCAAACTTGTGGAAGATCCAAGAATCAAAGCCCTCACATTCGTAGGAGGTGACAACGCAGGAAAGTACATTTACGATCGTGGTTCCGAGTTGGGCAAAAGAGTCCAGGCTAATTTGGGTGCAAAGAACCATTTGGTAGTATTACCAGACGCCGACAAGGGCCAATTTGTAAATGCTATTACCGGGGCTGCCTTTGGTGCTGCTGGTCAAAGATGTATGGCCATTTCAGTGTTGGTTACAGTTGGTAAGACCTCCGAATGGGTTGACGACATTGTCAAGGACGCCAAGACCTTGAACGTTGGTTCTGGATTCGACAGCACAACCGACGTCGGTCCAATGATTAATCCAAGCGCTTTACAAAAAGCTAAGGATATTGTAAAGGAGAGTGTGGCTGCAGGTGCAACTCTTGCTTTGGATGGTACTTCGTTTGTGAGTGAAAAGTTCCCAAAGGGTAACTTCTTAGGGCCAACCATCTTGACTAACGTTAAACCTGGCCAAAGAGCCTACGATGAGGAAATATTTGCACCAGTTTTGAGTGTGGTCAATGTTGAAACTCTTGAGGAAGCCATTGAATTGGTCAATAAAAATAAGTACGGTAACGGTGTCTCCCTCTTCACCTCCTCTGGTGCCAGTGCTAGCTATTTCAACAAGCACATTGATATTGGTCAGGTTGGTATCAACATTCCAATTCCTGTTCCTCTTCCAATGTTCTCCTTCACCGGGTCGAGAGGAAGTTTCTTGGGTAACTTGAACTTCTACGGTAAGAGCGGAGTCACTTTCTTAACGAAGGCGAAGACGATTACAAGCGCCTGGAGGGAGAGTACTATTGGGGAAGTTTTGAAGAAGAGCACCAGTATGCCTGTGCAGAATTAACCGGCGTTGAGCTTGAAAATTGTACAGCATTCGTAAAATAATAAACTCAATGGATTCTTGTGTAGTTTCGTCTGAGCACTGAGCACTGTAGTTACACATGATACAAAGGAGAATGTATTCAGCTAGTTGTTATAATTTAATCCAACATAGAGGACAATAATACACACTGTAGACTCGAATTGTTATCGTGTTACCAAGGTTATCATTACATTAATGTTCAATGTTATAAATTTTATCATGTTATAAATTTTATCAATTTTATCAATGTTCAATGTTCAATGCTCAATGTATGCTACTACGTCACTTATGTTATCAATAACGACTATGACTCCCGCTCACACGACTTTTCATTTTGCAACCATTCCCAACCTTATTTAGAAATCTAAACAACCGAGTAACTTGAACCGCGTATATGCACGAAACCCTGCGCTGTATACAAAATACATTAATCGGCAATAATACACTTTAATCGGAAATTTTGAATACATTCGGAACTTCAATCGCCTGGAAGGAATTCGGAACTTTCACCCTAGGATCATTTCGGGTGCGTTTCCAGGCTACGTGCTGACCAGGGATACTTTTGATGACCAACCAAGGACGACACGGATGTTAACAACCTAGACTCTATTCACACCCCATCGGAAGGATTAGGAGTACAACGTCACTTAAACCCAGGCAAGCCTTCCATACAGGAGTTGACTCTGGTGTTAGGATCCTCCACAACCTAAAATAGACCTGCAACCCCACATATTACCAAGACTCATATCCCGCTTACGGGTTTTAAGATTCATGTACCTTAGTGGATCTTGAGTCTTGACGTGGGCTGATGAACCCCGGTTCGAAGGCTTGTGGGGGTATGCAGACATAAACCGTGTTAGCGGAGCTTGGAAGGACGAGGAGGTGTGGGAGGTGTGGGAGGTGTGGGAGATGTAGAGGGGAGATGTAAGGTGTGTAGTACCATTACTGTACAGCGAGCGCTGCTTGTACCACCAGTAGATACCGGATCAGTGCACCAGGGCTGGAAAAAAGACTTGAGATGATAGCCGGGGAGTATTTGTAGCTTCTGAGATGGCATGAGTGGCCATACTGGCGTGTAGAGTGTGCAAGTTGAGTCTGTTCCAAACGAGTGAGTTAACTCACGGGGATTCAGGGTTCAAGACAGGTCCCGAGAGACAACTTCGATTCGTCATTGACTAGAGTTATGGCTAGACATTGTAGAATACAAATGAATAAAATTGAGTGGAAAGTGCTGCAATTTGCAGTCAACTCAATTGGTAGGCGCAATGGATAAAACAATGGAAAAGTTGAATGTAGATCTCTACTGCCCTGCAACCAACACATCCCTATGATTCCCTATTCTACTAAATTGCTTGTCCGGTTGATTCTACTCATAGTGATCAGTACACCTTATACTTAATCCATTATCACTTCATGCCACGCTTCACCCAGGATGGGTGCAAAATCACCATTATCAGCTATATGTAGAGTTGCCAACATAGAGCTCTCTCTCTCAATGCAGACATTCATGCAGTATTATTCCTCAATAACATTCCCATTCTAATCTACTTGCTATCGTCTTTGTACTTATCAACCTAAATTAACAAGTGTTCACATTGCGAACACTGTATCATAATCCTGTCATATGTCATCTCATATAATCCTGTCATATGTCATCTTAATTTATGTCAGGTATGTTAATGCCTTCTAGGTTATTATCCACGGTATTACTAGCGCCACGTGCAATTTCCACCTCATCGGCTAAAAAACTTCTTCCCCGGATAATTCAATGATTCTATTTCCGGGTGACCGCATACACAATAAATAGAAGTGGATATTAATCAACCACGTAGATTGCCTAATTCGCTCATAAACATGCTGACATGCACTTCAAATAACACGCCCGTCTATACCGACCTTATCTAATTAAACTTATCTACCGGACCACTCATCCCCAGATTACAGCAATCAAATTTCAGACAGACATTCTCTCCTACATATTATTATTCCCGCATCAGACATTTTTGTTCCTAATTCCACCTAATTTTAATTTCCGATACTTTCCGATTTTCACCGTCGATGCTTGTTTATATAGATTGAGGAATCAGTTGAATTAGAGGTATCGATGATATAGTATGAATTGTATGTACAAAAAAAACTTGTAATGCTGTTAATTGAATGGGTGATAACAGTTTGGAGTGTATTGATCCGGTGTCAATAGGCACATATGTTTGATTGTGATGTAATGATTAGTTGATATAATGATTAGTTGATATAACAATCTGTTGATAATTATCTGTTGATACAATTATCAGATAATAATTATCTGTTGACAATTATCAGATGATACAATTATCTGTTGATAATTATCTGTTGATAATCTGATACAATGTACAATCTACATCACAATCACAATCTAACACACTCCCACCGATGCCGGCACCATCGGAATCACTAGAAATATTACCGTCCGGTGGAACCTCAATACACTCAAGACCAATCCCTCCCTATCCCACTCTCAATCACTACTAACAACCAGCACTCACAGTAAAAACGTCAAAAAATTGGGTACTACCACCAAGGCCAAAACCAGGCAGAAAAGGTGTAAAAGATGAAAACATTAAAATCGTAGTGAACGACCTCACGAGAAGTATAAAGGAAGTTGACGAGGAAAACTTATCATTAAAAAGTGATTTATTAAGTTTGATCAATGATTATAAGCATTTGAAAGAATTGGTCAAAAAATACAATGAAGAACCAATCTCACCACATTATACTCACAAAAGATCCTTAAATGAAAGAGAACTACAGGACGTAAAGTTTGATGATGAATTCATCAATTGGGACGTTCAAGACGTCCAAATACAGGGCGATCAATCAGTTGTCACGGACGATGTTGGTGTGTTGACGGATCATATTGTCTCGGAAGACGTTGGTGTGTTGACGGATCATATTGTCACGGACGATGCTGGTGTGTTGACCGATCAAGTTTCCACTGATGACACGCTTAACCTTGACACAATCACAGAGTACGATCAAATCATGTTGGACCTTCAAGAATCACAATTGATTGACATACCTGAAAAATCCCTGAAGGGATTCAAGAACTACACCGATTTTGACAAGTTGGATAAACTTGAAGATTCAGATGTCGAGATAGACTTCGAGGATGACGAGTACGAACAATCGACGTCTTCTGCAATCTCAAGAACGATTTCCCCATCGTCAGATTTCGAAACGAACTCGTTGATGAGCAGTTTAACAAGAGAGACGACGGTTAGTTCGATGGAGAGCAAGAAATATCCCTTCAAGAATGGCAGGTTCTTCGATTTGCCGAAGTTCGAAGAGAGGGAGGGTTACAAGTTCGAGTTTGACTTGGATGCTGGGGGAATACTGCCTCCGAGTTGGTAGAAAGAGGCAACTTTGGTGGTGTTGAGTTTCAACCTTAATAAGATTAGAGGCAACTTTGGTGGTTGAGACATTTCAACCTTAATAAGATTAGAGGCAACACTTTGGTGTTGATTCGAGAGAAAATTTTTCAAAAGTTTAGAGGCCTTGACCTGGAAGCATTAATCAAATGAAACAATCATTCGTGTCACCTGGGTGACAAACGACAAGGGGCATTCTATCACTTACGCCTACCAAGTTTGTACATTAGACGTGCCAGTGAGGTTACACGAGGAATACCTTACAAGTATTCAGGATTATACCATTCTAGATTTGCTCATCCTTTTGAACACCCACAGAATTCAGCTAGATCCACACCTCCACATGAAAACCATTCAGTCCTACTGAAATATGAGATACGACAAGACGATTATTCGAAACATCTATTCAATGTACGAGAGTACATAATTATTTATTCAAATATAGCACGAAATTGCTTACAATTATTCACGACACTAGACGTTACCTTTTTTGTAAATATGTAGACGCGAGCGGGTCGTCGCGAGCGGGTCATCGCAATGCGTAGCGACTGAGACCCAATCCGTTTACTCATTACTACGTAATCCTACAATAGCGTACAATATTTTTATTCTAAACACTTGGAATTTGATATTCTTCTTGTATCACTCGTGAATCAACGTGCCAGTATTCCTAGTCTCTACTTAGTGGCCAGAATTGAACAATACCTTCATATTCTGTCATATTGCCAGTCTATTTGTTAGCAGATCGCTCCGGTGGGCTAGTTCACTGGAGTCTTACCAACACCCCCGTTGTAGACATCCTCAATATTCTCCAAGGCAGACACCGCAGCATAATCGAAGTTCTCAACAGTACTTGCACCAATATGAGGAGTCAAGTAAACATCGTCTCTGTTAAGCAAACCTTGATGGACCTTTGGTTCTTCTTCGAAGACATCCAAGCCTGCAAATAAAACCTTTCCGGATTGCAACCCGTCAACCAACGCTTGTTCGTCAATCACAGTTCCTCTACCAATGTTGATAATTCTTATTGGTTTTTCAAAGGCGTTGATGACCTTGTCATTGATAAGATGTCTTGTTTCCGGAGTACCTGGACATGCAACTATGACCAAGTCAGCAATAGCAGCTGTTTCCTCAATCGAGGAGTAGTATTTTACCGGAAAGCCGAGCTTAGCTTCTTCATCTTCAGACAAACGAGTTCTTTTGACGTAATTGATCTTCATACTCAATGAATTTAACTTCTGAGCAATGCATACACCAATTGGACCAAAGCCGAGAATCACGGCTTCATGGCCCTTAGCTGAGATGTTTGCTCTACTTGAAAGATAATGACCAAATTGGAACTTGGATGAGTCCTTCGAAATCGAATGGTCGATTTTACCAATCTGAGTATTGAAGGTGGCATCGGTTCCCACGTATTGTCTTGCCGCAACTGTGTTTTGAATAACGTCATTTAGCATATTACTTTGAGGCTTGAAGTTTCTAAATGATTGAATAGCATTGAATAAAACCAACTCAGCAACAGGTTCACACGCGTATACCGAAGGTACGTTAGTTAAGGTGATTCCATGAGATCTTAACAAAGGACCATTAAAGTTATTATAACCAACAGAACTCATGGCGATGATTTTTAACGATTCCGGGGCAGCTTCCAATACCTTTCCTTCAAATCCACCAAGAGGGATGAAACCTAACCAGGCTCCGTAAACACCCACGATGTCCGAAAACTCGTCCTGGAACTTCTCAACAAGTGCATCAACGGTTGTGAGTGTATAGAATACACATTCAAACTTGGATGCGAAAGCTTTGTACTCTTCAAGTTCGGTGTTCAAGTCACCGATGAATAATACCTTTGGTTTTGGAGTGTAAGTCATTGAGCCGTTAGGATTTTTTTGCAGATCCATGAGGCTTTATGGGCACAGGGCGAACCACAGCACGATGCGGTGGCTCAGAATCGCCGCGAGTCGAGAGGATTCTGTGACTTGGATGGTTGGAGATGTACTACATATGTGTGTAATAAGTTGCACTACATGTGTGTATAGTAAGTGCACTACATGTGTGTATAGTACTACATATGTGTATAGTACTACATATGTGTGTAGTAAGTTGCACACATATTCGCCTGTGAGTGTCAATGAACTCTAACAACAGGTTTCTTCGTAGTTTAATAGAGACATTTGTATTCTTGTTCGTTGGCTAGGTAGTCCACTCATGACTTACCTGAAGCTAGCTACCTCCAAGCCCAGCTCATCTCTAAAAAAAGAAATACCATGGGGCAGTTGTCTCACTCATTGAAGTCAAAGTAGCTCAGGAAGTCAGGATGTTAATCACCTAAAGGAAATCAGGACGGTTTGATAATACTTGCGGAGCATGTAATCTCGCTACTGTCATATCTACACGGACTACGTCAACCCTATTTTGTATGATCTAAAAGTATATGCGCGTTCCGATATCTGATGATACAGCAAGGCCGAAGAGGCTTACGTTATAAGAAGAATGTTCGTATATATTGGTTGCTCCAGATCGTGAAGAAGGCTTGAATTTCGTAACGCCTCTTGAATGCATTCCTTTCAACCACTCAAGATTGTTGTGAATTGGCCGGGAGATATCTGCACATCCGTTTACCATGACTACAACTTTATCTTTCCGCGGACATAATCCTCCGAACCCCACGTCATACCAATTCACCAAAACATTTCTGCACTCAGAGCCCCATACCAACATGCTATACCGCACCACAGATTCAGCCATATCCTCTCTTTCTTTATTGCTGCAAAAAGTATTATTTGCAGCAAAAATAGCTTCAGAATTTGAATATACTTCAGAATTTTAAGCATACTCTGGAGAACAGTTCAGATTTCAAACATACTCTGTGGCACCAGAACCCTTCAGAAACACACTCTGGGAACACAGAATCTCAAACATACTCTGTGGCCCCTCATGCTTCCCAGTATGAGTAAATAGGATCTTCCCTAATGCACCCCGCAGTCAATACTGACGACAACTTTAAATTGCAATCTATGGAAGTTGGAACCAAACCTAATATGAACATCTGCAGACATTAACGCAATAGGATTAAGCAAGAAACCATACAACCTAGTCCCCCAAAACACTCTTACGTAATCGCCTCACGTGACCTGTTAACAAAAGATTAACACGACTATCTTTACGGATGGTACCACCAAATGTCAATTGATTTATCCATTATTGATTTCCCGATCACAATTCCTAACCAGTCTAGAATAGATGACTTGATCAAGTTTGCACTGTTCGGCTCTATAGTTGTGAGTCTCATAGGTGGTATTGTTACCGGATCATTGATTAACGTGTATATCTTGTTGGTTGTTCAGTATTTGGTAGTGTTGGGTGTTGTTTTGCCAAATTGGGGATGGCTCAATAAGGAGAAGGGGTTGCAGTGGTTGAAAGTGAAGTTGGCGACTTGAGTGGCAAGTCTGGCGAGTCTGGGTGGAGCCCATGTATATTATATGGCACCAGTGTCGGAAATAATCTACTGAAACTTGACCTAATTGTATTATACGGGGCAGTTTTAAGGGATAACAAACGTTCAATACTAAGCTGATAGACTAGAGATTTACAACCATGGTAAATATCACAGGTTTCGAATTAGCGGTTCCGGATTAGCTGACATTTGCATGCAGATCAACTTGGAGATCAATACTGCCTGGTGCAGGCTGTTTCCTATTGCGAGTGGAGCTTATTCCGGAGGATACTTTGTTGGTCATACAGTGACTTTTCCTGAGGTGCTATGCCTCATAGTGTAGTTCTTAATCAAATATCTTTTGAGCCGTGACTTTTCGGGAGGTGCTATGCCTCATAGTGTTCTTAATCAAATATCGTTTGAGCCGTGACTTTTCGGGAGGTGCTATGCCTCATAGTGTAGTTCTTAATCAAATATCGTTTGAGCCGTTTGTAGGGCCTGTTTGAGCTGTAGCAACCTAAACCAACGCGAGTACTTTGAGTTGACTCCGCTCCGTTGTACTTCTTGTAGTACACTGTCGTAACAAACTATCTGGAGAATGGCCCATTCACGCTTCAGCTGCAGTCTAACTACAGCACTGAACAAGCCACTCCGCGTCTCCATAAATCATTCATCTTGTACAATAAAATTAGACCTGCGATAACACTACCACACCTTCATCAATCCAACAGTACGAGTTTGACACGTGATTTCGGAGTTTTCTCCGTCCCGCCGATGATTTCGCAATCGGTCCAAGTTATCCAAACCCTTGGTAAAAACTCAATTCTCCCGAACATGCTTTTCTTAGGACTAGACTTATCAACTCAACAAATCAAGGCAATAGCCACGGATGAAAACCTCGAAGCCAGAGGAACTTATTCTGTTGAATTTGATGTTGAATTCAAGACGAAGTTTGGGGTATCCAAAGGAGTTCTCAGCCATGAAGGTGGAGAGATCGTGAGTCCAGTCTTGATGTGGTTGGATGCATTAGATTTACTATTTCAAAGAATGAAAGATGATGGATTCAATTTTGGTGAAGTCGCTGGTATTTCTGGTTCATGTCAGCAACATGGCCTGGTTTTTTGGAAGGGAAAGGCCATGCCTGCCATCACTTCCGATGACGATCTCTCAACTCAATTGAAGGATGCATTTTCATATGACTTTTCACCAAACTGGCAAGATCATTCAACTCAAAACGAACTTGAAGCATTTGAAGAAAGTGTTGGCGGTCCAGCCAAACTAGCAGAAATAACAGGTTCTAGAGCTCATTTTAGATTCACTGGTCTTCAAATTAGAAAGATTGTTAAGCAAAAAAATCACATCTACGAGAATACGGAAAGAATCTCCTTAGTCTCTTCATTCTTGGAAAGTATCTTCCTTGGAAAATATGCTAATATCGAACAAGGTGAAGCATGTGGCATGAATTTGTACGATGTTCAAGAAGAAGATTATGATGAAGGACTACTCAGTGTTGCTGTGGACTCCAAAGAAAAGAAGGATATCGATAATCTTCGTCGAAAATTGGGACCAGTATTACCTATCTCGTATGAAGCTACCGGAACTATCTCGTCATATTTCACACGATATGGATTCAAAAGTAGCACCAGGATTTATTCTTTTACTGGAGATAATCTCGCTACTATTATTTCATTACCGCTTGCTCCAAATGACTGTTTAATTTCGTTAGGAACTTCAACAACTGTGCTCATTCTCACATCGAATTATAAACCATCTCCACAATATCACTTATTTAAACACCCAACTATTAGGGATCATTATATGGGAATGATTTGTTATTGTAATGGTTCATTAGCAAGAGAGAAGGTGAGAGATTCAATCAATGAAAAATACGGATTGGAAAAGAACTCATGGGAGAAATTTAACGAAGTATTGGATAAATCAACAAGCTTCGAAAATAAGCTTGGTGTTTATTTCCCATTAGGAGAAATCGTTCCAAGTGTGAATGCTCAAACAAAACGATACACACTTGAGAATGACAAACTCATCGAGGTTAGCGGAGATGACTGGCTCGAAAATGACATTCCCTCGATAGTTGAATCTCAAACTTTAAGTTGTAGGCTTCGTTCAGGCCCAATGCTAACTACAACCTCTCCTGATCTTCATGAAATTTATGACAAACTAACTAAGGATGGAAAAATCGTCACTGACGGAGTCGAACAAAGTTACCAATCAATAACTTCAAGACCGAAGCGTTGCTTCTTTGTTGGCGGGGCTCTGAATAACCCAAGCATTTTAAGAAAGATGGGTTCGATCCTAAGTCCCCTGGAAGGAAGTTACAAGGTAGACATACCTAACGCCTGTGCTTTAGGGGGTGCTTATAAAGCAAGCTGGAGTTTGAAGTGTGAAAACGAAGGCGAAACTAACTATCATGAATATGTTAGTGGGTTGTTCGGACTGATGAAGAAGCTTGACTTGGACGACAAGTGGGAGGAATATTTTGCAGGATTAGGAATGTTGTCAAAGATTGAGAACGTGCTTGTATAATCAAGCGTTTAATCAGGGCTTGTAATCAGTGTTTAATCTGGACTTGTAATCAGTGTTTAATCACGGCTTGTAATCAAGTGTTTAATCAAGTGCTTAATCAAATGCTTAAAGCAAGTAAATCAAGTGCTTGTCTAACCAAGGGCTTAAACAAGTTCTCAGTACTGTACATACTTCACGGAATTCGATAAATAGAATGCAAATATTGTATAGATCCGTAGGATGAACTCTTCGATTGTTCACGTTAATTCCTTTACAAGGGCATCGTTGGGTTGTTTTCAATTAGCTTCGAATTATTGTTATGTTGCAGCCATAAATATTATTCCACATTTCTTACATGGACTCCTGAATAACCCGACGATGAGCATCTTTCCTAGATACACATCCCTTCATAACACTCCGTTGTCATATTTCCTGTTCCTCTTGTACGGCATTGATTCTGTCGTTGTAGCAGCCTTTATTCATTAGCCTATCGGTATTAGTCTAGTAGAGTTAATATAACTAGCCTGGAAGTGTGAAATACATTCATCCATTTTGCAACCATTTCATGTCCACCGCGGAGAGGATTTCTTCATCGATTCGAAAAAATCATCCAAATTTACCAAATTTCAGCCAAATTATAGCCAAATTTCACCACACGATGCTCTCGTTCAATAGGAGATTCTCCCAGCTACTCAAAAAGGATCCCATTGCCATTACTGTTGAGCTCGTCAAAGATCATGCTCCAAATTCGACCAGAGAAGACAGAATATCCCTAATCCAGGCTATTAACACTTCGAAAAATGAACAAAAAGTTAGACTATTTGAAGAATTGGTGCCTGATTTTTCACTCTATTTTGATTTGAAAAACCAGCTTTTATCAAATGAGCTTGCAGGGAGGTTCATTGGATTAAATTCAGAGAGAGTCTTTCTGAATTTAGAGATTTTCAACGCCGTGGAATCCAAAAATGAACACTTGATAGGTACACTTTTGAAGAATTTAGTTGAGAAAATTGATGATCCAGAAACTCGGGTTGACGTACTCAAACAGATAGGACGTATCTTAAAAGAACATAAGCCCGAGACTGACATTTTGACCGAGATTTTTGTGAAATTAGCTCAAGATGGAGTATTCTTGAAAGAGTTTTCTCCGCTGAATGAAGTCTTGAGTAAGAAATTGGACAGCTTGAACGGGCTTGTTTATTTGGAGGTTTTTGGACAGGTGCTAAAGGATTTACAGACCACTGAGGAAATCAATTCAGCCACTGAAAGCCTAACCACTGAGGAAATCCTTGAAGCATTAAACATCATAACCAAACAAGACTTGAGTGCCCAAATTGAAAACCAATCAAAATTAAGAAAGGATCTTAATCTCGAGCCTAGACAACTCGATATCAACGGGCTTCTTCAAAGCACTCTTGATTTCGTCTCAGTTAATGACCTCGACTCATCATCTTTAGAGCTCCAAATTAGATTAATAGAAATATACGGAATCAATATCTCAGATATACAAAAGTCGTTGGAAATCTTCAACAAACATAAAGGATTCAAAGAGGATTTGCTTCAACAGACCTTATTGAAATGCTTTGTTTATCAAAGCATTCTTCAAGATGATAAAAACCTGCTTAAAATTGCAGACACTTTAGTCAAAGAGCTCACGATTCGTACGTTGCAACTCCTAATGATAGGTCAATCTAATTTTTCACTGGAAGATTCCTTAGCCATCTATAATGATTACATACAAGAGGTTTCAAAGGATATTAATCCCAAGACAAATAGATCGTCACTGGGTCTTTTAACGGAAACTCTCATTTTATGTAATTTATACGATAATGATAGAGAGTTTGCGCAATTGTTATTTGAAAAGGCCGTCCAGAATGAAATTGTCACCGGGGAATTTGAAATAAGCCAATTGAAGAGATTGTTCAAGGTGTATGGAGATGCTTACGAGGGAGACTCATGGGATGAGGCCAAGAAGATATTGAAAGAGTATGTTCTTGGATACGTTAGACGGTTATAAGGGGATATTTTGTGAGGGCAATACAAAATTACAAGCCATCTACATCTGTATTTCTCGATTTCTCGTTTATTTGTATAAATAGGCTGCATTGCAATATTTCAATATTCGATTGTGTTACGGCCAGCGCAATGCAACACGGTCCAATGTTTGTGACTTCATGAAGTCGTACTCACATAGTATTTAGAGTAATCAAAGCTTGTTACCTGGCAAATTAATAGGATGAATATTGAAGTAACTATTCTGAGGATTAGCTATACCTGCAAAACAATTGTACCATCCAAGTGCAGCAGAGACCAAGCCTAATCCACCGCCAGCTCTTGTAGTCGTAACATTGCCTGTCATTGACCCAGCACCTAAAACTGAAAATAAAATGACCAAGCTCAATAATAATCCTGAGAACGCCACTGTAGACTTCCAAGTAAGGGTCCACAACAAGAACGAAAAGATAGCCCATCCGAATAAGAAGAAACCAACACCGGTGGCAAATTGATCTGGAGCATCTTCATAGGCAGCTATGATACCAAACGAAGGAATATATAAGGTAGCAAAAGCCATCCAGAAACATCCAAATGAAGCTAAAGCAGTAGCGGCGAAAGTGTTATTAGCAAAAAGCAAAGCAATACCGGAAGAAAATTGAACTACTCCTCCGTAGAAACAACTAAGACCGAGAATTACATTTGGAACCGTAATTCCAAACGCTTGAACATTGTATAAGGATAATACAAAGACACTCAAAGAAAATGCAGCCAACCCAACTGGAGCTGGATTGATATTGTATTTTGGTACTGGATGTACTCCAGGATTCAAATCACCACCGAAAGCCAACATCAATTCATGTCTATGATATTTGGTTCTGCCGATGGTTACATATTCATCAGCTTCACCGGAGAATTGGATCTTTTGAACATCACCTTCCGAGATCGCACTTTTGGTTCCACTAGAGAGAGATTCTTGTGCCATTATTAGTCTTGTTGTAATACTTTTCAGCTTCTCGTAGGAATTTCATCTCTTATATGTGCAACACTCCCAAACCCTATGGTGTTAAAGGCCGGACTTTAACACGAAGCCTATATGCAGGTGACGGATGTGGGGCATTTGGGCTGTAGAATGAAGTATGGCAAGTGAGGTATAAAGGGCAATGTGGGGCGGACCTATTCTTCGTGGTCACAAAGATGCACCAGTTCCTCACGTATTTGTGGGGGTCGTGGTATAAAGTCCGATCAGGCCATAAAACGCCAAATAGTTCAACATTTTTGGTACGAACCAATCCTCGGTAATTGCACTATTGAACTCGGAGGAGTGAGTTGTAGGTTGTGGCGATGATAATATACTAATTCTATGAAGATATAGTAATCTTAAAATGTCGAGGCACCTCAAAAGCCGAAATTGCACGATCTTCTCAGATTGACTGTTGTGCGGAACGTGATGAAAAGGAATACTAGTACTGCATCAAGACATCCGTAGCAAGATCCTTCCGGTATAGTTAGAAGAGCCGGATGAAATGAAGTTCTGTGGGGACGACTTGGGGCTGGACTGACGTTAACCGTGCATCACGGGTGTTGTTGCGCCAGGGACTGCAAGTATGGAAGGTATCAAAGACCAACAACAACAAGCCTGTGCAAACTGCCTGTTAATGTGAAAACTAGCCTGTGCAAGCTTGCCTGTGCAAACTGCCTGTTAATGTGAATGATTACCTGACAAGTTGAGCAACAAATATTGTGTGGCTGTGTCAGTTGCAAATTTGCTAACTTGAGATCTTCAAATCTCAATTGTCTTCAGATCTTACAGGTCAATAAAGTTCTATGGATCCACGACTTTGGTCATGTTTCATTGTTAATCGATTCGTGTGGAATACAAGGTTATGTGTATCGAGGGTTCAACTTTATTCAATTGGATTATCGTATCCTGCATTGTCTCCTTCTCATTATATTCGCTCTCAATGTAGGTTAAAATTTCATCGTATATTTAAAGAGAATGTACTTAAAGTTTTCAGATTATTACTTTGTTTATATGAAATTAACGGGAAAAGAGATACCTCCCAAGTTTGCGTGGTACTTCGAAGTCTCTTTGCAGATACTTCATCGTAGAATCATAGCTGTTGCAGCTACAATTCTTAACCTATTCGCTGCTACCACCTTCAAACGGAGTCAACTTAGCAGTTCCCTCAGCCCAACTAACACCATTGTAAGTAATGTCCTTCACAGCAGCGATAATATCCTCGAAACTACCTCTAACTTGCTTTGTAGAGTCTCTTTCTCTTAAAGTTACAGATTCATCGACAATCGATTCGAAATCAATAGTGATACCAAATGGAGTTCCCAATTCATCATTTCTAGCATATCTCTTACCAATTGAAGCACTTGAATCATCCACTTTGAATGGAATTTGTTGCTTTCTCAAGTACGCGGAAATCTTCTTCACTACTGGCTGTAATTCTGCAGTTGAACTCAATGGAACAAGCAAAACTTTGGTTGGAGCAACTAATGGTGGTAATGAAAGAACACCTCTATCAGCATCACCAGGTCTAGTCCAAAATTGATGTTCAAAAATGGAGTAAATAATACGACCAATACCAAATGATGGTTCAATTACATTTGGAGTATATTCACGAATATGCTCTGTTCTTTTAACTCTTTCAATTTTAAGGAGAGAAGCTTCAATTGTGAATGATGATCCTTCAATATTAATAGTAATCTTACCATCCTTTAATTCTTCAGCTAATGCTTCCAATTCTTTTTGGTCTCTACCAGTTAACCATTTTTCAATTGAACCAGCATCTTTTCTGAATTTTGGTCCAAAAGCTTTTTTGTCAATTTCGACTTCAAGATTATTAGTGGTGATTGGAGTTGCTAATGCTTGTCTTACAACCAATTTTTCGTTTGTTTTCTTCGAGTGGACGGTTAAATCGTAAGCAGATCTATCAGCACATCCAACACATTCAATCCAACCATAAGAGGTTTGCAATTCGGCATCCCAACAATCAGCAGCATAATGGGCCATTTCGTTTGATAAATGTTGTCTGAAACGAAGTCTTTCGGTATCGACACCGATTTTAACTAAGAATAAATAAATTCTAGCGATGAAGTAACCTAAGGTTTCATTATCAACCATTCCAGATTTGACAGCTTCACCAATGGTTTTTTCAATCAACTTGGTTTCACCAGCTTCTTGAACACTCTTTGGTAAGAATCTTAAGACTAAATCTTCAACTTCATGGAATTTAGAATGGGATTTATCCGAAGGATCAACGAAATGTTCAATTTCAGCCATTAAGAATTCACGAACTCTCAATAACCCAGCTCTTGGAGCAATTTCATTTCTGAAAGATTTACCAATTGAAGCAGATGCAAAAGGCATTTTTTCGTTATTGAAATCTAACAATTTGGAAAAGTTCAAGAATTGACCTTGGGCAGTTTCTGGTCTTAAATAACCCTTTAATTGACCGGATGGTCCAATAGCAGTTTCAAACATTAAATTGAACGGAACTGGGGCTTCGACATCGCCTCCAGTAATAGGATTTTTGATACCAAACTTGATTATCAATTCTCCCAATTGAGGACCAGAGAATCCATCAATTTGGGCCAATACATTCTCATATTCTTTAACTTCGGAATCTTCTAACTTAACGTTCTTAATTTCACCAGTTCCCTTCTTCTTTTTCTTCTTCTTATCGTCTACTTCTTCAACTTTGATTTCAACCCCTCTCGCTAATTTATCTCCATTGAGTCTACCTTCTAAAACTTCCTCAACTAAATGATCAGCTCTGAAGATTTCTCCAGTCTTTTTATCCTTACACATCCAATCAGCAAATTTATCAACATGACCAGAGGTTTTCAAAACTTCATGAGGTGTCAACATGGTTGTGTCAACTTCTAACATATCCTCTTCTAAAACGAAATGTCTTCTCCATGTATCAACAACATTGGCTTGGAATGCTGTACCTGGTGGACCATAATCATACAATCCAGAAACACCACCGTAAATTTCAAAAGCTGGAGCGAAAAAGAATCTTCTCTTTAATACTTGATCAAGGGTTTCCCTTGAGAATGGGGCGCTTGACATTTTTCTTACGATTTTTAAGATGTTAATCGTGGAGAAATTGATGAAAATTTTGTACTGAAATGAATTTTGTGTGAATTTCGTGTGAGTTTGCGAACACGAATGCTTGGAAGGTAATATGCTTCGGAGTACGTTGTATTTGTTATATTATGCTGGTAAGTTTAGAATGGGTGTACTTATATTTATTCATTTCCAACTGACGTTTAGAGAACTTCTTATGAGTATTCCGCTCAATTGACCTCAAAATGACTCAATTTTGCAACTAATGAGTCACAATTACTTTCAACTCTAGTTGTTTTACAGTGATTAAGGTGATTACAGTAGAATATCTACAACGTTATTTCTATTCTTATTACTAGTAATTGGGTTTTTGGAAGTCTTTTGACTACACGTAGGAATATGCAAATATCTCCCACGAAGAGCACGAGTTAAAGGTTTCTCTAATGGATTATCGTTGTAAAATGACTAGCTATATATGAGGTCAACATGTTACTCAAGGTCACAATATCAGAATTAAGACCTAAGTACTCATTGGCTGTAACAGACAAGGTCAGGAATATGCATGGTCGTTTTTTTAACACATCTTGTCATCTAACAATACTCCAAGCATCGCATTGGATTCTTTTCGATATTGAAAAAACCTGAAAGCTAGAGAAGCATTTGAACCCAGGACCTCTATAATTATTGATAGTGGTAATGCAAAACACAATCAAAATGGTCTCTAGAGCATAATCTTGCTAGTGTTTAAAATGTGAGTACTTCATGACGTATAGTTTCCAGGTACTGGATAAATTGCAAATTCTCTGGAGACTCTCAATATTCACTCACATCAGCGCTCACACAACATGGTCAGCGTAAACCCCCAGATCCTCCTCCAAAAGCTTCCTCCCAACTATTCCAACAACCGTGATCAAACAGCTCAACCCAAAAACTTTATCAAACCATCTATCAATAAATGCAACTTCTCTTATTGATACCGCAACTGTATTTACACTTGGTCCCAGTAACGATAATATCTTGGAGATTTGAAACGATAGACTTGTTGGTAAATTTGTTCTAATCAACAAGGCCGTTGCCATGACATAAATACCAAATAATTCCGAAGCAAATAAATGCTTCAACCATGTTTTTACGTTCTTATCGTGCCTCGTATTGTTTGGTAATATATTAGCAAAAGATTTAAAAGTAACAAACACATTTGACATTGAACAAATAAATAACAGACCCAGTAAAACAAAACTTAGTTGATTTGTTAATTGTGATTCTGATAAAGGTAATGAAAAAATCCCAAGTATTATTTTGGCTAAAGTAGTTGCCAAGGCGTCATTTGGAGTTGTTTTAGGTTCAACACCTTCTTTAATTACATTTGTTTCAGGAGAATGTAATTCATAATTATCAATTGGATGGAAATAAAAATGTGGTAATCTTAAAAATATCACATTGAATATTCTATAAGTACAATAAATTCCAAACAAAAGATTAATATAATGAAGGATTTTATGTGGAGTATCTTTCTTTTGGTTACTGAATTTGAATACAGTTTTATTAATGTCATCATACAATGAAGATTTCAAATTCTCAAGAGAAGAAATCTCATTAGTTGAATCATTTGCTGCTATTGATATTGAGGCAAATGAAGATACTTTATAAATGAATTGTTTTAATTGCGGACCTGAATCTTTGCCTGATGACTCTTCCGAGATTCTTTCTTGTTCGTTTTTACGTTTTTCTAATAGTTTAGAGGTACTATTATATGAACTAATGAGATTATCAATGTCAGATAATGTTACATCTTTTCTTGAAGCTCTTGAAATAACTTTATCCAATCTTGCATCTAATCCGTAAACTCTATAAGGAGTCAGAATTGATCCAATTCCAGATAAAATAGCCAAGATGGTTATCCCGGCCATTGAAATTTCATTAATTTTGTTTTCAAAAAATGATCTATTTACTTGAGTAAATGATTGACTCCCACATTTATGTAACAATAATAACCACAAACCAAATAAAGAAGTCGTAATTAGAATCCTTCTTTTTTGATTTCTAGGTAATAGATCTTGATTTATTAATAAACTCACTATTAAAAATGGTTGGACTAAGATCAACATCAACATTAATACATGAATTGTGAATGAAAACATATTCAAACGTTCTTCTTCGACGAAAATTAAATCTCCAATTTCAACCATCATTAATAAAATCAATAATGTACTCAACAGTATACATGTACTAAATATAATACCAATAATCCGATTCTTGTGTAAATCTGTATCAAAAACGTTTCTGAAATCAGATTGAACTTCATCTTCTTGATGAAGAAATTGAACACTTGAAAGTTCTTTATGAAGTTGGGGTAAGGTTTTATTGAACTCGGATGGTTGGATGTAATTTCTTCTGGCGGAAAATATTAGAAGCACATTGTTGAGGTAGATGTATTTGTAGACAAAAGCTGTTAGGACGTTGAATGTGAGGTAGTATAGTATGTAATTGAACATTGTATGAGCGTAGCAATTACTGTAGATGTAGATGGATGACTTCTACTATGTTTATGAAACTGCCAATGAGTTTATGAAGGAGTTCACTTGAAATTACAGTGAAATCCGGAGTACTCTGTAGATGACTCGGTATATTTGGCCTAGTCTAAAAAAGGATAACACAAGTAAGTTTTGACTGTTCCTAAATTGGTTGTCTATAATGGCAGTAGAATGTCCTACTTTGCAATTGGGTGCACGTCTTATACTTTATCGCAGTCTATAAATGATATGCCTTGACTTGCTATACTCTGGGATTGAATTACTTCGTAGTCCAGTGCAGTACTCAAATCTTCAATGCTATATTATCGGTCTGATTAATCTTTCAATCCTTGATCTATGAGATATAGCACTCAATCTTGAACTTGTCACAAACACTTGGTATTTTTACAAGTCAGTGTTATGGATATATATGGTATTTTACGATTCAGCGCGTGTTCACTTTAACTACTCAAGGCGGAGATTATATGCAGTTTAGAACTTTGTATGAAGATAAGCATGAGATGTTTTGACAGCGATAATTCGGTACGATTGAGGTGTTTTACATCAATGAGTTGGTGCCTTATGAATTCGCACTGGTTTTGGCTTTGATAGAACCTGCCTACATAGTTGTGACAGAATGTATAGGGTTCAACAGGAGAAAGAATAAGAAGCGAGAAAGGAGAATAAGAAGCGAGAACGGAGAATAAGAAGCGAGAAATGAGCTGGTTAGTGTGACCAAGAAACGCGTACTCTCGTAATAGATATCACAGGAGTTGGAGTGGATAGAGATTAAAAAACAAGCCAGTAAATGTTAATATCGCGAGTTGGTCCACATTAGAGATTTGAAAGGTTGAAAGTGCTAATGGTCTAACAACCTAGTTAAGCTTCAAGATAGTAGATACCAATGATTTATTTCTTCTTCTCCTCAATTTTAGAATGGGTGCAAATTTTTGCAAAAAATCTACAAATATTGAAAAATAACAGCTGAACATTTAGCCACATCTGCAACATCTTCAATGAAGTTTCCACAAAATCTATAATAATTGACAATTTCAACTCCCATATACAGAATGTAAACTACTCACACACCTGGTTTTATTTGAAAACCTTATACCTTTACGAAAAATTGTGCCAGATACCCTCCACTACATTGCACCACATAATTTCTCTCACGTGCGACGGAAGCTATGTAGTTTGTCCAAACCTTGGCCACATGTCAATCAACTCAACAATGATGTGACTTCGTTTTTGAAATGGTCCCCTCCAACTTTCCAGTCCCGTAATTCTCTCCAGAAGCTACCGATCCCGGAACCGAAAAAAAGTAACCAAAAATATTTAAGGCACCAGTCCACTAATAATCCCACTTTACCCCACATCATCATGGCCACATTTTCAAACAAAACATTCAAGTCACTTAACTACAACTCATTTAGACCACATTACCCTCCAAGCTTTTATCGAGTATTAACTAAATATGTTGGTAAACCAATTGTCTCCAAGTCAATTGATTTGGGTTGTGGAACTGGGGTAGCCACTTACCCATTGTTAAACATTTCTAAGGATGTGATTGGACTTGATTTATCACCGGTTATGGTTGCTACCGCAAACTCTCTAATTGCAGAAAGGACTGCTGAATTAGGCGTTGAATCAAATAGAATTCAATTCAAAGCTGGATCTGTTGAAGATTATCTTAAGGAACCTCGCGAAATTCAAAATGACTCCATCGATTTGATTACAGCTGCCCAATGTATACATTGGTTCCAAGATTATGATTCTTTTTTCAAATCTGCTGGTGAATTATTAAAATCTGGTGGGGTTCTTGCTTATTTCTTTTATCTTGACCCTGTCATAACATCTGTAAATGGGACAGCAAATTCAAGAGAAATTCTTGATAAGGTAAATGAATTGTATGACAGAAAAGTATATGAAGATCCACAGGGTCTTGGTCCACATTGGGAACATGCTGGTAGAAATATCTTGAAAAATTATTGCGTTGAAACAAATAAACATATTCCTAATGATCTTTATAAGGATGTTGTTATAAATGTTTATGAACCTTTGAAGAGGGAAAGAACAGAAGAAGATCTTGATCTTAAGAAGGAAAACATTACTCTCAAAGATTATTTGGATTATATTGGAACTTATAGTGCATTGCATAACTTTGAAAAGGAGAATAACGGTAAGAAATTTTTAGATGAATGGTTGAGAGAGATCGAGGAATTAGGATGGAATAGAGAAACTACGAGGCTAGATTTGGTTTGGAATACGGGGTATACTTTTTTGACTAGAAGGTGAGTTCGAAGTATGGCGTGTATTATGGCATTCCTCTGCAGAATATGCGACTTTTTGCAACTCTTGGCCAGAGCAATGCATTTTCGACCTGTTTACGATTCACCGACAGAGTTAGTATCACATTTAAATAATATAATGATCAGCCACACCATTCGCTCTGTAACATCTTACACATCTTATATTCAAATATGGATCCATTCAATTAAACAACCATTGTAGATATTTGCTGTACAGCTTTATATCTGTACTGCTATCAATGCAACTGAATCACTTCCACTATTTAGGCTGATTCTGCTCCACTCATGTAGACTCTAAATGACCAAAGCCAAGCCATATAATTCTCAGTTGATTCGACGCTAGTATGGTTAGTCGACAATCCGACTTTCAGTCCCATTTCGAATTTGAGTCTTTCATGTTTAATATAATAGCAATTCGAGTATACCGAACGCTTTCCCTACAATCAATCTATAACATAGTCAAGAGTTTGGGTTTTGTCCTCTACATTAATTACTACCAGTGTTAACAAATTCTTGTCACGTGAACACTAGTACGTAATATTTTCAAAAACTTTTCATCATCAACTACTACCATGGTAATGAAATTACGTTCTGAGAAGAAGATGCGCAAGCATCTTCTTGAGCAGCTTAAATCACGTAAAGTGCTAGGAGCACGTATTGCCCAAACTAAAAAAACCGCTGAAGAACTTGCGGCTTTAGAGTTTGGACCACAAGTATTCCTTTTCAAGAATATCTTCTCTGGTCAAGTGATATATTCACAAGTACCGGCATATCATCAAAATCAAATCGATGAACAATTTCCACGTCCGAATTGGGAAAATCGTAAACCAGCTAGAAGAAATGATTTATGGCGTATAATGGCAGTTGCAACTTTTGAGAATTATGAATATGCAAAAGCTGCTTATGATGGGTTAGTGCAATTAAGAAGAGTCAGAGATGTTTGGCAAAGTGATCAAGCGAAAGCAATGAGAAGAAAAAATGAAGAAGGAAACACCTGGTATTCAGGTCAATATAGACCAACTTACTCCCAAGAAGCAGTGGCTGATTTGGCCCATGTCGTAGATGAATTTGAATTAGAAGGTACAAGGATTGACTGGGAAAGTTTATGGAGAAAGGGCGCCGATGAACACTGGCGTGAGGATTTAATTGAACATGGTGAATTAAAGGTTGTTAGCTCTAAAGACGAAAGTGTATTATTGGATGAATTAAGAGTCAGAGCTGTCGAAGAATTCAGAAGATTAAGAGAAGGTGAAACAGAAATTGTGGGGGATATTGAAAAGTTAGAAGGAAGTGCTCCTGGCCCAGGTGTACCAATGAGTGCGTGATTTTGTAAATAGATTAAAGGAAGCATATACGTGAGCGAATACAAAGTTAACGATATGAAGATTGTAGTTTGAAAAAGAATAAAATACCGCATCATGACTGAGATTCTGGCGGTAGAGGCGAAGCTATTGGGGTGCATATATCGAGGTATGAGTAAGTTAGCCTAACGTTTTTAAGATGATCTTGGCTCCAAATGCTTAAGAGTGGTGAGTTCGATTGCAGGGAGAAATATATGATTCTTTGGAGTCCAAAAATGATTTACTTCCCCAATACTAGTGAAGTGCATCAACCCTGGTGAGATGAACTTTTGTGGTGGTGAATCTGCCAATCTGCCAAGTTGACTAGGCTTGGCTGTCAAACCATTCACAATGTATTCATTTACGAGCTACAATGAACTAGACAATTAGCATACTGCATTGTTTCATGTAGACAATAGCCAGTTTGTAATCAAGTAGTACTGCCTCAGAAGTCCACCCCATGTGCCAAACTTGATATCAAGTAAACTGAGCCCTGGCAAACCTGGCAACATTGTGAGCGATTAAATGGTGTTCCATCTCTTCGCTTTCATATATATCCATCAATTCCGCCTAATTGAATGTAGCCATGGGATAGATTGAGAAACTTAATATGACGTTATTGGAAGTACCTGCCAGATCAAGTAGACCTGAGTTAGTTGACAGAGCGAACTCTGTCAACTCGATCAGATCTACATATTCCGGTTCAAGTTCTATAGATTTACTGAGAACAGGGTCTACCCCAGATGTTTGCCTTCCTCTGGAATCAAATATTGATTTTGGGGTTCTTGATGAGTTCTTGAGAAGCAATGACAGGATTCATGATTCTGATGGCAATTCTACTGAATACCTTGGTAGGCGTACTCCAGCTTCTGAGTTTGTTGGCAGTAGTATTCCAGTACGTTACTCATTCTTCCGCGATGGTGTAACTAGACATTCTGCAAATTTGCAACAATTGGTTCCAAATGGGCAAAGCATGGCAGAATTATTCGATAAAATCCCGGAAAGTTCAAAGAATTCACCATGGTGGCTAGATTGCATGCCCACCGAAATTGAAATGAGAACAATAGCCAAAACCTTCTCATTTCATCCTTTAACAACTGAAGATATTTTAACTCAAGAACCAAGGGAAAAGGTCGAACTGTTCGGTAATTATTATTTGGTCAGTTTTCACTCCTTCGAGGTTGAGACCTTTCAGAAGATTTCCTATTACATTGTTGTTTTCAGGGTTGGAGTTTTATCGTTTCACTTCTCTCAATCATCGCATGCAGCTTCGGTAAGAAAACGAATTAGACAATATCATTTCGAATACTCAAGTGATTGGATATGCTACGCTTTAATCGATGATATAACTGATGAATTTGAACCAGTTATCAGAAGGTTGGAGTTTTCAGCAGAATCAATAGATGATCAAATTGCTTCTGGAGATGCTGATTTTTCAAGTATACTAAACAATATTGGTAAGTGTCGAAGAGTTGTAATGGCACTCATGAGATTGTTATCACCAAAAGCAGATGTCTTGAAGAGCTATTCTAAGAGATGTGAGGAAAAAGGCTACCCGGTTCCTACATTATATTTGAGTGATATACAAGATCATTTAATTACTATGTTTCAAAGTTTGATTTCTTATGAAAAGATTTTATCACGATGCCATTCTAACTATTTGGCCCAAATCCAAGTTAGATCTTTTAAATCAGGCAACCAATTGTCAGAAATGTTTTCTAAATTGACTCTTATTGGTACAGCAATTGTTCCGTTACATATAATTGCCGGACTATTTGGTATGAATGTGAGAGTCCCTGGGCAAGATGTTGATTCCTTGGCTTGGTTTTTTGGAATTATCGGTGTTATGTTTGTTGTTATTTGTGTGTCGTTATATTTTCTGAAAAGATGGCTAGATAAGGTTACTAAGAAGGACACGGTAGGGCAACTTGATTGGGAAGTTTAAAACTATGGATTTTTGCACCCAAAAAAAGTAATAAAAAAAGAAATGAAAAGCTTAATAGATAACATAACCACTGAATGTGAAGGACTCTGGTGTACAAATCCGATAAGCTGGCCCTCGACTTAAGGAAAAGTGTATTAAATCACCATAAAATTTTACAATTGCAATTTTGAATACTGCATGACCTTTAAGAAAAGGTTTGCAAAGCATTCATCACTTGTTGTCTTCACTCTAGTTGCAAAAGCGGACATATTGCAAACTTGTTGCTGCAATTAGGATACCTTCATCACAGTCATCTTGTTGTACACAGTTTTGTGTTCTACACACTTCCACAAAAATTGCAGCCACTGAAAAGAGTGGAGGCTGACGTGATCAGCCATAGTTGGGGCCGACTATATATTCTGTATACTTTTATAATTCCAATACTATAATTTTTGAAATTGTTTATGGTTCATCCGTGTCACCCATCTCCACGGTCACTATCAACAAATCTCTACCATTTCACTCTTTGTTTATTCGTTACATCAGCCGATTTACCATTGACTCCATACTGTAAATCCACCTTTCGGAACTTAGCAATCGCACGTGACCAAAATTATGGTCGGCCTCACGGCCTCAAAAAAAATTACCAAATTTTATCGGTATCTATCTGATATAATATCAACATCTCGAATGGACTTTTATTATAGGAAACTGATGGGTAACGGAGCCATTACCAGTAAATTCCGGGTATCTAGTTTAGTTGGACCTACTTTTATTCAACTGAAACAATCTAATTTAAGAGGAAAAGCAGGAGAAGAAGAGAGTAAGAGTGAGTCTACTGATTCATCCAGAAGTAATTCGACTGGGGAACAAATGCCAGGAGGTGGATCGAGTTCAGTAAGTAGTGTTCTTAGTGAAACAACCTTTACGAATGATTCGGAGGTAAACGATGAAGCAATACAACCTCAAAATAACACGGAACTTAGAAACGATTCTATCGTCTCCAAAATTGACTCACCCAGGATATCTCTTCCAAGCATAACGATACCAAGTATAACATCCTTGGTTACAAATCTAAACCATGAAGCTCCTATTGAAACAAGTAAAACTCATCACCCAAATAACTGTAACAGATGCTACAGACTTAAGAAGAAATGCTCCAGAGAATACCCAAAATGTACGACATGTTATAAAACAGGATCCAATTGTGAGTACATTATTCGTAGTAACAAAAGAAGAAAAAGAGTAGAGAAAGCAGATAAAGTAGTTTTTAAGGTCAGTGGAAAGTATGGAGAAGAAGAGGAAGAGAGTCCCAAGAGGAAGGATCCAAAGCCAGACCCAAGTAAGGATCAGATTGGAGAAGCAAGGAGAGTGGAAAGTTATGCCAGAACGGAAAAAGTCAAGCTACCTCCAATTTTACACAAATCTGCTTCCACAACCAACACAACCAACACAACAACGTACACACCCAAACTACAACATCCAGATACAGCTACTCCATCCTCTCCTTCACCAACCTTACAACATCCAAATTCCCAAGTCGTCTTTATTAATGGAGATGTTGAGAAGTCTTATCCTGCAAAGAAACATGTAAAATCCAGAATTATCAAACATCTTAAATCAGGTCCATTTAGTACAAACTTAAAGGAGGAGTTTGTGACGATACCAGCAATTAAGAACACTGAATTGCCTCATACATTTATACGGAATTATTTTGAGAATTTTGCTTGTAGATATCCATTCCTTAGTAAGACCAAAATCTTAGAATCACTTGAGAATGCAAACTTTGAACATGAGCTGATTGTGAATTTGGATACGTATCTAGTAATGAGTATTGGATGTTTAGTCTATGATAAGCTGGTCTTTCAAGAGATATTTTCCGAAAAGAACATAGAGAGTGTAATTGATGTACTTGATTTAGATATGGAGGTGGTTCTGGAAGAAGAAATAACAGATAATTTGACATTATTATTATTGCTTAATATTTACAGTATTGTTTCGTTGAATTCTTCATTAGCTTGGAATCTTTTAAGTTTATTAAACAAGTTAGTACTGCAATTACATCTTTATAGAGGCTCACATGAACGTATTGTTTGGAGTGTTCATAATTTGGATTCTGAGTTAAGCTTATTATTCAAACGTCCAGGTTTGTTTCCAAGAGCTTATAACAAATGCGAAATACCCAAGGTAAAATTATACGAAGACGAGGATTTAAGTTTGGTTGAGCTGGAAATTGAATTTTGTAAGATGTCCAGTATTTTACTTGATTTGAAACTTCGTGTCGACTTACAACTTGTAGATCTGAATCAAAAAAATTTACAAGAAATTTCAGAAAGACTTGAGAAGTGGCGTGTTAGCCTGTCTTCATCAATAAATGCTAATGCTCTTTTCCAAGATACAAGAGCATTGATCAATTTAAATTATTTTTATTTACATGTTGAACTTGATCAATTATCTCCAATTGAACTGCTTCAATTTGTATTCCAATTTCTTTCGAATTCATTTTCCTTGTTGATTTCGGAAAATGCTAAGAATGAAAAGAGTAATCTTCGTATTCTGTTACAAAGTTCACTTACTTGGTTTATTAAGTTGAATAATGTTATTAGATATACTCTAGTACTGTTATTAAAGACATTAAGATCAACTGAAGCAACGTTAGAAACATCTTTAAAGCTTAACGAATTTAACAGTAATTTGCAGTTGATTGTGAATTTACTTAGATATGTTAAAGAAGGTTCATTGTTGAAGGGTGATAATGGAGTTGAAATACTACACAATTTAAGTCTTCAATTGAGTGGATTTGATTTACTTTTGAGTAGAAATGGTGAAAAAGAAGTTTTGACTTCTGAGATTGAGAAGGTTAGGGAAAGTTTTTGTAAGGCTATAATTGGGTGTGATAGGCCAAAGAATTGAGATAAAATTGATAGGGAGTATCGAATGCTTCTGTTTATTAGTATAATATACGTTTACTATTATTGAATTGTAATGATGGGGTTGCTCTCAGGAATTTGATATTTATGCAATATTCGTCGTCAATTGTTAAATTTGTGGAAGAACTAACTGCTTTTTTAGCACTCAAGTGAATTTGCATGTCAGATGCTAGCACTTCTATAATAAAAGTTCAACATAAACTTATTGTAAACTACCTCTAAACAAGTGCTCACTTAAGGAGCCAATATAGTGAGAGTGTGTTCTTCTTTATTATCAGTCCTTGGGCAATCTCCGTTGTAATCTCCTTGAAACTATTCACAGATTTCCAAAATAATCCACTCAACAAGTTTCAATGACAAAGCAAGATGTCTTTCTATCTAATCCACTGCTTATTATAGCTTATTGGATTATTCAACCAAAGTGTACTTGGCTATTATCAATACTTTCCTGCATGTTTGTTTGCCACCCACTAAAACAAATCTCACCAAAAAAGTGCTAACAAAAGCGCTAACAAATCAATCATGGCTCCTCCAAATGCAAATTGGGACAAATATGTTGCCCCAGAAGAAGTCGAAGATAAAATCACTCCATTATCCGAAGGAGATATTCAAGTTTTAAAAACATATGGAATTGCCCCATATGCCACTTCACTTAAACAACTTGAATCTGATTTGAAGAAGATTGAAGAACGTATCAAAGAACTGATTGGTATCAAAGAGAGTGATACCGGATTAGCTCCTCCACATTTATGGGATGTAATGGGTGATAAACAAAGAATGTCAGAAGAGCACCCATTACAAGTTGCAAGATGTACGAAGATTATTCAAGCAACTAGCACTGCACAATCTATCCTTCAAAATGCAGATAATAAAGCCAAATACGTAATCAATATCAAACAAATTGCTAAATTTGTTGTTGGATTAGGTGAAAGAGTTTCCCCAACTGATATAGAGGAAGGAATGAGAGTTGGGGTTGATAGGCAAAAATATGAAATTCAATTACCTTTGCCTCCTAGAATTGATCCTAGTGTCACCATGATGACTGTTGAAGAAAAGCCAGATGTTACATATTCTGATGTTGGTGGCTGCAAAGAACAAATTGAAAAATTGAGAGAAGTTGTAGAGTTGCCATTATTATCTCCAGAAAGATTTGTAAAATTAGGAATTGATCCTCCAAAGGGTATTCTATTATATGGACCACCAGGTACCGGTAAGACATTGTGTGCTCGTGCTGTAGCAAATCGTACTGATGCAACATTTATTAGAGTAATTGGTAGTGAATTAGTACAAAAATACGTAGGTGAAGGTGCCAGAATGGTTAGGGAACTATTCGAAATGGCAAGAACCAAGAAAGCTTGTATCATCTTTTTTGATGAAGTAGATGCTATTGGTGGTGCTCGTTTTGATGACGGTGCTGGTGGTGATAACGAAGTACAAAGAACTATGTTGGAATTAATTACTCAATTAGATGGTTTTGATCCAAGAGGAAATATCAAAGTAATGTTTGCTACTAATAGGCCCAATACCTTAGATCCTGCATTATTAAGACCAGGTAGAATTGATAGAAAAGTTGAATTCTCATTACCTGATTTAGAAGGTAGAGCTAATATTTTCAGAATTCATTCAAAAACAATGAGTTGTGAAAAAGATATCAGATGGGAATTAATTAGTAGATTATGTCCAAATGCCACTGGTGCTGAATTAAGAAGTGTTTGTACCGAAGCTGGAATGTTTGCTATTAGAGCAAGGCGGAAGGTTGCAAATGAAAAGGACTTTTTAAAGGCTGTTGATAAGGTCATCAAGGGTAATTTGAAGTTTTCTTCAACGAGTCAATATATGCAATACAACTAGGTTCCTTTGACCGTGAAGTCGTAAACAAAAGAGAAGAGGAATGGGGATTGAGGTTAGCAAACCATAGTTAAAGAATTTGATAGGTGACATGACCTTGTTTGCCCCTGCCCAGTAATCAGAAGTCTTTCAATACAACTCTTCTTCAAGAGAAAATTAGTAAGATTATCATTATTCATTAGATAGTTCAATATCTATATAGAAATTAATGCATTGAAACAAGATGTAGCGAATGGGTTCAAGAAGTTGTACTGTTGAAGCTATCTGTGCTTGACTATGGCGAATGACTGGAGATGATCGTTCGGAATATACGAACCTTATTTGTTGAACTCCGGATGGTCTAAATCTGGGGAAATGATAATGTGACGAGCTGTAGTCGTAGTGTTGCAATATATTGATCGCTCGGTGTCTAGCAACAGACTTTTCCTCCTCCAGATGAGGCTCACCACCATCTGATCAATCCCACCACAGAACACAACCCATACCATCAGTTTGACAACTAGCTAACAAAGCGTAGGCTGGTGGGCCGACTTCACCTTCCTCTACTCTCTTCACATTTACAAAGATCTCTTCTTCAATTCGAAACCTAATCTTCTCATTCAAATCAATGAACAATTCTGTTTCTTCATCAGGTTTCCAAACCCATGCTTTTTCTACCGGTTTGAAGTAACAATTTTCGAATATATACAGCTTTGGAATAAATATTTCATCGAAAAAGTCTAGCTTCACTTTGATACCTTCGCTCAGGCAATCAGAGACAATACCTGTCAATACCTCTCCTATAAATGGTTTCCACACCATACACCTAAATTTCACGTCTACGTAAGAACCACCATCACCTGGTTTGAGCAAACCATCTTTTATATCCAAAAGATCCCACACTGTTACAACCAAACCCAAGTTCGAAATCACTTTATTAGCATACTTTTTATGAAGTTCATCTGTTATCGAATGCTGAATTGGGATGTTGAATGTATGTGGAGGGATTCGTACTAGGTCTGAGATTTCTGATAGTATGAACATGGTAGTGCTTGAGATGAGATATTGTAAATCTGAAAACATATTCAATCCTCACGTGATTATTTTAAAACCATCTCGAATCTTGCAGCTCCCTTCAAGAATTATATGAGTAAATCGTCCGATAGAAGACTAGCTGGTAGTCGACAGGCAGCAAAGTATTTAAACAATCAGCTTGGTATAGATGTTGGAATTAGCAAAGATGCCATAAATTCCTCGAAATCGGGGAATCCAAATTTTAAAAAAAAGTCAATCCCAGAAGCCAAAACTTTAGGGAAGACAGTACTCCGAACAGGGGGTGGGAAATCTTGGGAAGATTCCACTCTACTTGAATGGGATCCATCACATTTTAGGCTATTTGTAGGTAATTTGGGAGAAGATGCTAATGATGCACTTTTGGAAGGGAGTTTTAGATATCCATCAGTAACAAAAGTGAAAGTTCCAGTGGATAAGTTAGGAAAGAACAAAGGGTATGGATTTGTATCGTTTAGTGATCCAGAAGATTACTTCAAAGCTTTCAAAGAAATGAATGGGAAATATGTTGGTTTGCACCCTGTACAATTAAGGAGGGCAGAGACGAAAGTTATTGCGACCAAGACTAGCGGGAGAATTAGCAAACGGAGGTAATCATGCACGGATTTGGTATTTAGATGGTTCTATGGGTAGTTTTGAACGTTTAGCAGCAGTATTAAATGTGTTAATTATTTTGATCCGTAGGTAGTTCATTCAGAATGTGCAAAACATTTCAACTTAATCAACTGCGATCCCTAGTTGGACTTTCCCAGTTTGAGTTGATAAGCAGGCTTGGTCAGCGGTCTCTTACTACCGCAGTGGACAATATTTGATAATAAGCTTCAAAAATTAGAGTCAAGTCAAAACCCTGCAATGGCAAATAACTACTACTTGCACGAGAATCCAACATAACAGGTAATGACTCTAACAGGGTATAACCTGATATAGAACTTCCTGCCAGGAATAAAGACATTGATTGACCAGTATCAGGATTTTCCACGGCCAAATCATCTAGTAGTAAGCTTGGGATTGTGACATTCCAAGCATCAAAAGCTTGATCTGTTGGTGGAGAATTTGTGATATATTTATAAGGTAACATAGCGAACGATAATAAAGGTTGCTGGAAGTAAGCTTGATCAACATAACCTGGTAACAACTGGCCAATACTTGATTCATTTAGCTTTTCGGAAGGTGTATCGTAGTATGAGAATTTAATCAGTTATTCATTTTTTTGCTCCCACCTCTTTTGTCGTTGGATAATTCTCCTTCTACTAAAATTTCACCCTTCGTGCTTCTGAAAATATCAACGAGTATGTCACTTCTAGGAATCAAACGAACTTGTTTCGTTCCGTTGAAGCTAAATCTTCGCTCTATTCACGTCCAATCACAACTTCTTAAATCGCAAAAGAAAATACTGAAGCAATCCACCTTAGCTAATCGTGAGACAGCTCCTAACGTTCCCTCTGCCGGTGAATGGAAAGAATTGAAACAACACTTTCCAGGTGAAAAGCTTCAGACAAACAAGTTATCTGATAGAATACCACGGTTTCCCTTGATTAAGGAAGTTGTCCCTACTTTGCTTCCTAGACCGGGTGTCCCACAAGTTGGGAAAGACCACACTTTCAGACAAGTGATTCAGATTCTTCAAAACAAAACAGCTCCTGAATTAATATATGAGAGTGAGCCACATAGGCTATATTTTTTAGGATGCTTTTGTATGGCAGTGGTGTTCACAGTTTATGGATGCGTTCTTACAGAATATGCCTGGTTCCAGGCAAATAAAGATTACAATGAAAATGTTAAAGAACAAAATGAAATTGTTCGTAAGAGAGAATGGGCTATCCTGCTATTCAAATTATCTGGAATGGGTATTGTTGCCTTTTCAGCTGCATACTTTTTCTCATTGTTCCCTACTAGGCTCGTTCGTAGAATGTGGTATTTACCTGGACAAATCGAACATGTTAAATTTACAACGTATCCGTTAGTGCCTGGTATGCCTACCAAAGTAATCACTTTACCTGTAGAGAAACTCGTTAGAAGGCATAAAGCTCGGGTATGGACTGGAAAAGGATTTTATGGTACTGCTGATAATGCCATGTTCTTCTTTGTATTAAAAGAGGAAAGTGGGAAAAATTGGATTATAGATAGAAAAGGATTCTTTTGGAGCGATGGTCGTGTTTTTGACTTTTTATTCGGTAAAGAGACTTTGGCAGCTGCAGAAGCTGGAATACCATATGATGAACAAATTGGTATAATGCACAGAGAAGTTAAGAAGAAGAAGAAGGCATTGAGAGAAGAACATGGAATGTTCTACAAATGGAAATTGGGTGCAAAGGAAGGTAAAGAAGCTATCGGTAAAGTAAGACTGTATGCAAAGGAGATTGAAAAGCGCAAGTGATTTCACAAATAAGTAAACTGGATCATATAATTATAGTAAAATAATTTACAGCACATAGTACATAGAAATCGTGCAAAAGTTTATTTGTGGATGTAGCACCCGTAGTTATTAATAGCCCAGTAGAATTGAGGACACTGCAAGTTCTTGTTAAGAATCGAAAGTTTGCAGTTAAAATCTTGTTGCCTGAACCTGCGAAAATTGACAATACTCACGACAAATCGATAAGATTCTGAAATGTCTCCTATCTTTTCTCACACAAAGCATATTTGATGGCTAGTTTAGCTTAGAATAAATATGACACATATTCGAATACGCTTTCAATGTGTCAAAGTATTAACCGATTTTGAAGACACTCGGTTGCTTTTATACTAGTGCCGTAGTCACATTCCGTATACCAACATTCTACTCCGTTTTCCTTATCTGAAGATCGTTCCCCTCCTGCACCCCCATAAAATTTCACGTCACGTGTTGAGGGCAAATGGTAACAGCAACACGAAACGGTTTTTGTCCAACTATAGAATCAACAAACAAAGCCCCTAATCAATCAAAGCAATATAAGAAATTATCTTAACATCATGGCTGCTAGTTTGAAGGATGTCAAAACAACCCATAAGCGTCGGCTTCTGGAGCTAGAATATCAAAATAAGAAATTAAAGGTTCTGTTTGAAACTCCTCCATCCCCCGGTTATCCAGGCGAGCTGTACGTTAGATCGAGAGCCGAACTATACGATAATCATTATGAAAACTCACCTTTGTTAACTCCCAAAGACGAAGAAGATAATGTAGAGGGAGACGATGATAATAACGTACATACTAAGGTTGATGATAAAGAAGCTCAAGCAACGGAGGCATTTGAATGCCAACTGGTGGCATCGCAAGATATAACGACACACCTCCTTGATGAACCAGAAGCTTTACCTTCCCTAGATTCAAACCCTGATTATCTTTCGCTCACATCGTCCCACAGAATATTGACTTCCAGTGAAAAATCGTTAAAACATGATATAACACGCTTATCTCAATTGCAAAGCAGCCTAACACTGAAATCCAAGGATGAATGTGTAGCATTTTTCATGCTGCTTGTAGCAAATCAGTTAGATTTACCAGGTCCAGGTAAAGTCTTGAAAGCTCCGGTTATTGACTGGTCGAGGTATCATCCATCACTTGGGAATGTTGCTAGAGATTTTAAGAACGTTGATAGAAGTACAGAAGGGATGTATAAGCTGGTTAGAGTTTTTCGTAGATAGTGTAAATAGTGCATTAAGTTAAGGAAACGCAATTTAACTTCATCAATGCAAAGTAAATGGGAATAGTACAGATCTGTTCAATGCCAATTTTAATTGGTGTGCAATTTATGTTTATGGGTGTACGAAATTCGTACAATTATATTAATCGTAGGACGAGCTTTCAGTAAGGAGGGGGATGTACATTTTGTTGTGCAAGTTCTCTAGGTGCAGCCGCATCCAAAAATTTCCAGATTTGAGCAAGTATGTGAGAGATTTTTCTAGTCCTTTTTAGACCAAGGTGGTCACTTTACGTTAAATTCTTTATACTTCAATAGATTATTATTCTTGGTTGGATTTGTAGACCTTATTAGGATCCCCTTTGGATTATTCATGCATTCGAAGTCTTTCGATCTGGCCTCGTTTACGCAGCTATATCTCCAGTGGCATCATACTCGAGTATATACTCCCGCTAGAAAGGTCGTCATGTAAGCCAGGTAATTCAAGGACCGATCTTTGGGTCATATATCAATACCTACCTACCCTTCACTTGGACCCAGTTTTAATAGTTACCTTCTCTCTTGATTTAAGGAATGGAATTGAACTCGATTATACCTGAATGACCATTATGAAAGGAAAAGCAATCGTGGCTTTTCAGACTGGATATTCCTCCTCTAGAACAACTTTTCAAAGTAGGTCTAGAAATTACTCCCAATCGGTTCCAGCATCCTATTCGAGACTTTAAAATGCGTGATTAATAATAAATTCGCAGCCAAAATAAATCGCTCATTTAATATAAAAGGGTAACTCCCCGATAATAACACCCAGTTAGTTGCCGTACATCTAGTAACCTATATTCAGAAATTCTATAAAATGGTCCATTTGAGCTATTGAATTTTAAAACAACTACCAATACGCTACAAATATAATTGGAGCCTGGAGCCCTTGATGAAATCCTGTACAACAAGACTGTAATTACGTGCAAGGTGATACTTTGAAGCTGCTAAATTAGGGTTTTGATTTACCTTGTGATTTCCCATTCTAAAGAAGTAATTGCTACGACGAGTAGTACATGTTTCAAACATTATCTGACAATACAAACTAAATTTTAACGACTATGGTCTAATATATTAAAACACACGAATTGAAGTGTATGGATAGCCCCATTGAATAGATGGCATATAGCTGTCGTCATTATCAAAATGCAAATGAATCTAACCAGTCTTGGTCACACCTTCGCTATCTTCGCTTACTTCCTCACCATTGTAATCCTCCTCATATAACAAGTCACTATCAGGAATGTTACTCTTTGGTCCCTTGTACCATTTATGAGCAAACAAAAGGAAATAAATAGTTGCGAGCAACCATGGTCCAAAGAACACCACAGATGTCCAATTCATGTCATCTAAATCGAGGTCCGCACCACGAACATCTGGGAAGCATAAGATTGGAAGCATTACTAATACAAATGCACAACTAACAGCACCAACTGGTGTGGACCATTTACCAAGATGAACTGGACCAGGAATGAAGTTATCTCTAGCATATGTTATTTTCAATAATGTTGGCATTGTGAAGGAAACAAATCCAGCAATACCACCAACGGAAAAGATAGCCCCAATAGCAGTATCACCAGCAAACATCAATAATAACAATAATTGCTGCAAACCAAAGTTTAACCAAACTGCATTGACAGGTGTTCTTGTTTTTGTATTAACTATTTTCCAATACTTGGAAAACGGAAATAAATTATCACGAGAGTAGGCAAAGGTGACTCTTGAAGCTGCTAACATACAAGAGGATCCCATGAAATAAGATGAAATGATTGTCAAAGCAGTACATGCATTTACCATCTTAATAGTCAAGAATTGTGTCAAATAAGTTACAAATGGTTGACCTAATCCTTGTGGGTCCTCTGAGATTAAATCCAAGTCCACAAGCGTATAGGCGATTGCAATCATGAATAACCAGCCAATCAAACCTCCCACAGTAGATGTAAGTATAATTGCTTTAGGAGCAGCTACTGCAGCATTGGCACATTCTTCAGCTAAATGGAAAGGAGAATCGTAACCACTCATACTCCAAATAACACCTAAGAATGACATTAAAGTTGCAACTCCACTTGGCCATTCTGTTTGATTTGTAAAACCCCAAGCAGTACCATTATCATTGAACTTCGATATGCTTTCGTACATACTTAATCTATCATTGCCAGCAAGGATAATAACAAACACAATTGCAAGGAAAAGAATATTTACAACGGTTCCCATAGAATTGAAATGTGCTAACCATTTAGTTGGTAAGCATGCAATAATAGCGTGAGTGAACTGAATACCAGTAGTTACCCCGTAAACAATTCCAGTACTACTGACGAATCCGGTATTATAGGTTGCAATAGCTAACATCATCAGGGCCCCTGAGTAGTTAACAGATGAAGCAGCCGTGATTTGACACATCCAGTTGGCCCAGCAAGTTAACCAAGTAAGTATCGCCTTATATTTTGGTGGTGCTAATTGAGATACAGCATATGGGGTTCCACTACTGACAGGGAACGCAGAAGCAACTTCTGCCAAAGAGAAACTAACGCAGGAAACAAGAATAACCCCAAGTAGCCACGGAATCGGACTGAGACCAATGACCAATGTCTGGTAACTGAATGTGGCAGCAATAGAAGGTAACAAACCTAACACTGAGAATGATACAGCAAATACTGACCATAATGAGAACTCTCTTTCGAATTCTTGTTTATATCCCAAAGCAAGAATCAATGCTTCGTCACTGTCTACTTCATGGTCAACATTGATAGTTACTCCACGTTTAGACAAAATTGAAGTAATTCTTAAATCATCCACATGTACTTGTGATGTTACAGGGTGTATCCCTGTGCTCTCGTGTGGAGAAACAATATTTGCTGTCTTGGACAGTTCTTTGTTGAACATTTTAAATTCGTATTTGGGAATTTAGGCAAGTTGGTAGTAGTATTTGGTTCGTACTTAACAAGATGAAGTTAAATAAGTTTCAATACCCAACGTCTAAAGCTTATAAATTGTATATTTGCATTTGTGCTTATTGCTCCTTATTTATACAGTTTGTATGCGATAAGAATATTTCTGTGGATCGCCGTTGAGATAATGCGTTCGATAGCTCGAATCGTAATGAGAGTTCACCCCACATTATATTCTCCGCACCAAAGACGCCCACTAAGCCAGTGAACAAGCGTGATTTGGTAGATCATTTATTATACTAACCGAATGCTACTTGGACCCGTTACTTCGCTAAGTCATGTCATCGGTATGTTTGTATTCCTTTATTTATCATCTCGTTATCGTAATAAGCCCTGTCAATTAATTCTATTAATTCTCTTATCATTTCGAGAAAAAAAAGAAAAAAATGACGTGCATGAACTTTATAGCAAGCTGAAAAATTCGAAATAGTGAAGTGGCTTAGTTGTTGTCAAACTTAGGGAAGAGCTACGGCGTTGCTTGATCGCACTTGTGGAATACATTGAACACTAAGTGAAGTTAGTTCGTTGATGTTGGCTTCTATTAAACGTACAAATATATGCCCGGACATTTTTTGCGCATTATATTACCGTTTTTGTAATATACCCGCATCAGTGCGAATCCTGATGAGGTAATACATATTTCGAGATGTGTGATTACCAAACTAAAAATGATAAGTCGGCGGCGTTTTGAAAAGCTTCAATCCCAGATAAGAAAACAATCTGTTCGAAAGGGTAGGATTGGATTGAACTACGGCGGCATTGTACAATTTACCTACCACTGACTAAAGATCCAAATTTCTGAATGCGCAAAATATTTCAAACTTCCTGCATATACTACATGCAAAATTGCTAATCACATGGCTCGAGAAAAACCAACTACTTGTTTACTTCTGGTATACGAGCACCTGTGTAAAAATGACTTTTTTTGTAGCTTATATAAACTTCGATAGAAACGCTAAACCAGATTAAATAGACCTGAGCTGTACTGTAAAAGTTCTCATTTATTACGCAATTCTCTTAAAAAGGGGACGCAACAGTATATAATTTTATGGAGAGCGACCCATTGAAAGTTATCATGTCATATAGTCCTTGATCTGTTGTTTAAACCAATCTTCTCCCTACCTACACCACTATCAGAATATACCCTTCTTAATACATAATGTGTACTATAAACAGCGCAACAGTATACCAATCAACGGTGCAGCAATAAAATTAAAATCGAATATCAATAGCTTGTAAGCACCACTCAGACAAGCATATCGTGAACAATATTCTACCGTGCAATGTGCGTTCAAAGATTTAATAATTCCGAAAACTGCAATTCGTATTACGTATCGCATTTCGCTACGTTCTTCATCTATGCAAAAATCAATAGATCAATTTTTTAAAATTCTTAGTCGTTAGAACTAATTAGTGTTTTGGTTGCAAAATTCAACAGTTTGTAGAAATTTATTCATGATACTTTTTCACTTACGCAAACAATGTTACATCTTCTGCTTTGTCAAATGAACAGGTTTGAGACACCTCAAGATGGCTACAAATAAAGGTGCTAAAGAAACTTCAAAATAAACATAGAAAGAAGTCATATCTTGACACATAAAATTTATTAATAATATTATACCTGAATTTACTACTAATTCAGGTATAATATACTTTTTATATTATTTGGTTTGTAGTGGAGTCTTTGTTTTGGTTAGATCTGCTAATATATTAGAATATAGTCCTACTATATTATTAACTAAGCCGCCTTCAAAAAGCCCAGAATCCACACTAAAATATTCAGCAATGCAGCAACAAGCGTTATGAAAAGAAGTGTAGTGATTAACTCAAGCTGATGATTTGAAACCTGTTCCTCTTAAGCTACAACGTAACAATGATAATATAGTTTTACCAAATCAATTAAGAACTTTCATAACCTCTCTTCAAATCAATATCATTAGCGCCGATGTGTAAGCGATGTTGCAGAGCATCTGAAAAATTTTAAATGAAACAAGTTACGCCATAAAAACTAAAAATAACTAAACTCTCAAGATACGATTACACACCTATCCAGATGAAGTTCTCAAAGTATATAATTGCATTAGAATAAAATACAACAGAGAGTCAGTGCTATCAAATTCTGTAAAAAGTGATCATTAATTAAAACATCGAAGGCCAAAATTGTAGAACATCTCGGAGAATGTAAATCTCTTCTAATATGAAATCTTCGTACAACAAATATTAACAAATATATATCTCTACAATATTAAGTGACTTCCTCTGAGAAAAATGGCAATGTACAGTGGTTTCTTATTAGTAAGTGAATTTCTGTTCAAACACATAATATCTTACTAACGCTAAAGTAATTCGGCAGGATCTTATTCTTTTTATGGCATCCTATCATAATATCAGATTGTTCTTTGATTGGCATTCTAAATTGAATATTCATAAACTACAAAACTCGCATCCTTTAGCGTTAGTTACATATCATCGATAACCAACTTAAGTTTCGATTAACACAATTAATTTGGAGTTACCCAAACAACTTTCACATTTCAGATCTAAGCAATTCAAAATTCTTATCATTAACAATTTCATTACTTTAGTACAATGTTTTACACTTTCAAAAATGTTTATAATGCATGGGTTCGTCCTTAATACAACAAATCGTTAGCATTTCCCTACACACATAACCAAAAACTAAGTTTTGACTTCAAATGATTCAATTTAGATATGATCTATTCAAAGAAATGAAAATGCACACTCAAGTAACACATCTTTTTTTCTATTTGTTTTATTATTTTAGTTTAGACATCCATTTAATTTAAATTGTCATGTATTCAAATTCTATTCAATTCGTAAAAATACAATCAAAATTAAATGAAATTGATATCTTCAGTAATTAATCTGATAAATTTTAAAATAATTTATTTGGTTGATAGAAAAAATCGGTTGAGAAGCTTCGTGAATTGAGTTATTTGAAGATGAACAGTTTATATTATATGTTTGGATATCAAAGTTTATAGACACAAATGAATAGAAGACGATTAGGTAAACGGTAAATATTTCATATCAATTTCATTTTACTTCTTTTATCGTAGAATAGTTGGAGCTTTCAAAGGGTGCTTTTGTTTACGGCTCTGTTGTTGCTCCTCGGCACTTTTTCTAAGCATATGCGTCACCCTCAAGTTATTTGATTTTTGGTAAATGATGAACCATTATAAACAATGTTGTGGCAAAAAGTGTAGTCTTATTGACGCCAATTCTTTGATTTGAGTATTCTGATGGGTTTGTATCATTTTATTGCTTGCTGGATATAGTGATTGTGATCTCAACTGAGAGCAATTTTAGGATATGAATCTATATTGTCAATGCTAATCCTTATTAATACGATAAAATGTAATTTTTGCACACATTATGGTATTTTAAACGCTTAAAAGATTAGGATTTCATTTCCGGAAATTTCAAATGAAAGATATATAGTTGTACATTCGCTCTTAAGATTGTTTACAATGGGAGTTGCCAATAATTTTACTTTATTTAGAGGAGAGTTCATCACTACAGATAATATATATTTGCTCTCTACGTTTTTAATGCTTGTCGTCGGAGAAGTTTTTTTCTTCTTTAAAGCTTTACCTCTTGACTTCATGTTAAAGTTGTATGTTTGATATGCGTTTAGCATGCGATCAAAGTTGATGTAGGAAACTGTCGTTAAGATGGTTTCGTGTTCTGTATGTATTTGCTCATTATAACAATACTTCATTATAGTATATTTGCCAGTTGAGATTTACTAGGCGTGGAGAGATATTGTGTCAGTTTAATATTTGGTCAAAAAAGTTAGAGCTGAGCTTTAGAAAAAAATTCCGGTACCGGGAATTGAACCCGGATTTGCTCGGTGAAAGCGAACCGTGCTAGCCATTACACTATACCGGATGGTTCTTGTAGTTTATTTCTCTTAAAGCTTTATACCTTACTAGCAGAACTCAGATTTGCTACCGAATTTTAGAACCATGCCATAAGATATAAGTTGTTTCAAAAGAGAGAAGAGAAGTATACATGAATAAACACGTAGCCTAATTCTATCAAATATGGTTGAGCTTAATGTGATTTAGGACCAAGTTTAGTAATATAAATGTAAGGATGTCGATTAATGAGACAGTGTTCGAAGGTATTGTTAGAGACATGTGTAAGAGATTATTGAAAGCATAATGAGCGTATATTGCAAAATTATAACACACTGTTTCTTTACAGCATTTTTAAACGGCAATCAGCACTTTGATCTAATTGAGCTTTGTAGCAGCATCCGCAGACCGTCAACAAGTGGTATAGGATTCTGCTTCTACTTCTTAACTTGAACAACTACTGCGTGAGTGGCCATCGGCTTGATTAAGCGAACGTCACCCTGATTCTTGAATGGGGTGCTGCTTTCAGACACAAATTTGTTTAAGATGATTTCAACTTGTTCCTCTAAGACAATCTTCCTTTTCTTACTCAATGCAGTGATAAATGACCTAGTTTCCCAGTACTTGAAGACCTTGTCTCTCTCAATTAGCATTTCATAAATGTAGAAAAGCTCCTCCGAGACTTTCTCGAAGTAGGTATTATCAGGGCTATCCAATGTTTGCCTCCACACTCCAGTACGGTATTGTGGGACTTCAGCATCAAAACCGTACATCAATTTGGTGACTTCCTCTGACCAAGGTTGGTTTTCAAAGTAGCTTAAGAACAACTCCTCTTTGGATTGTTTCTTCTGGAAATCAAGCTTGTCGAAGTAAATACTGTTTCCGTTAATGTATTTGATTACTTCAGTACGACTGTTTTGACTGGGACTTGGTCTGTCAAAGTTCCATATCAAACCCAACTTTCCCAGGGGCTTCAATATACGGTTGATTTCCTTTAAGCTCTCGTTATCAGCAAACCAGTGGAATCCCTGTGCAATGAATGCTGCATCGATAGAATTATCTTCCAATGGAATCTTGTAAGACGACGAATTGAAAATATTCTGGTGCTTGACTTGCGGTATGTTGGCTTTAAAACTTTCCAACATCCCTTGACTAGGCTCAAGAATGTACAAGTTGTCACTCCAACCATTTTCAACCAATCTCTCTGTAAATTTACCAGTTCCAGCAGCAAGTTCTAAAATCCTTTTGTTGGTGTTAAATGAATATGAGTTCTTATCATGATCGTATTCTGCTAATCCGAGACTGGCCAAGAAGGGATTGACTACCTCTTTTGCAAAATTCGGACGAAGAACACTGTAGTCCTTGTGATTTAGGTTGAATGCATTGACAGCAGTTGGATGAGATTCCTTTGTAGCTGTTGACATATTCCTTCTAATATACTTTGAGTAGCTAGTGAGGAATATCGGCTTTTTAAATAGAGATCGAAACATAGATGAATGGGATTATTAGTCTCCCCTCGTGCAACCTGATAAGCCAAAAGTTTCTCCGGATTCGGCTCCGTAAGTATTTTAGTTTTGAGAAGCTTATCTTGGAGTCAAAATTTAACTGAAGACGAAGTTTAAAGTTCGACATTGCTGATCTTCATGGATAAGCTACGCTAATCTACATTTCAAATAAGTAATCTCTAATTTCATAAATTCATTAATGTGTATAAACACAGTTGTACTATACATAAATGAGGGTGAATTTTGCAATTGCGAATTTAATACACTAACTCCCTCTTAAACAGCTCCTCGTTATATTGAGGTAAATCAATGTTGTGATCTTGACAATATTTGCTAATGACGAATACATTAATCTTATCTTTCATATAGTTGAACGACTTAAGAAGCAATCCTAAGACCGTTTTCTTGTCTTTCTTACCCAATAATGTTGTTTCCATAAAATAAAACTTCAACAAGTCAGTATGATTCTTATTGTTAATGAGCTTGGTTAACAAGCTATTCAATATGTCTCTAGAATTATTTAAAGTAAGCAATTTAATAATACTAGTTAATTGAGCCACGCTAAGTTGCCTCACACCAATCAAATTGAAAAATTTTAAGGTTGATTGCAACTTACCTCCAATTCCTTTCAGCAAGTCTGAGCTTGACAACTTTGTCAAATTGAAGATCAAGCAATCAGTTAACTGCTCCTTGGCAGTAAAACCGTTCATCAAGCGGCTGCTTTCAAAGAGCTTAATCTTCTTGTCCATGCTAGTTTGGCCTAGCAAGGCCAAAGAGAGCTCATTGATAGTGTAAATCTTCGAGTGTTTCGGCAAAAATGGCTTCACAGTCAATAGGCTCGCAAACCGTAGCAGATCTCTTATATTCTGAGAGCAATCAAAGAAGGCAGAAAACTTGTTAACGAGGGTATCCAAACTTGTATCTGTACCCAAGGTAAAGTAGTAACTAATGAGCAACTCAACAAATTCAGGCGAACTTCTCAATTCATCCGCACTAGGCGAATTTTCTTTGAAGGTCGCAATGAACTTATCATTTGAGTCACTTGCCAATAAAGCAGTCATGTAAAAGAATAAAACTTGCTTGGACAACTGTAGGTTATGAGTTTCGACAGCTGAAATAGTATCCGCAAACCTTGCTTCCTTATTCAAGAACTTTAAGTAGCTAGTCACCCAAACTTTTGACTCTGCTGCGTCATAGGCTAAATTGAAAAATGTGGAATCCCCAAGAAGCTGTTTCAAATACCGATTAGAAGAAGTTTCTGCTCCATTAATTAAATTAGGTAAAAGACTTTTTAAGACTGTCTGGTTCAATTTCAGAAATTCAACAAGCTTTATTGAAACAACATCGTTGTGTAATTGAGATAATTGTTTTAATAGAATTACTTTATATTCTTCATCAAAGTTCAGTGACCATAAGCGTTGAATAAAGTCTGAGCATCTGATTTCCGATGAATTATTGGAGTTAAAATACTTGCTAGCAAATTTGTAGTTGATAATAATGTCCCAAGTCTCAGAAGTAAAGGTAGAGCCACTTTTGAATAAATCCACAAACTCTCTTACACCAGCTTCATAATTGACGTTCAACAAATAACTTAAGTTGGTGTCATAGTTCAGCAAAGCATTGGCAGTGCTTTGAACGGGTATATTGAGAATTTTGCAAGTATTTTCGATATCAAAGTCAACTGAGGAAATTTGGCTTGCCAATGATTTGAAGTGGAGTGCGATTGATGACTTGTAAGCAACCAAGTCACCCGTTAACTCAACGTACTGGTTTTCTGTGTCTTCAAACAGATTGATCAATCTGGATTGGAACTTTAAAATCTTTTTCAAGAGTTCGGGATCTTCGGTTTTTACCAGCATTAAAGTTTTCGAAACTGAAATTAACCCATAGATGTTGTCCACTTGAAAGTCAAAGTTGTCGACTGCCCTCTCAATCATGGAAGAGTTCATGAACAATCTGACAGAGTATTCATCAAATTCTGGGCCAATCACGGGAAGTTGTAGGTAGTTAATATATTGTGAGATGAAGGCGTTCAAATCTTTGGAGCTGTTCACATAATGGGTCAGCTGTGAAGCAATTATGCTCCAAATCAATCCAAAATAGTATTGATTGAAAGAGTCAGTCCCAGAGGTGTTGTATAAAACACCATTGTGTAAGTAGTTCAATAACTTTTGAAAGATAGATAAGTCGAATATTATATGGTTATTCAACAAAATCTCTTTTATAAGCTGGAAGACATTGGAATGATCTCCTAGATCAATGCTAAGCGAAATGAGCAAATCACGGCAATGGGGGCTTCCTTCGTCTGTAGTAAATAACTTTTGATAATCTTTTCTAATGGCCATGCGATTGTATAAATACCAAATTTTATCGTAAATTTCAGTCAGCTGCGACATATCTTTTCCTTCCCTGTACTTGCCAATGTACCCAACAATAATTTTATTGAAGAGTTTATTCGAAAGTTCAGGAATATAACTTATATTGTTGAACTTAGTCAATAAATTATATGCTTGATCCAAATCTTGCTCCAGGATACCTGATACGTACAGCGAAATCACCGACGAGATTTGAAAGTTTGTAGCTTTTGAAGTTTGGTCCAAAGATGCTCTATATTCAATCAAAATTTGATCCAAAAACTTTGAAGCTAATGCAAGTTGATTGTTATGTATCAATCCTTCGATCAATTTGGAGTACATCACATACTCATCAACTTGAGGTGATGCTGCTTTGAAATTGGAATAAACTTTACTAATGAATTCGTAGATACGAGCGGAATCATTCTCGAAGACGTTAAACTTATGGAATTGACTAGTCAATTCAATAACAGAATAATAATATTCTGCAGATTGATTTTCGAACTCAATCATTGGGATTAATCTATCCAATAATGATTGCGAAATACAACTTGGATATTTGCTAACGAATTGCAAAATCTTGAGGATCAATGAAGTGTTCAACTGTTCGTAATGTAAAATGGATGAGAACAAATCAACACCGATTTGACCAAAATCCTTTGATTTTCGAAGATGGAATGAAAATGGATTGTTGTTAGGCAGGTCCTGTAAGCCACCTTCAAATAAGTTAGTCAAGATTATATTATATGTTTCATTAGATGGTTTAATCCCATTTTGGAGTATGTCTTGGTATATTGTTAAAAGGTTTGTCAATTTCAGCTCTGTAGCTTCTATTTCCGAATCCAACAGTCTTTCTGCAATAGAAAGTAGAATTATGTTGTACGATGCAATGTCTGGTAGTGGAATATCATTTCGTTTTAGTGATTGATATATTGGATAAATAGTATTAAGTTGATCTGGGGTAGTATGGTTATTATATGTCTCTGCAATTGTAGTCATTGAGGTTTCAAGGAGTGAAGTTGAGAATGACAGTTGAGTGAATTCAACTGGTTCTTCTTGGATCTGTGTTGCATTAGGTTCAATTTGTTGAGCGGTTTCCACCACCTCAACTGTTTTTGATTCTGCATGCAATTTTGGCGTTATTTCCGCTTGAGCTAGGGTGGCATCCATTTTTAATGAGACTGGAGCTGTATCTATAGGAAGTGCATTAACATGCTGCTTCTCCAATATAACTTCGTCTAATTCTTCTATTTTTGAAATCACTTCTACTTCGGTTTCTCTCTTCGTCAGATAGAACCGTACAGAACCAATTCCTCTACTCATTGCCATGCTGTTATGAATATCCCTGTTGGATCTTGAAATGAAGAATTTCCCATCATAATCTAGAACCATTAACCCAATGGAATAGTCACCACCATTCAATATAAATGTATAAAGTGTCTCCATTGAGTAAGCTATAGCTTGTCCATTTTTCCTGTCAGCATCATGATTATACATGGTATAATATAGACCGTAATGCCCATTATCTATACCTAAATAATGTTTACTTGCATTAGAAGGATGCGGGCCATCTTTAGCCCATTTCCTACTAAACAAATCCCTATAATTAACTAAGCTATTACCATGAAGATATGCTTGTGAACTCAGGAAAAATTGTATTCTTTCACCTGAAGTGGAATGTTTAGCTAGTTTGATAAAGTTGATAAACACCATGATTTTGAGGTCTCCTCTCCTTAGCTAAGTTCTATTCTCCTTATTTAAAATTTTACTTGTATTAAGTATGTTAAATGACAATTTGTTTGCCTCCAGGATGAATTCAACTTTTGTTTGGAATCACTGTCCCTTTTTTCGGACGAATACGGAGAAGAGAAGAGTCAGAATTTTACACTATATAAATGCTAAAAATATATGGAAATAAGCATAAACGGTGCAATGGAACGGACAAACCTACCTAAAATGTAAACCACACACAAAATCCCTAGTCACAAAGTGAGATCTACCCAATAACAATGTGGTGAAAACTTCGATCTTTTTGTATGTAGGAAAAATGACTGTTGCAATTTGTAGCTGTTTCTTGTATGTTAGCAAGATTTTCTGATGCAATACAAATGCTTTAGATCTTTTTCTACGAGGATTGCTATTGAAGTTGGAGAGAATTAAATCTATGTCTATTAGATAATCTATTGATCTATTTTAATGGGGTGAATGGTTGGAAAGTTATGCAGTCTCTGGATTTGTACATCCGAAGTAAATGAATACTACATGGCCCGTCGGGTGAAGTGGGTGAAATAATACTGAGTAACACTACTGCTCTTTGAGTGAAAGTTCAAGGATCCGCTTCAATTGCTCCTCTTCCAGCAATTCTTCTTCACGAAAACTCGTTTTTTTCTCGATTTTGCCACCCCCAGAATGTAGTCTTCGTGATTCCTCGATTGCGCGTTCCATATCTGCCTCACTGTTAACTTTAACGCTCTCACTTAATGCAAGGGCAATTGCCATTTCGTCCTCGTCACTGTTCCCATTGTACTTATCAAATAAAGCATTTCTCTCCTGCTCAACCCATCTTTGTGAATCGAATTCATTCAATTCGTCCCGAATCTTTTTCTTCAGCTCTTGCTTGTCCCAAACTCCATAATTAAGCTTCTTCTTAGACAGTGTTGTTTGGTACTTCTGGCCAAATTGAAAGTATTGTACAATATCTCCAGAGACAATAACACCAGTGGCATTCACTTGGTTGTCGCTAAGGCCAACATAATCTACCGGTATTAGTTCAGAATACATATGAACATATCTCTTCGGTATCTTGACACTTCCCTCTCTGATAAATTCCCCAGTAAAGACATTATGTATATTCAAGTAACCATTATATCCTGCAATGGCAACAATTGAACTGTTTATTGAGATTGTAGTAATTGGTCGTATATTTTCATAACTTGAAATATCGGGTGCATGTTTATTGAAATCTGTGACTATCCTACATTGAGGTATTATCTTACTAGAAGTCCAGTCACGGATATTCCAAACTATAACAGAATTGTCACTAAGTACATTCGCATATAGAAGGCCATCCCTCCCTGCTGCTTGTTTTGAATCTTTTGTTTGGGGTTGAATTGTCGATTGGATAACCTCTCCCTCAAATTGGAGGCTCTTACTTGGGATGTCTTCTGGAGGGCCCTTTTCATTGTCGAATCCCAGAATATCGTACACAGTTATCACTTTTTTGTAGCAATAGATCACGTTCAAATGCCTGAAATCAACGTCTAATTGATTACGACGAAATGGTGATACAGCACCGTACTGGACACCTGCATTCAGTATTGTCTCATGACTTATATCAATCTCTTGGATATCAATACTAGTTAGGATTTCCAAGCTGTTGAAACTAATAATGTGTAGTTTGTTCTTTGTATTTACAACAATGAACCTCTTGAAGTCGCTCCTTATATTCAAAATTGAATCTCCAAGGTTAATTGAGGAAATCATTGATTGCAAATTAGAAAGTCTGAGAGTGCCATTCATGGTTCCAGATATGATATCAGGTCGTGATTTGTGTTTATCCAAGCGAGCTGGGGAATTCAATACGATAGAAATAGTGGTGGAAGTATCCTCATCGTATTCATCCAATTTCTGCACACTGCCCCCTCTGATATTCTTAACAAATACTCCGCTTGATTTTCCGATAATTAAATAGCTCTCATTAATATCAAAACTCATCACTCCCAGTAAAGTGTTGCCTCCTGGAATGAAGCCTTCATTCCTTCCATCAAAATTACATAGGGCTACATTTCCAGATCTTCTTGAAAAAGTCAATAACCTCTCAGCTGAGAAGTTGACAACAACTGAATCAACTCCTCTAAACTCATTATTTATCAATTGATATGTCTTATGGAATGGCTTACCTTTATTCCATTTCTTAAACACCTGTAGGCGAGCTAAATATTCTACCATCCAAAGGGAAGACCCACTAACAGTCGGAAAAGACCATATTGGAGTACCGAATTTACCACTAAAAGCACTTATCCAAGTGCTTTTATCAGATACAGCATGGTTCCAACGATGGCAAACTAATCGTACAACTCCTAATTGGACAGGTTCTAGCTTACAAAATATTTCAACGAGAATCTCTAGGGGTAAATTGTTAATGTTGGACAATTTGTCTCCGTATGTGAAGGAGTTGGGAGTTTCCAAGTTTGAGTTTCCCAAGGAATCCATGAGTGAAGTCGTCTTGATTGTAGGTTTGGTTGTTTTCGAGAAATTGGTAGCGCGGTAATGATAAAAGACAACGGGGTACTTGGACAAGAAATAACAATAAACCCGCTGCAATCAGCACGACTTTTCAGTGATAGATTATTTACCGGTGACTAATTGTTTTGACGTGATGTAGAATATTTTCAAATCTTTGCAGAAATATTGAAAAATAAGCATTTTAATTAGGCAGAATTCACGACACCTGATCAATAAACATGCTTCATATTCAAATCCAGCAAGTTTAGGGTATTTATTCACATTTCATTAAAAGTGAGGACCACTGTGAGCTTCTTTAAAGTATATAATATTGCGTTTGTCTATGATTTGTTTAATATACATTTTGCAACTTCAGATTTTGCAACCGATTCTAAGTTTGAAAATAAATGATATAAATACAATTGAACTGAAGAATTTTCGACGATACATTCACTAAAGGGATTCAAGCTAGATAGCTGACCGTGGCAGAATGTGCTACCAACAAGAAAGAATTTTTTTGAGACAGAAGATTGGGTGGGTTTTATAGGCCAGTAATGGCAAACTTGAAACAATTTTAAGCTCTAAGGAGATTCAGACATCAATCCGTCGTCACATTTGCCTACTACCAAGTCTGAAGTAAAACTTGAAACAACTTCGAACCTTAAGTACATTCACGAAGAAGCTATCAGGCTATAATCACTCACATTTTGAAATAAAAGTCAGCAAAATGACATATTGATTGTGCTTTGTTTACAAACAAAAACTATCCGGTATAGTGTAATGGCTAGCACGGTTCGCTTTCACCGAGCAAATCCGGGTTCAATTCCCGGTACCGGAATTTTTTTACTCTTCTTCGCATGTATCCGTGGGCGTGGGCATGAATTGAGTTGCATGGAGCTATTCATTACCACGATGGTGACCATAGGGATTTCAAGTATTTACAATCAATAGGAAATGACTAGCACACTTACAGACATTATATTCTCGACGTGGCTATAATACACTAAAAATTCTGGTTTTGTTTGGATTAGCACCTAAACATTCGTTGGAAAGGCATCAAAAACAATCAAAAAATGATCTATCATATTTATTTGATCAGGTTGTAATGCATGGATTGTAAAAACACCAAAAAGGAAAGGTCGTGCCCGGATTCGAACCGGGGTTGACTGGATCAAAACCAGAAGTGATAACCACTACACTACACAACCAAATTCCGAGATTTCAAAGTTATAAACTCTATATAACAAGTATAAAAATATTTTAATTTGACTTGACCCCGCTGATTCTTACCGCAAATATATTAAGCCACTTCAAGTCTACTGCGAGATCGAGATTGACAGACTACGTATAACGTAGTCCTTGGATTGATATTTTGGGTGCAGAGCCCACGCTAATCTAAGGGAGCCGGTGTTAGAGAATTTTATGAAGATATGGCATACAATATGCTCTGAGACGTAGTAGGCTTTTCAAAGCTCCAATAGGTTCTATCAAAATCTTGAATGATAGGTATGCGAAGGCCGGTTTTTTCATGGTCCAAAATTTGTAAATAAAAGCCAGTCTAGTATAGTGGTCAGTACACTTCTTTGTGGTGGAAGTAACCCAAGTTCGATTCCTGGGACTGGCATTTTTTTAATATTGATTGTGCTGGCACTTATCAAACCACATCTTATTACTCGCTGCTGTCCTGAGGAATTAGGAACGCAATATGAACTACTGAAACTGTTTTTGTCTATTTCTGATTTTTAGTTTCCAGGGGATGCAAATTCGAGCAATCTAGCGGCCAACGTTTATTCCGATGACAGGAACAACTCATGCAATTCCTCCATGTGATCACAGACACCTCGATCCACTACACTTTCTTACTAACTCTTATATGTTTATTTATGTACAATCTTAAATCATCCAAGATCCCAATAACTTGAGGTGTGCAAAATCCTTAGAAGATCCCAACATACCAAAACTCAAATCCTTATAATACCAGAAAATACCAACAATCGATGCATATAAACCAGAATAAATTATGTAAATTACGTACTTGTTAAAGCGCTTGAAGACAAGAGCCTCCAATGCAAACCCGCTTACGAAGATGGCAAAATATAATGCTGGAACGTAATGGTGCAAATATTTTACTCTACCCATAACAATGAAAGGAAGATAATGCAATATCCAACCCAAAAATGGGAATATTCCTTGAATGAGGAACGTATTCCAATTCGGTTCAAATAAGCCATATTCGACAATCTGCCTTTGCCATTGGAACAACACAACTACGGTGTAGATTACGAAGACCCCTGCAGTTGCGGTTGAGAACCAAGTAACAAATGGATGTCCCATGAGGAAATATTTGACATCCGTTGAAGACCATGAGCACATTCTCAACCCAGAGTTCAAGATAGGCCACTCCCACCACTCAGAGCTCAATTTATCGTACTTGTTAGGATCTGGAATCAATGCATTGTTTGATGCCAACATCCCGTAGTTTAACAAAATAAATTCTTTCCAGAATTTTGGCTTCGGAGCAACATATTGAATAGTAGGCTGTTCCAATTTATCGTTCTTATGATCTTCTACATTCCACCAAGTGCCCTTATCTGTTTTCAAGACTGAGTTTTTACAAGAAACTTCACCCTGCTGAAACCCCCAGGAAGGAAGGGCATATCCTGAGGTCGCAAGATAACAACCTAATACCTTATGCTTTAACCTGAAATTTGTAGAAACCGGGTGAAGCTCATCGATGTTTTCATTGGCAAAATCACGTGAAGGTGATTCAAACTGGCTCTGTATTTCAACCACCCATTCATCTTTAGCATCACTTGATTCGATGCTGCCATAACAAGATACTTCTAAATTTGCTTTAGCTATTGGAGCTTGGATGGAGTGAGAATGCAAAAAGCATCCGGTCTCTTTATGCATTAAACGAATTGTGTCCCCGTTTTTAATAAGTGTGTCATAGAGTCCAGCAACAGAAGTGGAGTTTTCATCAACCTCTTCCGACGCAAACCAACCGTCCGAAGCATGTTGCAAATCAAATTCTACTACAAATTCATTATTCAGATCCTTGAATCCATATGTTGTTACTTGTTGTTGCATTGAACCTTCAGGATATAAATGACTATGGGAATGCAACAAATTGGGGGAGAGACCCTGAGATCTCAAAGTGACCAAAGAACCAAAAGCAAGACTTCTTGGACCATTAGTTAACGTATTATCTACCAATGATGCCTGTAACAATGTAGATATAGAGCCATCACCAGTTCCTGACTTATTTAAGAGCGCAAAATGTATTCTGAAACATGTAGCATAAATAAGAAATGGAATCACAATCAAGGTAAATATACGGGAAATCCAATGCAATGAGTATGTCTTGAATGAAATCAAGTTTGTAGAAGTTAACTGATAAGTTTTTATAAGTAAATCATAAATGATATATAGCCCCACCAAAGCAGTTACAAATAAACCTACCCATTTTACAGAACAAACGCAACCAATTGAAATTCCTGTTATGATCAACCATACCAAACCTTTACTAGTCAATAAAGAATTTGTCAACCTCAAATTGTGAATCTTAATCAAACAGTAATAAGATAATACTGTGAAGAATAATAACATCGAATCAAGTAATATAAACTTTGATAGAGTTAGTGATATCATTTCAAAAACTACCAGTAAGCTCACAAACCACACAGTAAGTTGACTGAAACCTAATTCCACACATGTTTTATATGCCAACGGTGTACAAAGGATTCCAAAAACACAGTTGAAACATCTCATCAAGACATAGTTGCAATTATCCGGGAATTTTAATCCACTTTCAAAACTGAAGCTCCCATCGTAATTGGCTAAATAGCCAGATAGCCCAACTAACAACTTGCCTAATGGAGGATGAACGTCGAAGTAAAACTCATTTTTGATATAATAAGACCCGAATTTTCCAAAATGAGCTTCATCCCAAACGACTTGGTCCAGCTTCTCGATACCATAAAGTCTTACAAATGCAGAAAGGCCCGTTAATATGATAGGATTGATGTACTTGATGAACACGTTTTGATATTTTGTTAGCGAGGATGCTTCCTTGATCTTCAATGAGTTCGTCTTCAGTATTATTTCATCAATTTCTTCGGATAACTCTGTGGACAGCTTTGGATGTCTTCGATGAACTGAATTACCAGAACTACTTTTGTCATAGGATCCAGAGGAGTATTCCAGACTCATGTTTTGTTGTTCAATAATAACGTTGAAAATTGGGGTGCTTCGGAGTGTATATAATTTTGCAACTGAGCGTTCGTCCTAGAATTGAAGGCCACTGCTAGTACTCGCGCGCTTAGTATTACATCTACATTAATTATCCCGAATATACTATCCTATGTATAAAAATAGAGAGAAATTCTCTCGAAGAATTGAACCTGCTACTGAGCGATAAATAAAAACATAACTGCAAAAGCATGCACAGGGAACTCATACATCCTTAATAAAATGACTTGGCCGAGCCAAAGACTGCAAGACTGGAAATTCAGGGAGCTGCCCACATTTCTCATTCCTGTAAATACCATACCATGGTACTAAGTGGGGAATAACTCACCTTCCGCTCCTCTGTAGAGGTACTCACCTGCTTAGAGCACTTCTAATTTCCTCTTTAAAACACTTAACCTATTGCCAATGCTAATAATAAACTTTTCCACGGTGGCTCTGTCCTCAGAATCCAACCTCTCATTTTCTTGACCACCTTGATTGACGTCCTCATCCAACAAAGCCTCCAACATCCAAATCGCAGTACTATATGCCAATTCGCAGCCTTTCAAATCCTCCTTCACCAATTCGTTCACAGCTGCATTTCTTGACATTTCTAAAGCTCTATCAAATATTAATTTCTCTGCAATAACCTTAGTTGGTTGAGGAGTCTCAACGTCACCACTATTAAAAAAGTAATCTGTCGACTCATTGCTTTTCTCCTTAGAAATTGCAGAATTTGCTTCTTCCAACCTTAATCTAATAAACTCCGCTTTCTCCAAACTTTCATTAAACTTCTCTCTTATCCATTGGACTAGCTCATTAATCTTGACGGAAACGGAATTATTATTAGCCCTCGAATCCAAACCATCCTCAGATTGATTATACCACCAATCGCTTGCCATCAACATACCTTTTGCTAACAATGAAAGGGTTTTGACGTACAAAACAACCCCTTCTTCACTAATAGTCTTGATCATCTTTGGAGGCAAAGAAAAGTTATGTTGAAAAACCTCATCTTCCAAACCATCTGATGAAGGGGGAGAAGGAATTAACTGACTGAATTTAACATCTGCAAAAAGGTTTATTGCATGTGCCTTAGTAGCAATGGATTCCAACTTGCTCAAAACTGACTCGTCTGGGGAATGAGACAGAGCCATATCCAGATGCTCAAACGCAGCAATAGTTGCAGAGGTTGGTATATTCATCTTTTGTAATAGCAAATGATTTGTAAAATTTGGACTTGAGATAACAGTCAGAAAAGAAGTGTCCACTTCATTTGTCTCATCGATTAATTGATTAACGTTATTTGTACCAAATAATCTATGAGAAGCCAATCCAATAGCTTTGCTTAAGGCGTTTGAAGGAGATATTGAAATTGAAATTCTTCTTTCAACTAAGTTAGGTCTTCCTTGACTACTTGTTGAGTTTGATCTCAGAGAATATCTTCTATTAATTGACTTGTTACTATCACCACTTGAGATGGAAGATGAGCGACGAGCGTTAATGGCAAGAGCTCCACTACCAGCATGGGCTAATTCGTCTGCAATTGCATTGACTTCCACGGCTCTTTTCTCAACTACTACGTAATCCTTTTCAAGTGTGACATCACGGGTGATGAGAGCACCGCTTCTTGAATCCCCACGAATTGAACTTGATAGAGTTTCAGGGCCCGGACTATTTTGATTTATGATTTGTTTAATTTGTTCGTCTCTTCCTGGATGTTGTTTTTGGATGATTTGTTGAATTACTTGATCTCTTGATTGATTTCCTTCATCTTTGGAAGCTTTTACTGGACTCAATTGAAATTCATTGTTTTCCCTTGTATTACCTGGTGAAATATATTCACTTATAAATAGATTCTCATCCATGTCATCAGTATTCAAAGGTTTATCAACACTCTCCAATTCTCCAACAATCAAATCGTCGTTGAAAAACTCATTAAAAGAAACTCTCTCCGTTGGGTTATATTTCAAAAGAGATCTTATCAAAGTTTTCAATTGCCCTGGTACTTGGGCGGAAACTGGAAACCTTATTTTATCATGAGCATTTTCAATATTCTTGATTAATTCGATATGATTCTCGGCCTTGAATGGAGGTTTCCCAACAGTCATTTCATATAATACCGCACCAACGGACCACAAATCAGCCTTTGCATTATATTTCTCATACCTTAAGATTTCTGGAGCCATATATAAAGGTGAGCCACATAATGTTTCAGCCATCGAAGTTGAAGGTAAAAATCTTGCAAATCCGAAATCGGCAATCTTTAAAAGTGGCAACTCCCATAACCCAACAAACTTTCCATCTATGAAATCCTGCTTAGAATGACTCGGCGGACATAATAATAAATTCTGTGGTTTAATATCTCTATGAACTAAACTTTTATCTCTTAAAAATTCTAAAGCTGATGATAACTGTTTTAAAAAATGCACCACTATAACTTCATTCAAACCATGCGATCCTTCAGGAGATGGATATCTCTTTAAGATTGAAGATATTACTGGGTGGGTTTGGGTTAGTTCACCTCTCTTTCTGATAAAATATGATAAATCTCCCATAGAACAGTAATCCATAACAAGATGGAAATATGTTGGAGTTCGATTGTAGTCTAATAATCCTACAATATGTGGATGTTTGATTGTTTTAAGGATAGATATTTCGATTTCTAAGTTTTCAATCAACTTTTTGGAGTTCAACTTGGAGCGTACAACAGATTTGATTGCAACGGATTTATTAGTCTTGTTATCAATACATTTGTAAACTGTTGCGAACGATCCTTTACCTATCTTTGGTCCAATGGTGTAGATACCGATCTTATCAGTCATCTGGGACGTCTTATCAGTCATAACTTCAGGGGCAAAAAAGAACCTGATTTATCAAAACAAGCAAGTAAGCTTGTAATTTTTGATATGATTAAGTGGTGTAAATTACTTAGAACGATAGAATATATCCTTCGTTAGTAAGAATAAGTAATAAGTTTTGATTTAGGGATTCTGTGTGTGTAGCGGGTAACTACCGGTCATGTGACATTACGGATAAGCGAATGTACTCCGATAAGGCCTGAACAACTATAAAAAAGTATGACTGATACAGGACGAATATCACATCAGAGAATTAGCTTGACGGATCCAGAGGTATATGACTCACCAACACGAAGAGTTAATTGTGGCTGTATCAAAGTGCCACAGTGGTTGTATCTCCATAGATTTGCAAACAAAAGTGACTCAGTTCCAACATGAGATTTAACAATATATGTCGAGTCTGGAACTGATTCCATAGTTAATTGGAAAGACTCTTCTACGTTGATCTTGAAGGTATTAGCCGAGATCTTAGAAATGAGTCATAAGTAAGTACATATCGCGGGGCGATATGAAATTTTAATCAATATCTCTATCTTTTCGTTATCTTAACGTAGAAATGAATATTAAATGGCCCACGCAGTTCATATGAAGGTCTCAACCATTGAAAGCCAAAGTTGGTTTTACCGTCCTTTTGCTCATTTTAGATTTCGCAGCCGGAACATTGTTGGTACTGTACTTCGCTTGTACTTTTGAGAATCCAAGAGCGTATTAAAGTGGCGTAAGGATTTCTATTACATGAGTGGATATGTTTACAACTCTTTTTCTATATGCGGTGAACGATGAGATTATCGCTATGCAACTTGCGCATCATCTATATCATGACTCTGTGTTGAATATTGATACACTACACTTTCAAACTGCAATTGCATCTTTTACACATTCAAGTTAGCTTCACTTTCGTCAAAAGTTCCCTTAAATCCAATCGCGAGACTCACCCAAACCCTCTCATACTACAATTTTGCATAATAACTTATTTTATACCATTTAACTAAAAACGAATTGGAAAATCACGTCTTGTCAACACTATATATTCATTAAGACTTGCAAGCACCAGAGGCATTAGAATTCCAGATATCGAAGAGCATCAATCAGAATAATAAGTAGATAATAACCTTTAGCAATCTCCTACTCATTTAAATATTAAAGTGCTTTGTGAAAGCTACCTCAAGCCAATTTTTAACAAAGCATAACTTAGAAACCAATAAACTAGATTAATTCAAAACTCTTCCATTAATACTCACTTATCCTCATCCTCACTATCTGTGACCAAAAATGCGTCCGAATTTGCAGGTACATCTGAGTTCAAGGGTTGCCATTTCTTCCCAGCAGGAGCAACTCCTGCAGTCGCACTTTTATTGTCCTTCTCTGGAACAAGAGGTTTTGAAATATCCAGCTCCACAGGTTGTGTAGCATTTTCATTTAAAATGATCTTGGTATTTTGGCTGTTGATCTTTTTACCAAATTCATTCTGATTGATGATTTCCGGATCTTCATCAAATCTGGTTCTACGATTATTATAAGAAGAACCACCCAAGGCACCAAATAATTTGGTATCTTTCTTTGGATCATCACTTTCGCCATCAAGTTTTTTAGCTAAACCTGAGACCCAACCATTCAAAGTTGACCTTGCTTCTTCAAGTCCTTGAGTAAAAGTTTCTTTAAGTTGTTCAAACTCATCAGGCGAATCTTCTTGTTGGGCAACAGTCCTTGTTGAAGTTCTTGGCTTTCCTCCGCGCCTTGAACCCTTATTTCTACGTCTTTGGTCTTCCAACTCAAACTCCTTTTGTAATTTCCTTGCAAGCAACTCATCATCGGTTAATCCACCATACTTATCACCAATGTTGCTGCTTGGTCGACGAGGAAGCACGGGTTCAGGAACTTCAGCTTCAAACTTTGGATCTGAGAGATACAATAAAGCATTAAATGCTGGGTCAATGGCACCTTGAGAGGCAATCAACACAGCCTTGATGATCTTATCTTCAATATCAGGAAAAGCATCTTTCAAGTCATTAGTTACTCGAGTAAGTTGATTAACAGGACGAGCAGGTTGTGGAGGTGCATCTTCTTCTTCTTCGGTAGCTTCTACTGGTTTTTTGGTTTCATCAACTACAGCAGTAGTTGTAGGCTCCTTGTCCTCATATAAAGGTACTTCCTCTGTATCGTCAGGAATTTCAACAGGATCAGTGGAAACAATTTTTAAGTTTTCTCTAGCCATTGTATAAGTTCAATTGGTTGTGTTAGATCAATTGATCGGTTGAGTTTAGTTAATCTAAAGTTACTTGTTCAACTATGTTTTTGGCTATAGCGTTGCCCCTCGAGTTTAAAGTGTGACGGATTGATTACATAATATTATCTTAAAGCTTTGAGGTAAGGCTGGAGATTGTTTTAAATGGTACGATGGGTGGAGAGGCATGATACTGTGACGTATTTTGGATAAGAAGATCTAAAGTATGGGATAACGGAAGCAAGCGACTGCGTTTTCGACTATGAACAAATTTATTTATCGAAAGGGTCCAAATCAATTTATTTAAATCGAAGAATTCAGATTCAATTGCGATGACCGTTTTGAGAGGTAGATCAATGCAGTTCCACATATGACCATTGATACTCTTGATGATGGGTGCTGATATCTTTGAATGTAACTTAAAAGGAATTTTAAAAAGCAAATGCTTAAAGTTGTGTGACATCTCATGGGAGTACCATTGAAGCGGAAATAGAACACAGTAGACATCGAATTATCAAAGAGTTTCTTTAACCAGTTTCCACACAAGAAAATCCTCAGAAATGTCTGGTGAGATTTATGATATTCTGATACTGCAGTATCGTTCAGCTTCTCTCCTTTCCACTTCTAATTGTTCATTATTTTGATTAGAATAGTTTTCCTGTTAAGGCTATTGCGCTCACTAGATCTGTGGGATTTGGTTATAGAGTGGAACCTAAAAATTCACAGAAAATCATGTTCGAGTTTTGAAGCATAGCTCGGATAAGTTCCGATTACTTTAAAATATCATGTCCTCTCTATTTGAAAGGTAATTGAACCGGTATCTCTTTGAAATTTGATAGCGCTAACTTTATTTCCTGTGCAAGCACTCAGTATAATTTTTAGGTGCAAATTATAAAAAATAATATTTTTTATCAATATGACATCACAGTAGTTGAAGTGAAATTAAATTGGTTGACAATAAAACGGCATTACCTTCATAACCAGGTGAAAGATAAGTTAACGAAGAATTCACGCATAAGATCCGCAACTTAACCGGTGGCCACTCCCTATGTGGATGATTATTGACGCAAGTCTACGTAGTGCTTTTATGTGAAGCTGTGTTCAAAAGAGAGCATCAAATAACCCCAGAGAAGTGGGAATCCTTTAATAAATTTAACATTAGGAGTACCAATACTTATTGCGAAGAATCCAATGCTGCAAAATTGGTTCACCTAATTGCCACAATGTCGATTCCTACACTTCCATGTTCAATTGTGTATTCCTATATAATCAACACAAATTGATTTAATGCTACTAAAAGAGATGTGATCACATCTATCTTACAATAACCTGTCATTGATCACAACTTTTTCTTCAGTGTTGACTAGATTCCATCGAGTTCTTTCCCTTCTTCTAAGTCAACAACTTCTTTGATGTCAACATAACTCCTTGGTATTGGGAGACTATAAATTTATCTTTTGGTTTTCTCTCACCATCTATTGCTCTTTCTCCGATCTAATCTTCTCCTTAACCAATCTTAACTCTTCTTGTCTTCTCTTGTAATCCAAGTTTTGACATTCTTCCCATGAATGTTTATCTTGCTTACAGTCAACAGTACTATTAGCAGATTGTCTTATAAGACAAGTATGATAAAGTGCATAATAAGTTGCACATCTATCTCTCCAACGTAAGGGTACTTTATATTTTTGAAGGTCATCTTCAGAGACTAAAAGGTTAGTACATTTCACAACATTGAAAGGGATTTCAAGCACTTTAAGAGCTGGAGATCAAATGCATCAATATGTTCCAAAGGAAGTGAAGATCCAAATCTCTCATCGAATTATAGCCATTCACTAACGGAATTTGTTTCTTCAATACATCAATATCAACTACAATACCGCCATAACACCCCATATCAAATTGCTCTATCATTAGCATACGTACGTAATGGTGGAAATTCAGTCACAGTCATCTTGTCTAAATACTCCAGTTTGTCCAATGAAATTTCATCCAATATTAATATCTGATCACGTGATAACTTAAAATGCAGAAGGCATCCAATGTGGTGGTTCAGCTGTATAGGAATTGGTGAATTAATATCTAGCCAATTCTACGACTTAATATAGGCACTACAAGAAAATCCTGAGAGTTTGACTACTTTTACATGGTCATAGTTTTCGTTATGTATTTTATATGTTCTATCGATGAAATCAACATTTTGAATTGACCTGGTTTAAATGCTTGGGAGATGTCAACTCACCTTACCCAGAATAGCTATTTAAATTACCTACCTGGCTCAACTAAGGGAAAAGCCATGCATTCGGCTTTGGCAACAAATTCCATATAAATCGTATTTCATCAAAACCCGAATTCTTCCAATGTACCCCCTGTTCTTATAACTTCTCAGTAACACCAACAAGCCTTTCTTTTAATGCTAAATATTGACACTTGTAGAACTCATCCTTGGTTGTATTACAAAATGAAGTCCCTTTATCGAGACATTTGTAGTAAGAAATTAAATGCGCAGCACACTTATCTCTGCTATGGAATGGAACTTTATGATCATCCAATTCTTTTTGCGATGGAATAGCAGGGTAGGTGTATGCTTCACTATGCGCCATCTTGTATAGTGTAGTTGAAGTAGTTTGAAGAACGAGGTATTCAGTTTTGGGTTGTTAAATTTGGGTGAGACACGCATGAAAAATATATGGAGCGAAGTGTCTATAGAATTGATTGAAGGAATAGAGAAGTTCAAGGAAATGAGCTACCTGAATTTGTAATTTGGAGTTTCCTTGTCACTAATATTATAAATCCGAACAACAGAATGAATGCCGTTTTAGAAACGAAAGTATTTTGTTTTAGAAACAAGATACTTTCAGCACTTTTCATACTGATAAGCATTGGTTAAAACATGATCTCGACTTGAACTTGATAGAAGCCCAAGTAGTCGTGGTTGTGTTCTCAGCTACATCAATTTGTATTTATTACTAAAATATCAATGAGTTAAAGTTGTAGTACAACAATGAAGGGTACATCAGCACATTCGAGAATCCCTCTTTCAGCTTATTATCGGTCTCTTGAATATAATAGTTTTACATCAGTATCCCAACGATAACAGATCATGTTTTACAGTGAATATGTAGACTGTCGTTGTTCAGTTGTCATTCAATGACCGTTTTGGTTGAACGTACAATAGATTCTGACCAAGTAGATTTAGTGTATTCTGTTTTGGATTGATTAAACCAATCGAGCACTACAGCAAAATTGCTAAATATGCTTGAAATGCATCCTTTTGGTTTCCAAGCTAATGCAATGGATGTTGATCCTAAAAGTCTTGATATAATCTACCTGTAAGCTCACTATGATAGTATTAGCTAGGCTCATAAACTCTTTGGTGGTCAATGATAATTTACTGCATAACTGCGAACCAGCGAACACCCTTGGATTTGTCCCAATCTCGATTCGCACGAAGCCATAACCTAAAGGAGGTTATCCAGATTAATACGACCCGGTTGCAAAATATCCAGTATCTTGAAAATGCCGCACTATCTTCAGCCGTCCAGCCATGAGATATTTCTGAGCCATATGCCACGATGATCGGATACAATTCTCTATAGGGAAATTCAATCTCTCCAACGGCAATTAATATTCAAGCCTACTTGTGATCCTGCCACATCTATAATCCCCTATCTAGACTTCAAAATTGCCATTGTTACGCCGAAATCGTCACATGATTAATTTACTAAGCAGTTCGGTAAATCTTGCAGCCACTAGGTTAAGAGCGAGGAGGGGGGGTTTATCCGAGTGGCTCAGAATTTGCGCTTAACTGTTAGATGGCACCCTTAAGAACATTTTGAAAAGTATAATATCTTCATGTGCTAGAAGTTTATGTTTTTCAGGGGGGATAATAATTCCAGCCATCAAGATTATCAACCTACAATTGCGTGCCTGGAAGTTAAATCCGTCCACAAGTCAGTGATTGTGTACACAAGCGCAGTTTGACGACTATTCAAATTGAAATGCCGATGCTTTGCTTAAAATCGTTGAATCAATTATTTTCCCTGACCAAATTAAGGAACTTTGAGTTACAATACTCGAATTTCTTGTGATACTACATTTCCATCTCTTGGTACCAGATACCAAGATGATCCGCATCCTCGATATTGTCCCAATTTATCCGTACCAAGACTGTAACGACCCAGATTTTCCGTTTCATACAATAACCTTCATCAATCCTACTTGCAAATTGTGCAAAACTACTTAAATTGAAATTGGTTAATTTCATTTAGCCAAATGTCAACGGGGTGAACAATACATGAGCGCCCGAGCTCATAGATTAAATGCTGCACATCTTACAATGGAATTTGGTATGATCGGAGAGTGCGGCTCAACATTCATGGTAAATTATCTGGTGAAGAATGGTGCAACTTCGCATTGGCGTAATAAATTTTCTACAGGGATTGACATGGTGTCATAAAATGCAGCTGTGTATGTGATTTCAGTCTTTACAAACATCAAGTTGTAGTATTTGCCTGTCAAGCACCACCTTAAATTGTTTTCTGGAAACCCGCCTTGCATATTGGCAGCCAACCCAAACTTCAATACCAGGACACTACTTTCAAATTCTAAGCGACATGTAAATTCATAGCGACTTGGAGACATATAATAATCCTGTTAGAGAACTTTTTACAACCGTCAATTTGAAATCATGTGCAATTCAACGGTTACAATTCGGTGTCATCTTGCCTAAGTTTCCAAATTCATGCAACAACCATCCTTGAGTACTTCTATTAATAAAGAATCAGTCCGTGTTTAGACGAGGTTTGCAAATCATTTACTATGAGTGTTTCTACAAGTATTAATTTATCTGTATAGCATAAACGGGAACTTCACTAACGAAATAAACATGGAAAAATTCCACCTTATTACCTTAATTTCACGAAAGGCTTGAATGCTCACCAGATTCAAATCGGAACCAATCGATCTCGATCTCACCTTAACCTTGCTATCGGCTCATATTAATTTATACAGCCGGAGTGTACACACAATATTGAAAAGAAGGTTAGCTTTGGGAATTCTCTGCATATGAAATGGGGCAAAACCGGCCGTATCTGCGTGCTTCTAGTGCAGTAGCTTGAGCGTCATTCCAGGCGTACACTTTTACCAATTAGGTGTAAAGTCCATTCGAGTGCATACGCAAGAGCAAGTACACAACCCATCAAGTCATGAGTATACTCTTTCTTAAGCATATGAGGGCAATATTGCGATACACGAATTTCAAGCTACGGAGCTCATTGTAGGGGTGTCCAATGCCCGTATTATTTCCCATTGTTACTTGGGGCACTCGACAAATACTAACATAACTTGCTTTTTACAAGGCAAGTTAATTTATTAAACTTCGAAATAAGCTATTTTTCAAACTTTCCTTAAGCTACCTTATTTACTCTCGTGATCTAGATCACAACGCAAGATTAGATCTCGATCTTTTGAATAGCAACCAAATTTTCATAAGCGATGAAAATACTATGGTAAACCACAAACGCGAAGAGGACTAAAAAATTTGCTTTCGGCCGATTCAGACTGATTGTCTACTCACGAAATAACTCCGTGTCTTGAAATAGAATTAGACAATAGAATGGGCCGAGTTAAGTCCAATAAGTTGCTGAATAAGGTTTAGTTGTGGTGGGCGACTGGATAACTGCATCATGTGTTGAAAATAACATTGTTAGAGTTGAGGAGAGTGACTATGACTTTGTTAACTCTCTTGTCTTTGTTTGTATGTCTTTGTATGTCTTTGTATGTGTCATATCATCCACAGGTACACGAGCCATTATGTGTTATGGGCGTTCTCTTTATTGAAATGATCTTTGCGTGTCGCATCAGTCTCATGACCTTAGATTGCAATTTAGACATTGTACCGATCTATCTACTCATATTATCGGCCGACAGTATTTGACTTATAGAGTATTCCCATGTGAGTTCTCGTAAAATTGATTCTCTTAGTCCATTTCCTCGTAAGCTAAACGTATGATGACGAGTTGTCAACTTAATACAGCACATATGGTGACAACACTTTATCACTTGAAAACTACAACCTACCCCAAATGCCAAGGCTAAATGATGCGTTCCGTGATTCTTCGCTGTTAAGTCTGAAAACGGAAAACAGCAAAAATTATTTTTGGACAAAGTACATTTGTGATATGAGTGATGATCTTGATGATCTATGATGATCTTTGATCGTCGAGATATTTTAACATGACAGATAAATATCTCTGGCGGCGTTGAAAGGGAAAAAGCGAAATTCTGAGAGATCATTAGTTGATGACACTTTGTGTTTGACATGAACACCATAACGTTCTGGAAACTTTTTCCAGCTACCGCCACGAACAAATAATGCAACTTAATTAAGGTTCAAATACAATTCAAAAACAAGCCGACTTTGTACGTATATTCTATTGCATATGCAGATGAAGATGCCACACAAAGGGTCAGTAAGCCACCTCATAAATAACTAAAGCACTTGAAGACTTCTTTGGGTTTGGTAGATATTTGCGCTCTTAAAAAATTATGCGCAATAATCTTGCCCTCCGGATCGTACTGTTACTAAAGTAGAATGAGGTGCCGATAAACCTTAGTCTGCATGGCTGCAAAATGCGAAAAGTCAAAATAAAGACTTTAGCATTAAAGGATGTAGTTCCTAATGGGGGTGAGTAACATATCCGTATTGATACATTTTTGTTATATGATAATACTGTTAAGGGTGAATTTGAGCAGTTAATTGCTTAGGCTTTACAAAGACTATATCTTTTATTATAATCCCTTGGAATTATCTCTCTTGTAAATCTACCAGCGGGTGCACATTGAATACCCCCTCCTCGTCACCGAGTTGGTAAATCTCTTCCGAGATGTCGGAACTTACCATCAAGATGCACATGCCATACTTTCAACTTTAGCTTGTCATACTGAAAGTTTATCTGAAATTTTATTTAACGCTACTAGGATAAGCTTTGTTGCTGTTGAGCTACATGACTTACGTCAATAAGTGATTCACTATGTGAGTAATTAGTTTCATAATTACCATGAAGTCACCCGGCTTTACCAAGCCACAGCTTTTTTCGTTTTATTTGCACCCAAACAACTCATTTAGCATTGTCCACCCTGAATTAACCATCTTGCACTTAAAATATTCTCTATCAATTTGTCAAGACATTGTTAGATTAGTCATTGGAAAGATACGATAACGGTAGTCAGATAAGACGAATTTCGGGTATCACGGAAGTATCTGGACTGTGTTTTATGCTGGTAAGTACCAAACCAAGAGTTGTATTTATGCCTGTAATATACGTTTACTCTAGCTTAACAAAGATTTCACCTCCGATTGCGCATCTCTTATTATTTGAGCCACTAATTACTATCCGTTACCATCTGTGCCGCCCATAACAAGCTACGGATAATAAATTATCCGAGTTTAAGAATAAAACAATACTCTCACCACTAGGGTCATTTCATGTAAATTTCCTCATCGACATGCGAGATTTACCGATCTGTACACCCCAGGTTTTGACCTATTTGGTACTCGGCTCGTGCTTTTACCCTGACGAGGTTTATTGTTCATTGAACGGAGATATCAATTATGAAATAACCTTCATGAAGTGATTGGGCGATGTCCTGCGTGCCGATGAAGTGGAGATGAAGATACGGACAAGAAAGGTTGAGTGTGGTGACAAGACAGGTAGAGCTATCTATTAATGTGGCAACATGGCTCTAACAATTTGGCTGAATCGATTCAAATCTCAAGCAAAAAAAGTTGTAAGAGGGTTATCTTTTTAAAATTAGTACTTGTGTTCAATACCTCCAATGCCTAATCATTGCTCGCTCAGAGAACGTAGGCCATATTGATCCTGAGGCAATTTAAACATAGAGTAATATTTTATAAAAACCTTGTATTATTAAGCAGTATATATTATCAGTATATGATTTTCTCCCAAAATTCAAAACTTGACAAGGTTAAACTTCCCTAAAGAGGAAGTTAGGGTAGTTTGTTGCTATGTGGCTGCAAATGTCCCCGGGAAGATTTTGTAAAAGTCTCAAGTGAAACACTTCCATGTTATCCATGGATGAAATTTGGTGTACGCATGCTTTATCAAGTTGTCTTTGAGCCATTTTTGCGACGGTAAAGAATAGGAAATTAACTTCGCAAAATATTGAAGCTCCTCCAAAAATAACTCGCCAAGTCCACCTGTTTAATCATCTTAATGTCGGCATCGGCTTTATGCATGCGGGGCAAAAAGGTTTAATCCCACATGCACAAAATATTTTCCACCCCCTCCTAACCCGAAGTTGCATAACACTACCCAATACCGCCTCATACATAAAATATCATGCAGATTCCACAAAGAGAAAGGTTAGCTTAAAAGAAAAAAGTATATATAGAGACTTAAAATCTCATTTCTTAAACATCTATAACAGTTAAATTATGACATCCATTGACCTTCCACCAATTGCTCCAAACACGATTAGACTACCTTCTATAAGTGAACTTACACTGAGATCGTCTCCAATTTCCGATGACAGGTTACCAAGCTTTAGAAAATATGTAATGAGTCCAATACCAACCCAAACATTACTGCCACAGAGTTCTTCAGCCCTGAGTCCAAGTTTGTATTGGCAAGGACAACCTACTGCAGTACAACCTCATCAACAAGGCCATATTCCTCAACAACATATTCCACAACAGCACATTCCTCATATACAACAACAACCAAATGCTGCCTATTATCAATCATATCCTATTTATTATCAACAACCATACCTTCCAGAGGTTATCAACAAACCAATAAACAAATGTCACCGTTGTGGTACAACTGAAACTCCAGAATGGAGAAGAGGACCAAATGGGGTTCGTACTTTATGTAATGCTTGTGGACTTTTCCATGCCAAATTAGTGAAACGTAAAGGTGCTGCTTTAGCAGCTGAAGAAGTTTTAAATAACAAGGTTTGTAAGGGTAAGAATGGTAGAAGAATTAGCATCAAGAAGCATATGTTCAATGAAAGTTTATTAAAGGGTAGTGGAATGATGATGGCTCCAATTGTTCCGGGATATTATCCTGTTCAGATGATTAGGAATCCATGAAGTCACTGGAACAAGTAAGATGATGACCCTGTGATAAATCAAACACTAAGACATTATGGTTGATAAATCATAGCATCGATTGTATGGTTAATGATCACAGCAGTCGGTTTAAGGATGATAACTTCTGTGAAGTTTCTAATGAGTCTGGACTCATTTCATCAAATGACCTAGTGACTATACATAGAGCTCTAAATGAAAGAGCTATGCCTAATGAGATACCAAATGAGTATGAAAACTCAAAGAATAGATAAACTAATGATACAAACGTAGCAGTCTCTATATCTCTGTGAAGCAGATGTTCATTGAAGTTCTTACTTCGACTAGATATCGGGGCGTGCTACGGCACTTCTTTCTTGGAATGTCTATGATTGTGTTCATTTATCAAGATTGTGATAAAGTGGCTCAATTGTTAGTACGCGCAAATACTACATTGTTGATTTAGTGAGTGTTTTACACCGACCTCTTTTGCAGCCATATTGTTAGCACCTTTTACGGGTGAATGAAGTGTGCTGAATCCTAAGGGCTTTCAGGAGTTAGCTTTGCCTTTACCACCTAAGATTTTGTTTCATACAAACACGTCTGGTATACTAGTATATGCACCAATGGCATATTGTTAATGTTGGGTAGCGTACTTAAACCACCCTTTTTGTTTCTCCGAGAAATGGATCTCAGGTCAATTTACTTTGATAATACATTTTGCACCCAGTATAAATATACGAATGTAATATATAGCACATCCCGTACGTACCGAGACTATTTTGTAGTTGCGATATCAAACCTGCTTTGTAGGACTTGCGCATGCCATAAGATTTGATTTCTTATTACCAACCGGCATACTTAAAAAATACAATATGCTGGCATTAGGGAATTCCGAGAAGTACTAATGAGAAGGTTCAATCGAGTGTTTGATTAAAAACCATGTAATACGATATCGAGAAGCTCATTTGTAGCGCTCCGTAGACTTCCTTGCAAAGACGTCACAACGAGCACAATCTTCATCTCAGATCGTACCTAAACTCACCATTGATTGGATCTAGATCTCCAGATAAGTTTCAATGCAAGATGGAAACAAAATTTATCTTGCATAAAACGACAGAGTGGAGCGATAAAACAACAGAGCGGAGCAATGTTTGGTTTGCAGTGGTTTCACTTAACTACTGAGGGTTGCTAGATTGTTTGGTCTGCAACGATCACAATTAACTAGATGATACTTAACAAAAACAGGAACATCGCTTCGCTCTGTTGTCCTCAGTCCATTAGTCAAGCACCACAAGATTAATGAAATTCCACACTTCCATGCTCAATGGACACGCTAAAGAATCCAAGTGCAGTCTTTGAATGTATAGACTAACCTTTCCTTAAAATTGCGCGTAGATTGGCGTTTTCTTACATCATGCAATGGAATGATCGGTAAATGATATCATATGGGCTGTTTTATGAGTGGGGGTTTATTGTAGAGTAAAGCTTAATTGGCATAATTTTGCAGCTGAGGCGGCTATAAGGAAATTTTTCGTAATGAAGAATTACTTGGAGAGTTCTTCTTGACTCCTGTAGATGTTTAGTCATTCCTGTGATTTCAATCAAAGTTAAAAGTTAAATAAATATTGTGTACCTTAAACTTTAAGTTTGGTCATCAATTCAATGTTGTCTAGAAAGAGAATGTTTGATATTTAATATAATTCCGGTTGAAACTGTGGAATCCCATGAAGTTTAAATGATTCATTAGTATTTTGAGATCAGCTATACTCCAAATCTGCATAACCTCCCAACGGTTCAATTGAATAGCCTTCAATGCTAATGCTGAATACCCAGACGATGTCATGCCAGGTGATCCCCCAATTTCGGTAATAATGTATCTAAGTCTTGCATTACCTGCATCTCTTATGGTTACCCAATGGGGATGCCTGCATCACCCACCATACAACCACATACTTCAGAATAGCCTCCGACCTTTCCGATCATCTCGGCAATATTTCTAAAACTAACGGCTCTTGTCTCAATTTTTACTCACTACACTTCGGTAACATCCCGAATGCTTCAATGCTTAACATATAGGACAATGGACTTTTATTTAACAAACTAGACAGTTGCACTGAACGTAAAAATCTAACCTGTATCCGAAGAGAGTTAAAAATCAACTTAAGAAAGCAACCATAAAACATTGATAATTCCATTGCAGGTACTCCTTTGCATCCAGGACATTTGACTATGGACAATTCTACACCACACGCATATTCTACAAACTACCAGGCGTACCTTAAACGCAGAATGTTCATGTCTAATGTCCTTCTTTGAGATTCGGCTTTATGCACAATGTGCTATTTGGTGCGATCCAGATGAGATCAAGTTGGCGAGTGGAAGAATTAGGTTTCGAAGTATCCGAAAGATGTTTTTAGGAAATATAACCGTGGCATACAATTAATGATGCAATACATCTAAATACAATAAGTATTCTTATACAAAGCATCTAAATAGGTTGTTCTTCACAAAGAGTATTAACATTCATCTTCAAAAGGATCAACAAGGAATGATTTTCACTTTGTTGTGATAAAGTGTATTAGAATCGTTAATCAAGCATATGGCCATTAAACTCTTGAAAGTGCATAAAGCATTAGTTCACTATTAAACTTCATATTTAAGGTTTAGAGGCGCAGAATGGCCATAAAAGGGAAGATCCATGCGACCATGTTGGATGGGAGTGGTAATGAGTTGAGAGATTACAGAGAAAATAAATTGCATTGTATATACTGCTGATACTATTGTAGTAGAGCTCTGAATGAATAAATCTTGTCAAATATATCAAGTACATTTAGGTAAAAATAATGATTTGCTAATTCCGCAATGATTGTAAGACTCAAGAATGGAATTGATGCCATATTTCCTTGAGTGACACTACAGGGATTTTCTATGTATGACCATTTTAAATCGTACGCTCAAGTCTCCTTGAAAAGTACTCCGTCGCTGTCTAAGCTGACTAAATATCGACTTCTTTATGATCAACTCCCTATTCTGATGGTGTCACCAATACGACGAATTAGGTACTCTGTACATTCAGATGCATTGCAACTCAAGCAAGCAATAAATTTCTAGAGTACAACAAATCTACAGAATCTCTGGAAACCATTGTTGAAAACTACGCTATTGTTTATACTTTCTTTGGTATTCATAATCTTATTGATATTCATATGATCCTTTGTTTATGTAATCTACAAGTACCTTGTATCATCCTTTGTGAAGGTATTTTCTAAGAACAATGACCATCTATTGAATTTGAAATTGCCTGATATTGTAAATTTTGCAATCTTATCCAACAATGTGACTTATCCAGCGGGTATAAGAACAATGAGTGCATTGTTATTGCGTGCTTTGAAAGGCTCATTTGATTGCTCTCATAGAGACCTTTTTGATATCCCGGCAGTGTTTCTGATTGTGTAAGAATTGTTCAAGTGGCTTCTGATTGTTTATCCAGTTACTCTTTCCTGATGGTACTGAATGTACATTGGGTTATCTAGTTCTGATTGTGAAAGTGGCTATCCCGGTTCCAATTGAGCATTAAGGGTCTAGTTCCAATTCATGTTTAGCACTCCCTACCAGATTCATCTTCACGTGAAACAGCTGGTAGATTTATACTCGCATTGAACAGTTCCTTTCATGTTTAGAGTTCACAGCATTTCCGCAAGATTCATCGTCATATTTTATAGATATTACTAAATGAATCAGGGTCCATTTTCACAGGGTACGTAAAGACCTGGAATGTTAAAATAACACAAGCAACCTGAAAGAATTATATGCATTTACGATCCCACATTTTGAAATAGCCATGATTCGGTGGCATTTTCGCAATTGGATGCAAAGAATATCAGGGTCCATTTTGCAATATTTACCTATGATAATTAACTCGTCAAACAAATCATCTCAGGGCAAATAACCAAAAAGCACCATGTTTGTGTTATATAACCTTGGTAACCTGTAATGTTTTGTGATGTGTATTTCAAGACTTGAGAGGCGATTTAAATTCTGCTCAACTTCGGGGGAATTAAACACAACTCAAGTCGTACGACTGCCTTTAATGTGTCAAGCAGGGCATATTTTAAATCATAAAACAAGTCCTGTATCATTCCTTACACTTTATGCTTAATTTGAAGCGTTGAATTGAGGAGAAGTTCGCTGAATACTCCGATCGTTCCGCTATAAATCCTGCCAGATTAGTTAGACCAATCTCGCTTGAAATTAGTTTTGCAAGTCACTTTGCTCGAGATCAAACTCGCTCTGCACTGTCAATCTTTCCAACAACTTCCTCCACACCCGCCAAAACATCATCAAACACACCCTCACTGGGTCTCGCCACAATCTCCTCCCAATCTTCATCTCTATATACTCCTGTTCGAACCAAAATCGACTTCCAACCATTATCAACCGCCCCCTTTATGTCCGATTCCGGATTATCCCCAACCATGTAAATATCAGTAAATGGCGAATCCTTTGGAACGCTCCCCAATTCAGGGAGAACTTGCTCGCCATTAAATTTACCATTTAACAACTTTCTTCTCCAATCGATTAAAACATGATGAGCAAAATCATATTGCAATTTGAAAGGTTTTCCCATTATAGTTGACTTCAACTTCGCTTTATATGTTTCCTCATATAATGCTTCAATCGAAAGTCTAAATGCACCTTGTCCGTACCTTGGTAATGGATAATTGTTAGCCCATACAAAATCATTATTACTAAAGATAATTGGCACTGCTGGGTTTTCTGGGAACTCGAGCTTGTAAGGGTTCCTTTTAGTTCCAATTTGACCGTCTTGGGAATTCAAAATATCCATTACAACTTGTAAATCCGTCGACATATCTCTTGGATCATTGAAAACCAAAATGGCTTCAATTGGTTTAGTCGTGTCCAAAGGTCTTGACCAGTTGGTGATTTCTTCAGGAGTATACCTATGATGTGGCAGTACCAGTGGATTTTGGCTAATCAAATCAATTGGCATGATCACATCAGTGAAGCCATAGTGTAAAGCACATTCTCTTGCATTCTGACCAACTCCTCCAACAACAAGAACTCTACTGTAGAGACTCGTAAGAGCCTTGAATGGAGTATGTGATTGAATGAGTTGCAAGGGAGAGAGTTTGACGTTTAGATGTGTGGATAGGAACTCCATTCTTTTCGTTTCTGATGAGCCCCCACCATTGGTCATAAAAACGTAAGGAATTGATTTGGAATCGAGAAGGTCAAGCGCTGCTTTGGCAGTTGCAAGAGGTTTGTTTCCCTTTAAGAGGACTCCATCAATGTCAAACACGAATGCGGGGACACGGGGCGAGCTTTTCAACGTTCTGGCAAAACCAGTTCTTCCAAAAGGGCTCTTGAGAGTTCCAGCCGACATAGAAGTACCACTTAGGAGGGCCCCAGCAGCAACAGAAGAATTCAGATAGTGAGTTCTCTGCGTGGAATTTGAATAACATCTTTCAGTGATGCCCTTGTTCTTGAAGAAGCCTAACCTAACCTCGTTTGTGATTGACCTCATACTATATACCGCAGTCCCAAGACGTTTCGGAAATTTCCCAGGGCGTATGTTGGTGTTCATGATTGTGTGCTACAGACATATTATTCAGGCCGATAACATTCATTGATTATCACGTGACTAGTTGCAACCGATTGAATTTGCTTATTGGCTGGCGCGTAATGACATCAATTGTGACTTAAGTTGGATAAGCTCCCAAAGGAACACAAATCTCCTTTTGGAGAGGGTGATCAACTATACCATATACCTCTACTAATTATGTTTACGTACCATTTAATGCAATGTAAAATTTATTCAATTGATAGACTGTGTATACATCAACAAGGATCGTATGCTCTACATTATACTAACACTGCCAGCAGACTGAGCTAGCAGACGATTGCCCGGAGCAAACTGTCACTTGCGAACTCAGCGTTGCTAGTCGTGACACTTCGAAAATAGTCCATTCAATCTCGTTCATGCGTGATACCCAGGGCCTTTAAGGCACTAGCTCGAGATATGCTATATCATGTAACAGCTTCATCGAGAAAGCATGCAGTACTCACTATTCCTATTATCTGCCTAAATCCCCAGTCTACACCATTCCCTTCCTCTTTGAACTTGCATCTCGCATAACTTGCTCTCTAACCACCAATTAAAACAACCTGCAACAACCACCCCAAAACTATCGCTAATACTCACAGCACCCATACTGAACTCTCTATCCTCTTTTCTAACTTCCTCGCTTACTGATACAAACGTGTTAACATACAGAGCACCACCAAGCAATCCTTCGTAGAATATCAACAACAACAACGGATAAATCGACGTGAAAGGTTTATCGTGAATCGATTGAAAGACTGTTAAACCTAAGTTTAGTAACTGTAAGAGTGATAACCAATGAAGTTGATGAATTCTTACGTAACTTATCGAAGACCTTGACACAAATACCCCCAATTGGTATAAAAATCCATAAACAACATAAATATCTCTGTAACTTGTGAAAAGCCATTTTGGAAGCGTTTCAATAGGGAATAACAAAGTTGGAGAGACACCTTGATTTATTACATACTCAGAAACATAAACAGTTGAAAGCGGAAGCATATATGGAATGAGTAAAGGCTTGATACGGTTTAAGGTCTTATAGAATGTATTTTGTGAAATATCATTCTCTACATCCTCAAATTGTACACTCTCTTCAACATCTCCCTCACTTAAAGTCTCATATGTATCATACTCACCTTCTCCCAATACCTTGTAATAAATAAACAAAAACCCAAATGGTAACACCAGTGACAAAAATAAGGTCAACCCCACATTTATTCCCAATATATTGGTCATCAACATAAACAAAAAGCTTCCAGCAAGTCCAGCACCGCCTGTACCACTTGAAAATCCCGATAAAGAACTAACTCCATGAAAATGGGTTAACAGAAGAAACGTCAGTTCACCTAAACCGGACGAAACAGAAGCAAGCAAAATCCCAAACACTCTAATTGGAATTGAGTTGAAGCAACTTATGACGATCATCCCACCACATGAAAGTACCACCAAGGTATGTATCCTCGTTTTGTAAGCAATTTTATGGATAAAGAATGGTGCAAGTAGTTTTATCGTGAAACTAGGAAGGATATCAGCAAGAAGTACAACAGCTTTTGGGGTGGAACTACCTACGAGGTCAACAGCAGCTGAAAGTATTATAACATAAAGGATGTTGTTTAGTAGACCAAATACGAAGAACGATATAAATGGGACGTTCATGGCGGTGATGGGAATCGGTGTGGAATTGTATGTTGAAATCTAAGTACGCTGTGTTTTGATAACATGTTAATTGGAAGAAATTTCCCCCAACGGTAGAAGATAAAAAGATTTTGCGAAACTAATACGCGTGGAGATTTGCCCTATGAATACCAGAAATACCTACTTTCTGAGAACTTATCTTCTTGATTGAGTACAAGTTAACGCATTTTAGATGCTTATCTTAAGTTTGATAATTCTGGTCGGGCATATATGCACTACTCGAGGGAGTGGTTCAGAGGTGGCAGAATTGTGGGTTGCCAGTTACTTTTACTTTTAACTTCTACTGTTTCCTGGTTTGTTTTCAGAAGTATGCCGATGCAAGGTATTCAAGTAGAGGTACAAAAGGGCCATTTGAAGTCTTGAACACCGATGGGATCTCCAAAACAATACAATGTATAGGGCCGCTTGTTCTGATACTTCAGTACAATCAGAATAAGAAACACCTCGTTTCATCAAGATAATTATGCATATTTTACCTTATGGTGATGGTAGAAGTTCAACGATCAGAGTTGAAGTATTCTCTTCAAACACTACGTATTACTTAATGGATTCAGTAGATCAAAAGAGGCAGTGTTGATCTTGGGACGAATTGTCAACGCCGTATAGCAGATAATATTAGTTAGAATACTTCTGACATCAGCCATCGCTAAGACATAAATATCCCCTGTCTTAAAGATTAGAAAATTCGATTTTTGATATCAGCTCATCAACTTGCAAAATTTTTGATATATAGAAATTACTTACACCATAAATTATGTCATATGACGTAGGAAGTGATTTGATGACACTACCAGTGCGATGGAATGGTATTCATGGTGGTAACCATGAGGATGGGTGCAGTTTCAACCTCTTATTATGACTGGGTTCCTCCTCTAGAGTAGAACACCCTACTCAATTACCTCCCCTCTCCAATGCAAAACATCCCACTGCTAAAATGTCTTCGCCAACCCTAGTTGCAAAATTAGCCAAACACGTACTATTCTCCTAGGCACACAGGAAGCTGGTATCGTAGTCTTGGTGGGTTGTATAGTGGGATTGGAGCATCTATCACTCGTAGATTGTTGGAAGGTATCGCAGTTACACATACACACATATTCCTCTCGCGTTAAAGCCTTATTGCCACTGTGAACCATCGAGATGATCGCTGCGCTCTCCTCTTCGTCTTGCCGTTCTCGCTAAGAACTCCGCGCCGCTATTTCCCTTTTCGGGCACGAGGATTTTTCACACGTTGACTCATAAAACTGAACAAGCCCTTCCTTTTTTATAATCAATAACACTTAAGATGTCCACACCAATCCCACAAGAATACGATGATACCCGTATCTTAGGATATGATCCATTAATTGCTCCACATTTACTTCAACATAGTATTCCAGCTACTGCTAAATCATTAGAAGTTGTCATCAGAGGAAGATACGAATCGTCCCAAATTGTAACAGGTAAAGATGATAGAGCTTTGGTTATTGTTGGACCATGCTCTATTCATGATACTGAAGCTGCTTTAGAATATGCTGGTAGATTGAAAGTTCTTTCCGATGAATTAAAAGGTGATTTGGTAATTATAATGAGAGCTTATCTTGAAAAACCAAGAACTACTGTTGGTTGGAAGGGATTAGTTAACGATCCTGAAGTTGATAATTCTTTCAATATTAATGAAGGTTTAAGAATTTCAAGACAATTGTATGCTGATTTGACTGGTGTTTCAGGTTTACCAATTGGTAGTGAAATGTTGGATACAATTTCTCCTCAATATTTTGGTGATTTCTTGAGTTTTGGTGCTATTGGTGCTAGAACAACTGAATCTCAATTGCATAGAGAATTAGCAAGTGGTTTAAGTTTCCCAATTGGGTTCAAGAATGGTACTGATGGTGGTTTAACCGTTGCCCTTGATGCTGTTCAAGCTTCTTCTAAGGGTCACCATTTCATGGGTGTTACAAAGAATGGGATGGCTGCTATTACAACTACAAAGGGTAATGATCACGGTTTCATTATTTTACGTGGAGGTAAGAAGGTTACCAACTACGGTCCAGAAGCTGTTGCTGAAGCTAAAGTAGCTATTTCAAAGTCAACCAACCCAAATATTAGATTGATGGTTGATTGTTCTCATGATAATTCACAAAAAGACTACAGAAACCAACCGATTGTACTTCAATCAGTTGTTGATCAAATTTCAGCCGGTGAAACTTCTTTGATTGGTGTTATGATTGAATCTAATATTAACGCCGGTAAGCAAGGCATGCCTGCTGAAGGTCAAACTAAGACTGATTTGAAATATGGTGTTTCTATTACTGATGGTTGTGTTTCTTGGGAAGATACCGTAGTCATGTTAAGGAAGTTGAGTGCAGCCGTTCAAAAGAGAAGGGAAGTTAATGCCTAGATCTTTTTGAATGAATCCAAGTGGTCAGATAGATTAACTGTATGTGAATTTTCTGCATCGCCAGTGGGTTACCTAAAAACAAGGGTGAATTAACCCAAACAAAATAGATTGAATGAAAAGAGTGGTATAATTTAATAAATACTCGAATCAATGAATAACTGTAGTAGGATGTGGATATGGCATATAAAATACCTAGCAGTGAGACTTTGTGAAAGTGAAGTATATAAAGAGCTATCATTTTAAGTTCAATGGTCAGATAGTATGTACCTGATGCAGCTATCAAAGGTGATACACGTCCTGTGGTACAAATCCCCGTACATCCTAGTTTCGCCCTACGTAATAGTATAAACTAAGTAGTCAATCAGTACTTCTACAGTATTGTGTAAATGCGAAGTCTATCGTTACCCCTTACGAAAACGTAGTAGTAGCAAAAGGATAACTCAACACTTCAATGATATCGCTACCGCTAAATCTAAATCATCCCGTCGACTACTAACTTTTTAATCATAGTTGTGCAAGTAAAAGATTTTCGATTAGTAAAGGATATATGAACAAAAAGATACCTTCTCATGCTAGAGTTTTTTCAAATCAAGTAGTTAAGCAAAAGCCTTATCTAAAAGCTCTTTCAACTCAAGATCCGACTTGTCTCTTCTTCCAATTTCAATCAAAAATGGTGCTAACTTTGGATTGGTTTCTCCATATTCATGAAACCTCGCAAACGGATTCCTATCCTTTTTCTTTCCTATCAATGGCATTGATCGGGCATAAGGATCTATATCAAAATGTTTAACTGCATGTCTATGTTCATTTGTAGCCAAATCAGCGTAATAATCAACTTCGTTAGAATCCGGCACTGGATTATTCCCAATATACTCCGTCTCAAACTGTCCAATGGCGGGAAAGTGGTACTTCACGAATCTGGTCTTCTTGAATTCAAATCCAATGATAGCAATAGACTTGGGATACTTCTTATGTATTTCATAATATCTACAAATCAGGAATAACACATTATCCAAAGAATCCGTTGCAAAATTCTCACAATAAACCGGATAGATGGAGATTTTCCCATCTAGTAATCTTGCCAAATTATAATATGACTCAGCTTCGGTCACTTCCCCAGCTTCTTTCTTTGTAGCTCCACCTGAGATGATTAAGGTACTTGATGGATTTTGTTTTATGTAATTTAAGCTTCGTACAATATGGTCCTTAAAGTATAAATGATCGTTACCTTCTATTTGAAATGACGCTAGATGCCAATCTGCTGCAGAATCTCCTGTTCCAGTTCCTTTCCAGATTGAGTGACATGGTAGGATAACGAGGTCCATAGTGTTTATTTTTTGGTTGCGAAAGAATTTCTGAGATTTATCTGAAAGAGGCTGCTCTGATTTGGAGAGATTACTTTAGCTAGGTGATTTTTAAGAAGTACCTTGGATTCAGAATCAAATATTGAGTCCATTTGTGGGTTACATGAAATATTGTGAATATTTATTCCTTATTTCCTGACGTAAGCTACGTGCAGGGGCTCATACTAGTACTGTCAATTTAACACAAGTACTAGGGTTTAGTTTTACTTGTACGGACCATAAGTTAGTCCGTTTGGAATATATCTCCACAATTCCTTTATATCTTAATGTTGTGTCTGAACCGCCGTCATTTCGTGCCTGGTTGTGAAAATGGCTGCAAAAAAGGCTACATTTACATCACGGTTAACTCTCTAAATTGTATATAGTCTACTTATTAGGACCACCACAAAGATCGGTGACCCAATTTCTGCCACATTCTAGCTACGTATACTTTAACTGACAGACCCCAGCACAACCAACCCCCTCCAATGACAATAACAACCAAGAACAACAAAACAATGGAATATATTATGGCTTGAACCGATCAAATCAAACCTACCAAAATCTGGGTTTACAACTCCAAATCTCTCAGGTACTTGAGTTGCGTACAACACAGCTCCAACAGTATAAGAAGCAGCTTCTGCAAGGTACCACTTCAAGCCAAACTTAACCAAAGCTCCTTCATAACCCCATTCATGAATACTCCAAATAACTGGAAGCGTCCCACTAAACCCAAACAACAAGAAGTTTCCAGCTCTTAAAGGGCGATACTTTATAGTACCAAATTTGGAATGCAATGACAACGTAGCACAGATTATCCCCAAGACAAGAAAGATAAGTGTAAATATCGCACTCACTTTACTAGGAAGTCCCAACTGAACAGCAGATATCAAAGATAAGGTTATCATTATAACTATCCCAAAATAATCACATTGTGAACCAGCTCTATCAACTTCTCTTGAATGAGTTTTGATGAGGTGGAATACTGAGGATAGTCCAAGGCAGATAGTACTAGCAAATCCAAAAAGGTAATAATAAAATGGATTACCTTCTGAAGGCATATAAACACTAACGAGTCCAAAGACCAATAATGCCGGTATTAAGTGGGTATATACATTCAAAGTTTCATTATGTAAAAATGTTAACGAGTGGACACACGTTTTATATGAATGAGTCTCACGGAGATAACCAGAACGAATGAAATGGTTGTGTTTTTGCCATAATGGAAGGTTATTATATGTTGTTGTTCTGGAAACTGGTTTGACCTCCGGGTCGATGGTGGTGCAGGTGCTAGTACTAGTGCTTTGATAGGACATGGAGAGGAATTGGATTGTCGATTATTTATTTATACCGCATGTGGCCCAATACGCTGATCGTGCTTGTGAAATTTTGCAGCCTTAAAAGAAAATTCCTAGAGCGACTGGAGAACATATGTATGAGAGGATCGAGGCTACGTGTACTTAACTTAAAGGAGCTGTGCTGGGGAGACTTATTGGACTTACCGGAGCAAATCTGGAGAACACCTCAAATAGCATATGTCTCATTGATTTCCTATTTGGGTAGCATGTGAGGAGAAAAACCTCTACTCGCCGATCAGTAGTTACTACGGAATAGCACACACAAATTCGTAAACAGATCATGGCTATGTAACTACTCGTAACAAAGATAGCCAGTCTAGCATATCCGTGATTAAGTTTATTTTCTGAAGGATCACCTGTTACTCTTAAGCATATGTTTATACAGCGGAGGTTTTAGAGAATATGACTACTTGACTAGTCTACTTAGGCTTCCTTTGCCAATTCTCAGTGTATATTATAATCTATTGTTGCTTGAAAGTTAGGTATAGAGAAATCGCATGAGTGTGCTGCTTCTTCAGTGGTTAACACAGATCGGCCAGCATTCCAGCAAGCGATACAAGTTAAATAATAAGCAGTATTTCTAAATTCGTGTTAAGATTAAACATTGTAGATTGATCCAACTGCATGGCGCAGCCTTTGAGGAATTGATATGCTCACCCGTTGGGCAGCATATTATGCGGAATGTGTTCAATTTCTGGGCAGACCATCTTTTCGAAATAGATTTACGAAGTTTAAATATTCGTTATTTATAGGGTTGTTACTGCCGCAATGCTAGTGTTTACAGCCGATGCGATGCAATGGCAGCAAAAGCACTTGAGTATGCAAGCACTAAATTAGTTCTTCTCCGTCGATGAATTTGGTGCCTATGACAGCCACTTAATCAGTTTTGAAAGACCCGCCTATTCCGTCACAAATTCCAACATAAATCCCCAAATCTCTCCTTCCTTTCCCCTTCCACCTAAATATCTCCCCCGTATAAAATACCCTCCATTCTCCCGCTGTCATTGATCCGTAACACCTATCAAAATACCATTTATTAACTGGATTATTCTTTCTCAGTCTCCAAATCAACTCCTTCGGATGTGATTGTAAGATAATCTTGAAAATAACATCCGCTAGCCCAGGCAATCCTTGATTTCTTTTAGCTATTGCAAATTTATCCAAATATGGAACCCCCTGTTCATATGTAATTATTGCGGCTCCGTCATACTCTCCAAGTATAATTACTGTAGCTAGATTTTCATTAATTCTATTTATATAAGTCTCCGTGTCAAGTTTTTTCCCAAAAGAGTCATTGATTAATTCAACCAACTTTTCTTTATCAACTATATTGTGCTTAAAGAGATTCTTCAATGTGAAGCCATCAGGAAAAGCATAAACACCTTCATCGTAGACCTTAACATCAACACCTTTCTTTATTATCAGAGTTGATAGTTTGGGAGTTCTCGTTGATGGTAATGATGAGGATATTATAGGTCTGTCTGTTAGGACATTATAAATTATAGGGTTTAGTTGATCATCATTGATTGACATAATTTCGGGCGTTGTAATGATTCCTGTGGTGTCATCATTTTCAGAGATCTCCAGGATGTTGCTGAGAACTTTGTTCATAGTGTGAAGGTTATTAAGATGGGTATCTCTGATTTTTGGATTGATATGACCGATATAAAGTTCGGAGACAATGTCTGAATACTCTTGGGAGAGATTGATGAAGACATGACTTGTTTGGTTACGTTCGATGGAAGGAATACCTCCATTTTTGTCAATAATAACGATCTTTTCAATACTTAATAACCTCTTCTGCAGTAACAAAGTATTGCAAATCTCCCCGAGTAGTGTGGTTGACTTACCAAAATATTGATACTGTGTTGCGGTGTCATAAATAAGCGGTTGAACTATTGGAATGATATGTTGGTATAGTGGGAGTAGAATTTGGTTGAGGTCTGTCTGAACCTCATTTTCATCATTTAATGTAAATAATGATCTTATAGTGGTTGTTTTTACATCCTCACTCTCCAACGTCCCTCTCGAAATCCCAATTGATACCCTCCTACCTTCTTCCTCCATAAACCTTTCCTCATACTTGAAATCTATTCTTCCCTCTTCAAGTACATTTGACTCTAAAATGACTATCGGACTGATACCTAAATAAACCAATCTCTTTAAAGTCTCCCTAATACCCAGCCAGTCGGAAATATCCTGTGAAGATATTTTGAAGATTGCGATTCTTAATTTGATCTCTTCAAGTCTTCTACCGCTTGACTCATAAATCCCACCAAATGGGTTAGGCTTCTTTTCGAGAAATCTACTAACATAAATGTCTCTTTGAGTATCTGTGGATGAATTTACTTGATTTTGATACTTTTCAAGATAATTTCTAGCCTCTCTTTTTGTCGTTGTTGATTTTAGAATTGAAAGAATGAGGTTACGTTTGTTGGATGTGATTAATTGATGTGTTTTTAAATTGGATATGAATTGTTGGTTAAGTGTGGAGATTTTGTTCATGATGAATTATGACTATCTGAAACTTGTACTGTGTGCAATTTTGATAGCAAACTCTTTCTTCACCTCTTGTATTTGTATTATCGAGTCTTTTTCCTGATCCACCTTTTTAGCTTTTAAATCGTATCAAATAATCTCAGATCGTGATTGCTGTAACTTTAGTATGAATAGGTTTGAAAAGCTCTCTATCTTATATTCTTTAGTTAATATAGCAATGTCAAATAGACCTGCAATTGTAGGGTGCTTTAATTATCCGAGGGTTGGCTATTAATCTCAAAATTGTAGATCGTAAAAATTCAAAATTCTTTGAGCAGATGAAAACACGAGGATGTTGGGCCGAAGTTTATTGCCTTGATTTAGGGTAATACATACGTTCTAAAATGTTTCATGGAATATTTTTGAATACTGAACTCTAATTATTAATGAGTCTTCACTTGAAACAGCTGCAATTAATAGTTTACTTTACTACTTAGCTTTTATTCTTATATCTATTCTATATTTCCTCCTTGGAAGAACCATTTTAGTTATGTAAACCATTAACACATGAAAACAATGCTAGCAATACAGTGAACCAAGTGCTAGATAATTCAGTCATATAGACTCTGGAATATTAGAATACGCTATGCCTTTATATGGCTTTGCACTTCTGTAGCGGTGGAAACAATCCGGAATCCCTTCTCATGAGAATCACAAGTGCTTCTGAATGCACAAGTTAGTGGTCCCTAAAATCCTTCTTACAAAGGACAGTCCCTGATTGTTCTCATCCGTAGTTCTTCCTGGCTCATTGAATGGCGATTCCGAGAGTTTGTTGCACAATGAAATCGATCCTCACAATAGCCTGTCCCAGCACCACCCCGCAAGTTCGCACGTAGTTGCTATTACACCTCCTCATCACCACCCAGCACTGCCGAAACATCCATCATCTTCCCCATGACACCCAAAACAAACCCTCTCATTTCATTAATTTCCATCCAACTCAACCTTGTCAATGTTAAATGACTTTCATTCAATTCTCCCATCCCTTTTCTTGATTTCACCAACCTGATTTCTCTTAAATCTTGTAAAATTGACCGTATTTCATGAAGGGGATCAACCAAACCTTCAGTAGCCTTTGCAAAAATAATCTTCAGTATCTCCAACCAATTATATGGCAAATCACTGAATTTACTAGGATACCTCACCTCTTGATCATACTTCTCTTTCAAGTATGTCGAGTTCAACCAATCCGGCGGGATTATACTACACTTATCTTGAGATTTTAGTATTAAAGCTATCCAAAGTGGTATTTCAACTCTTCTCATGGCTGTCAACGATGGAATTGTATTTCCTATGAGTTCGATTTTCTTCATCGAGTATCTCGGAAGTATAGTTATGGGGGTATTTTCGGCAACGAATGTAAGTTCGTACGCTGTTAGTGTGGATTGTAGTGAAGGTGGTAGTGACATTGTAGTTGAAAATGAAAACAAATCTCAAACTTTGAATACAAAAAATGGAGTTGCAAAAAAAAGACAAAAAATACACACGGAATTAAAAGAATGTGTCTACATGGTGAGGACTAGAGTATATTGGAGGGGAAGTTAGAGTAGTCGTTGTTAGTTGCAAAATACTGCTGAAGTGGATTTATCTGCAACGCGTTTTGAAAGCCATTTGATTCGGTCACGTGACAATGCAAAATTTACGAAGTATAGAAGTAGATGAATAGATTCGAATCCTGAAATTAAACGGTACCTAGTGATACTAAAGCTTTCAAAGGTAGCTTTAGTTTATAACTTTTCTTCGCATTGGTGAGACATGTATCCCAGTTTTGGCATTTTAAAAAGATTACAAGTGGCTGCAAATGTTCCGCCAATATATTAACACTATATCAAAAACCTACTTATCATCTATAAACCGTATTTATTGCACTCTGCAAAATAATTTTACTTCCTCTTCTTTGTAAACGTACTCGTTTTACCCATATTTATCATCTTAGCCCTCTTTGCGGGTTGTGGACCTTCGCTTTCTATTCTGTAAGGATCAAACGATCTCTTCTTTTGGTTCTTCTGGTCTCTCTTTTTCTTCTTTCCATCGAGTAATATTTTATCACTACTAGAATAATCAATAGGAGTACTTTCTTCAGGAGCGACCTTCTTATTATGCTGTGTTCTTTTGTTTTTGATTGAAATCACTTCATTTTGATCGAGGGATCTATCCAAAATTGCTTTAGGATTGGTCAGTGCAACCACTTGCTCTTCTTCTTCTTCCATAAGTTCCTCTTCCACTTCAGAAACTTCAGAATATTCCTCTTCGACTTCATCACCTTCTATGCTATTCAACCTCGCCAATCCATTAACCAATCTTTCCAACTTCTCCTTCGAAAAATCATGTTTTAAAACTTTCCCATCTATATACTCAAATGTGACTTCTTTGCTTGCCAAAACCTCTCTAAATAAAGAACTCTTTTCTAGCAAATTATCCTCAGTGTTGACCTTCGATATTTCATCGAAAACTACTCCAACCGTACTAAAATCAACAACAACCTCCTCAGCTTCATCCTCCTCTTCAACACTGACACTTTCCAAAAGGCTCGCCAAACTCGACGCATTCAAACGAACATGATCAGTAATAAATGTCAGACTTGCCAAAACCTTCGTCAGATCAATCGGCAGTTGTAAATTAGCCAAAGCAACAAGAAGTTGATTAGACATAATGAATCTGACCGATTCATCTTCCTTACGCGCAATTCCATCTCTCCATGTGTATAAGACCTCAACGAGGGGTCTTTGTTGTGGTGGAACATTATATTGGCTCATTAAGGAATCTATTGGATCATTTGAACTGGTTGGACAAACAACGTATTTATAATTAGTTGTGGGTCTGAATCTTGAATATTCAAATCTACGTTTTGCAACCTCACGCGACTCAAATAAAACACTTGTAAGCTTATCTTGTTCAATAAGCTTATTTCTCAATGTGTCAAAGATATTTAATAAAAAGTGAGTATCAGAACGAGCATACGATAACATTGCAGGTTCTAATGGTCTTATCCTCCAGTCAGCTAGTTGGTACTTCTTTGAAGTTTTGAATAATGCAAAAGTCTCAAGAAGGTATGCTAACGATAATTTAGGAAATCCCAATGCCTTTGAAGCATGGAAGGTGTCGAATAACGACACAATATAAAGTCCTAAATCTCGTTGTAACCAAATTATATCCATGAATGCACCATGAAAGACTTTGGTTATTTGAGGGTTGGTGAATACTTCATTCAAAGGTTGGAGTTGGTCTCTGAGGATTAATGTGTCGATGATGTAATCTTGATCTCTAGAGGAAATTTGCATAAGACATACAATACCATAATAAGTACGATAATCGTGATGTTCTAAATCCACTGCAATTTCAGTGAATGCCTTTAAGTCGGCAACCATTGCCGAAACTTTCTCAGGAGTATCGACCCAAATTGCTGAGGTATCCTTCCAATCCAATGAAGGAATTGGGTCGGCCTTCAGTAATATGTTATCATTATATGGCAGTACGTCAATTTCTTTCTCGTAAGGATGCGGATAATATGGAGGATCGATCGCGTCATCAACATTATCACTTTGAGGTGTAACAAGTTCCAAGGAAAATGTATCTAAAGAATTGGGTTTAGTTGTTAATTTTGGCTTAAATGGACTCTCTTCTGTATTATCCACTTTAAATTTGAGTTGAGGTTTAGCAATCTTCTTATATTTATCAATGTTTACATCTTCTGTCAAGGTATTCAGTTTCTTTCCACTTAATTTATCAATCGATATGTCGATCTTTTCAAAAATCAGATCAAGCAAATTGCCTACTGGCTTCCATGCTAAACTACTTGAAATATTATCTTTTCCAAATTTAATAACATCCTCTTCTCCAACAACCAGAATCAATCTCTTTGTCAAATCAAAAAGTGCTTTTGACAGTGTTTCTAATTCAGTTCCAAGTTTGGAATCAATGGATTTGTAAAAGTTGACATCTTGCGCAGCTAAGGCAGACGATGCTCGAATGGTCTGAAGGACCTTTGGAAGGATCGGTTTGAATAAGTCTTCAGACATGCTTGAGGTTCAATTTTTCGATGCCATCTCATTTTTCTGTACTGGATACGGACTGCAGGTAAAAAAAAGTTGCAATATAAAGTAGCATATAACTCCACCCCATTGCTCTAAGCTATTAAGTGTATAGTCCCTAGCAATATTATTTTCGCCTTCCTAATTCTGAATCTTTTTTTGTGGTGAAGATATTTGAAGTTTTGCAGCCAACTGGTTAGAACTAAATCACTCCAATGGAATTCAAGCTCATGACAATCTATGAGAGATCAATTGATTATTCCTTTTCTAAAATTCATCTCTACTTCAATTCGCCCATAGGATGTGTACCTCTAACGCCATCTGTAAACAATCATGGATTAGAATGTTTTCGCCTGCATATAACATAGTTATACCGGACCCCAACTCATCGCATCATTACTAAAATTTTCAGACTTCATAAACCAACAACCAACCATGTTTACTTGTAACACTTGTAGTCTTGGATTTCCAACGCATGAGGATCAACGTATCCACATGAAATCCGACTGGCATCGGTACAATTTGAAAAGAAGAGTTGCTGATTTACCTGCCCTTGATGAAGATGTTTTTACATTGAAAATTGCCCTGTTGAGTGTTAAAGATGAAGTTGTAGTGAAAAAGGAAAAGCAGGTAACGAAGAAAGAACAACGTCGAAGAGAGAAGGAAGCCTTACGTGAAAAGAGGCGGGCAATTTTGGAAGCTGCAGGTATAACAGAAGAAGACGTTGCGGCACTGAAGGCAGCTGCAAAGACTGTAGATACACCAGAAAAGTTGGAGACAGATTCAGAAGAGTCTGCTTCAAAAGCCGCTTCAGTCACAGTTGATTCAGAGACTCTGGATCTTGTTCAAGAATCTGGAGATGATCTTACACCGGAACAAATTAAACTTCTTGAAGAGAAACTTTCAACCCGTGTTATAATTCCACCAACTACATGCCTCTTTTCTCATCCTAAAGAAAATAAGAACTTTGAAACTGTTGAAGAAAACGTTGAATTCATGTTCAAAACGTATGGCCTTTATATCCCAGAAACAACGTATCTTGTTGACTTGGCAGGTTTGATATCATATCTCGGAGAGAAGATCAGTTTTGGGTTCTGTATATCATGTAACTATCAAGGGCGTAATGCTGAAGCAGTTAGGGAACATATGAAACAAAAGAGACACATGAGAATCCCTTATGAGACTGAAGAAGAAAAGTTGGAAATATCTGATTACTATGATTTCTCCAGTACTTATGATGATGTTGTGGATGGTGAATGGGAGGATGTCGAAGAAACTGTCGACGGCGATGAAGGGGAAGAAGTGGATGTTGATTCCCTTCCAATACAAAACAATCTTGCTTATCAAAATGCAAGTAAAGAACTCATTCTTCCTTCCGGTACAATTCTTGGTCACCGTCAAAATAATAAGTACTATCAACAATATCTTGTGCCAGAACGTGTATTGACTGAAGGTCAAGGTACTGTTATTGCAGCAGAAACAAGACATATGTTGACTGTAAAGGACAAGGCTGAATTGGCTATACAGAAGAGAACTTGGGCTAGACAATTGAAGAGTGCTGATCAATTTGATAGAAAGGCTAAGAAGTTCTTGAATCAACAAGAGCATTTCAGAGATCCGTTGTTACAATAGGTAACCGAGCGGTCACTAACAATTTGTGTAACGCTTCAATATTTGCGAATACATCAATTCATTTCGGATTTTATCCAATTTTGTATATTAGAACATAATGAAAAGTGTGAGATTATTCATATGTAGTCTATCATATTTATTTATGCATAACAGTATATGTTGAGAATGTTTCCATTAAAGTTGTACGGATTGAACTCATCGAACAATTGTAACCAAAGTGTAAACTGGGATCCTAAATAATCACCGCAGCAAGTAGCAAATCAATCCCAGTGCCAACAAAGGCGCTCCAAGCACCAAAGTATAATAATTTCGGCAGGAAAACCGTCCAAATAAACAAATGAAATCTCAAATGAATACATGACCCGATCAAACTAATTGCAGAAACACAATAAAACATCAAACTAACAGCGGATTTCACCAACAAAATCTTTCTCTTTAAAGGAGTCAAATCTAATGAATTATGTTTACTTTTTGTAATTTCCTCCAGTTCAAATATCATTTGCAAAGAAGATATTGACCAGAAAATAACCACACTGAAATTAGACACAAATGTTTGTAAACCAACAACCAATACATCGTATACTTTAATCCCATTGTAAGCATTTGATAAATCCACTGTAGCCAACAGGTTGGTATTCCCAACGGAAAAGAAGGATAAGTTTTGAATGCAAATAGCAAAAACTCCAGAAACCAAAAGTAGGTTGTCGATTCTGTTTTGTAAGTCTAACTTTGTAAGTAATCTTGTGAAGGAAAATTTAACGATAAAGAAGACTAAGAATATAGGAATAACTTCGAATCTTGATTGGTGAAGAAGGTAGATCGTACTAATGTTCGAGATGTCTGTAATCTTTCCTGGGATTCGATTGCCTATTATTATTCTTGATACCAATAAACCACCAAGGAAGATTGTAGTAAGTTGAGAAAGTTGAATAGCAATCTGCGGTTGTAACTTATCTGAGGCCACATCGAAGCTTACCAAAATCCATTCAAGATACCACCTTAACCAAATCGGAATTTCATGACCATCATTAAAATATTGACAAAGTTTAAATGAAATCGATAATGAGAAACTAATGAAAACAATCACAAACGAAATGAGATTTGCACCCACTCTACTCACACCACCTTGGAAATAAATTGACAAGCCATAAAATATGTACGTCATACTAATAAGAAACCAAAGTAGACTTGGATTTTCTAATAAGTAAGATGAGATCGTTTCGGAGGAATATTTCTGTCCACTATTTCCCCATGCTCTGATTAAACGGAGGCCAATGAATAGAGAAAGGGAGTATCTATTAAGTATTTTATAATGATACAGGAATAACATCCCAGAAGTTATTGACAAAAACCACCATATTTGATGCTCCTCCTCGATCAAGGACGATCCGTGAAAATGGCTTGCATATGCAAATGTAAATAGTAAAAATCCAAATGTTAAGGATTTTGATTGTTGAATGAAATAATATGTAAAAGATATTATCAGGAGAATCCCAGAAGTTAAAATTAATATATAGCCGTACTTAATATCGGTATAATTATAATTTGTTGCTGATTCGGATAATATTGATTGTATATCTCCCAAGAGAGCCAATGTAGAAGTTGAATTTTTAGTTCTGGAAATCTCCTCCCAATCGTCATAAATCTTTTTATATTTTCCAACGTTACCATACTTTCCTTTAAACAAATCCATGAACTGTCTACAATTCTCTTTTAAAATTGTAAAGTGAGACTTCTCGGGCCAAAGATATAAGAATCTTGAAATAAGGACTCCTAAGTTATTCTTGGGGATCGGAAAGTTTAATAACGCCGATAAAGTGGGCACTAAATCAATTTGATTGATCTTATTATAGTATAAATAATCCAGATTCCACGGTAAAGGAGCTGTGACTCTCTTTAATTTATCGAATGACTTCTTTGCAATGAATGTCAACGCGGCATTCGTCTCTCCTGCAGAAGATCCACCATGATTTCCTCCCTCGGTCATTCCATGGTCACCCATAAGTATTATTAATGTTTTATCGTCCAAAGAATTGTATAACCTCTCAAGGATATTATCCATTTCTCTTTGTTTTGGCTTCATATAAATAGATTCTGGTCCTCCCTTGTGGCCAATATGATCTAGTCCAAGATAATGAAGAATCAATCCATCCCATGAACCTTTTAATTGGGTATCCAAATGTTTAGTAACGTTATGATCAACTTCCGTGAAATCACTTACAAAAAATGAATTTGTACCTTCGAATTCTTTGAATGTTTCGGGAAAGAGTTTTAGCCAAGTATCGTCACCAAAGAAATTGATGGTTTTACCGCCTCTAGTAAATTGTTCTATCCAAGAATCCCCACTAAGTCCTTCCGAATTGTCAGCTACATTAATTATAGCATCCAAAAAACTTGGTGCACCACCTGTTGTAATACCTTTTAATCTGGGTAATGTCACTGTTGGGGGATTTGAAAAGGCTGTGAATGGAACAGCCTTGCCGTTATTGATTAATGAATGAAGGAATGTCATTTCTGACTTGTCTGAGAAACAGAAATCACTTCTCATGGCATCAACAACCATAAGTATGAATTTATCGAACTTGGCTCCATTTTGATTGAAAGGCGAGGGCCCTTCAAATTCACTAATCCCTGGGAGTACAACCTTGGATGGGAAGAACCCTCTAAGGAAGAGTAGTAGTCCAAGGATGTGGGCAATTGATATGATAATATGAAATGGCCAGTTCATGGTTTTTAACGCGTTGAAACGTGGTTATGCATGTAGGTAAAAAATCAAAAATCTGAAAAGTATGCCAACGCGCAAATAGGAAGTAGGGACAGTCGATTTGTGCTTATCAAGCTAAATGCAAAAGTCATATGGTTTGTATGTTATAATTTCTGTCGACCACTCGGAATTTCCGTAACTTCCTAAGTAAAATTTCCAGACTTAGGAGCTAGTGGTCACACTGCTTATGACTACCGCGAGCAATTTGCAGCCATGAGAAAATGTACACTCACTTGGCATCTACCCCTTTAGTAAAAGGAAAAGCCCCTTATTTTGTAGAGCTTGTTGGTTCAATCGACTTAGATCAACTGTAAATATCTGTGTAACGTTAACAAAAGTACTGTAAATACATTGATTTTTGGAAAATTTCTACAAAATTTTTCAAAATCGTGCAAACATTGCAAATATATTCGTAACCTAATTTATAGTAACGAAAAGACTCAGAGAGAATATGAGAAGGCACAACTTAGATTCATACGCTGCATTATTCAACTATTAATGCTCTTGAAGTGGCTCAACTATGCTTAAAATGCTTTACTTCAAGAATTCACGTCGACAAACTATCGTGTCGTGTTTTCTTTCATATCTATTCCCAATATATGGTGATTCAATCTTCGTGCTATGCCACAACTACTCTGAACCCTGCACTGAGAGTTCAGACCTAAGTTCGATTCCTAGGTGCACCAAATCTTAAAGTCTCCACAATTTCCAGTAAACATTATCCGGTTCAATTCAGTCTTCCAACTGTGTTATGAGAGAACGCATTCGCTGTGCTCTCACGGCCACTCCGAGCTGTGTCGTTACAAGAAATAATCGCTATGCTCGTAAGTCCTCTTATTTCGCACCTCCACAAAATTTTTCAACGTCCAACATGTCTGTCGAAGAAGTCCCTACGGAGTTCACCTTGAGGATCTCGCTTCCAAAGAGTATTTCTTCCAAGGCATTAGAAATCCCAGCTATTATCACCGAAACTCTCAATGATTTAAAACAAGCATTGCAAATTTTACCTGCAACTAGAATTTTGACCAATTATTCTATTTTCTACGGTAAAGATAATGTTTCGGAATTATATGATGAAATTACCACTTATGAAGAGATTATTAAAGATGCTGACTTGAATAAAATCACGTTTGAAATCCGTGAAAAAGCTTACAACTTGGCTGGAATTTATGATCAAATTGTTCGTTTTAGAGATGTAATTGGATTACACTATTTTGATGTTTATGATGGGTCCGGAGTCAGTAGGTTTGGTGAAATTGGATTGGAAACCCCAAAGGTACGTGAAACTGATGCCGAAAGTGCTGAGGATAGAACTCTTGAGGCAACTATTTCCCCACAATCGGCTTCTACAATCAAAGAAATATCAAAAACCTTCATCACCCCAACAAACCTTTCGAAACATACTCCAAGGTCTTCCCCACCAATAAATGTACCAATCCGTTCGTTTACCATTTCACAATGGTCTGTTCCTGCAGAACAAAAAACTAAAGGAGATCTTCTTTATTTGACTTTACAAACTTTGGAAAATGAAATCCTTAATATCACTTGTCATTTTTCCGGATTTTTTGTAAACAATTCATCGACTGCAAATTTCAATCCTACTCAAAAAGGTAAGTCAGACTTTTTACTTTATAATTTGATTAATGCCCATTCTAAGCAATTTTCAAAGGTTATCAACGATAATGACGTTAAGCTTGGATCAATTGAACATCCTGAATCATATTTATTAGGTAATTTGAACTCTCCATGGTTAGTTCATCCAACAAAAAATTATCCAGACGCATCTCGTTATCAATTACCTTTAATTAAGAATGGAGTTGACGGTTCTGATTATATTCGTGATTGGAATGCTGATATTCAACTGATTAGAGAATTACCAAATGGTACATTCCAAGAGCGTGTCTTGAAAGAAAAGATCGTTCATAAGAACTTGGCCGATTTCACGAAAACTGCTACCGAAACTGCTATCAATATCATTAAAGGTAATCTTACAGCAATGGATCCAACTGAAGATTTTGATAAACAAATATACTTGAAAAATGGGATATTCTACACGTCGGGCTCAACCGTTGATATTTTTGAAACAACTGGAGGTGCTGAGGCTGCCAGATATACAGCTAATAAGGATATTCAAGCTATTAAGATTTTGAATAGAATTGATTCTCCAGGTGTCCATTCCTTGGTTACAACTATTGTTGATTATGCTGGACGTCGTATTATTTGTCAAGCTCCAGTCCCAGGTATTTTTGAACTGGGTGATGATGAAAAAGTTTCTTATGGATTGTCGTCTGATAATACAACTGTTTTACGTGATGAGTCATTCAATGAACCTTTGACTCAAATTGCAGAAACTTTCCATTTGAAATCACATGCTGTTGAAGGTTCTGATGGTAAGTTGATTGTTTCCAAAGATACCAAGGGAATTAAAGGTACTGATGGTAGGAAATATGTAATTGATTTGTATAGAACTGTTCCTAGAGATATTGAATTTACTGAAGCATTTTATGATGGTACTGAATCTTCATACCCTCATGGTGAAGCTTTGGTTCGTCATGAAGCTGTTTCTGAATGGTGGAAACGTCAAATTACAAAATTGATTGAAGAGAAAACCTCAAAATTATCAGAAGAAGAAATGGCGAAGTTTACTTTACCAACAGAAGAGTTTGTATTTAATCCAGATGCATCTGAAGGAGATGATATAAAGGAAATTAGAGAATTATCCAGATTTGTCAAAGTTCTTATTGAAGAATTCTTGCAAGACCCAAGTGTTCCATTTGATGGTACTCACTTAACCGATTTGTTACACAAGAATGGGATTAGTATGAGATATTTGGGTTATTTTGTTGAACAGATTGATTTAAAGTTGGAAGAAAGCTTGGAGAAGGAGAAATTGAAATTCGAAGAGAATGAAAAGTTACATAAGGAGATTGAAATTAAGACTCAAGAGAATGAGCACTCCCATTCCCATGATGGCGAACATGCCCATGAACACTCCCACGATGGTGAGCATTCTCACTCCCACGATGGTGATCATTCACACTCTCATGATGGTGAGCATTCACACTCCCACGATGGTGAGCATTCACACTCCCACGATGGTGAGCATTCACACTCCCACAATGACTCAGAAAAATCTAGCGAAACTCCAGAAGAAACTTCTCCTGAAGAAACAAGTGCAACTTTCCAACCAATCATTGCCAATTATAACTCTCTCAAAAGAGTCTCTATTCAAGAAATGATTGCAAGAGCTGTTAAACATATTTTGCGTGAACTTTCATCAAAAACTCCGATTTATTTACTTCCTGAGTTAATTGCCCATTTCCATAACTTACTTTTAAGTTCTGTGAAATCTGTTGTTGTTGTCTCGGAAGAAATCAAGAGATTCGCATCGTCCAGAGATCTTGCATTTACTTCTTTAACTTCCGAAAAAGTGTTTAAGATGATCAAGCAAGTAGTCTATTCAAGATTTAGATATAATTTACCAGATTCTTGGGTTGCAGAGATTCAACCAACTCAATTACTAAGAGAAATTGCAATTAAATTCGGTATTCAATGGAAATCATCTAATTATTTTGCAGAAGAAATTGAATTACCAAAGAACGATAAGAAAAATGGTAAAAAGGTCGAAACAGTTGAAAGAGTCGGTGCCCCATTCTCCGCAAGTGACATTCTCAACCTTATTCCAATTGTTAAAGATTCCGATTATAAATCATCAATAATTGACGAAATCTACCAAACTGCAAGAGCACAGGAGAAACCAGAAACAACTGTTCAATTATTGAATGAATTGATGAATATTCAAGAACAAATTTATGGTGTTGTTAGTCCAGAGACGGTTAATCTTTATACTCTGATTGCCCAATTATTTGGTGAATTAGGTATGACTACCCAAGCTGCTTTAATTGCTCGTAAAGCAATTATTATTTCAGAAAGGACCACAGGATTCGACTCCTATGATACAGTAACCGCTTATATGAACTCTGGTTATTACGAAACTGCCAACTCCGATTGGGCAAATTCATTGAGAGTTTATAAACAAGCATTTGCTATTTGGTTTGAAGCTTATGGTTCTGATCATCCTAATTTGATCACTACATTAAGTAACATTGCTGGAAATTTGATGCAATTGAAATTGTATTCAGAAGCTTCTGAATTCTATGAAGAATGTTTGAAACTTACTTTGAAATATAATGGTAAATTTTCTGAAATCTCAGGGAGCATATATCATTCCTATGCATTGTTGTTACTCAATCTGGATAAATATAAAGAATCCCTTGACTTGTTTACTATCTCAACCGAAATCTTTACCAAGACAATTGGACATGATGATGTTTTAACTAAACAACTGGCCAAATATGCTGATAGTATTTCCAAATATTTTGAATATTTGGAAGAACAAAAGAGACAAGAGAAAGAACAAAAGAAGGTGAAACAAATTGTTGAGGTCAAACCAAAGAAGGCTTCAAAGAAAGTCACTTCCGATCCAACAATTGCTTCTCAATCTGTAGATGATATTTTGAAATTCATTGAAGGTGGTGAAACTAAATCAAAGAAGAAGAAGACGAAGAAATCAAAGAAGTAAATGTATATAGATTTGTAAATAGATATCGTTAAAAAAACAGTCGTAAATCGAAATTTTTATTACCCAGTGATCCTACAACTTCCTGAACATTCCCACGCGTCTATAAATTCTATTTCTTTTCAAATTTAACATGTACATGCTTCACAAATTCATCCTTCTCCTTTATCTTGTCCTTAATTGCTTCTTCAACAATATTCAACTCACTTAACCCCAAGTCCTCACCAGTCACCAAAGTAAAATAAACATTTGTATTTGCACCTGACAGTAATACAGACAAATCCTTCAATTCAAATCTATGATCGGCTTCACTCAATATGATTCCATTAATCTTCTCATATAATTCTCCACCAATCTTTTCACCTCTATCAACCAATTCATTCCAAGAACTTCTAAAAGTTGCCCAACCTGCTCTTATAATAAGAATCGAAACACACAACCCACCAATCAGATCTAACCAAGCAACATCCAATACAACTCCCCCAGTTACAGTGATAAGTGCAACCAATGATGTTAAAGAATCAACACGATGATGCCATGCATTTGCAACAAGTACTTTTGAATTTGTTTCAACAGCTACTTTCATTGTTTTTCTAAAGAGAAGTTCTTTCACAACGATGGAACCACCTGCAATCCATGCAGCGTTTATATTTGGAGTTGAAGAATGATCGTGTGAATCATGATCATGAGAATGTGAATGTCCAAATTGGATGGTCAGTGCGTATTCGTAAACAGCTGGTACCCAAAATTCAAACACTTGTAATAATGAAGACCAACCAACCGAAATTCCAGCGAACAATAAAACCCCACTAACAAGAATTGATCCTACTGTTTCAATTTTCCCATATCCAAGTGGAAAGTTTTGAGGTGTACCAACTCTTGATGCAACGTTTACAGTGGCTAATGTAAGGAAATCAGCAACCATATCAGATACTGAATGAATAGCATCAGCAACCAATGATTGAGAATGGAAATAAACCCCTCCAGCACCTTTGGTAACGGCCATAATAATATTGACAAGTAGTCCAATCCATGTTATTTTGACAGCAGGGTTAGATAATGATGATGTTAGAAGCGAATTGTGGGCATGGGTGTGAGTGTGGAAGAGACTAACACCCTCATCATGAGAATGTGTGTGTGTGCCATGTGAAGCTGATTTCAGTTCATTTAAGTGTTTGTCGGAATGTTGATGATGATTTTCGCTATGGGAATGCTCCTGAACTTCATGATTGTGATCTTCTAATGGAGTACTTGGTCTTACCTCTGATGCTTGTTCACTTAATTTACGCAAACTCCCTTTATCATCATAGTGCACCACAGCTTTACCTCTTAAATCAACTATTTTCGGCACTTGGGCAACCTTTATATCATTCTTAATACTACTTGTCATACTAAACCGTCTATTTCTTAATCCTATTCGATTATTACAAAATATAATCCGCCTCGCTGTTAGTTTTAGCGGGGACCTAAACATGAACTTTGATTTTCATTGGCGGGTTTGAATTTCTGATAGGGCGCGAAACAATCAATACCATGAAGAGGATAGCTACGAATACCTTGCTTATATGGTTGGTAATGAGTGGTTAAGAGGTAAAAGGTAAGATCAGCGAGCTTAATACAAAGGAATTCAATTTACAGGTATATGCGTATGTATTTTGTTAACTTTGATTCATAATCAAGGAGCTTACGAAGCATTTGAAGTGGCCACTTCAATCAGTATCAAGAATGTATTGCTCAAACATTGTAATCTGCATTCATTCCCAAGAAACTCTAAATTTCATTCCTCTTTAGCCCTAAGTAAGGACGACTTACTCGGCGGCGTTCCTCAAATCTACGTACCATTCACCTACGTGCTCACCGATGCAAACAATTGATCAACAATCGATGCAGCATCTATTACAGGAAGCTCTTCAACCACCTCTGGTTCATCTTTGGGAATGATTTGATCCAACAATTGTAACTCCCTTAATAAGATTTCCTTCTCTTGACCATTAAATAGTTCCTTCTTAATTGCATCACTTGGTTTCCTTACATGCATAAAATTACAAAAATCTCTGTCACAACTTTCAGTTTCGTAAGCTCTACAGTTAGCTTCATGGAAGTTCTCCACTGGACTTAAATCACAATGAACAGGTCTTCCATTAAACCATTCTAGATTCAACGAATTAGTAGCATTTGATGCCATATCTCTAGTTTTAAATCGTACGTAAACATTACCATTTAAGTGATTATTCTCGTTTTCACAAACAACCAATGCTTTCACTTCCCCTAGTCTTGCAAAGAATACAAAGATATCTTTATAAAATTCATCGAAATTGGTTTGAACTTGTTTTGGATTTAGCTCATCGTTATTTTTGTTTAGCTTCGGGTTTTCATAAAGATTCGATAGGAGAATTGTGTATGAAGTGATGGGTTTGATGTGACGACGTGAACATTTCTCTCCATGACGACATGCTCCTATTTTATTGTAGAATGTACAAGTGTTGTCCATGATTACTTTTTATCTTTGTCTGATCTATTTGAAAAATACCTGTGTAGAAATAATCTCCGCAAAATGAGATGAAAAAAGTCATGGTTGCAAGGTGGAATGAAATAGGATATAACCACACCTCAAAAGAGTACGTTAATATATAAGTTGATTCGAGCCCCTTTGATTATTAGTTTCCTGCTTCAATATGTGCTGGACACCATAAAAATTGCCCGTCGTTTCAGAGAAATACAAGCAACCAATGCTAGGCTATAAACGATACGCCAGAAAGTCATTGTAGAGAATTATGTATTGAATTCCCTAAAAATTCAGCTGACCTAATTATTTTGACACCAGATTGTACTTCTACTTACCATAGTCTTTCATATCAAGTAAACCAATTCAAGAATAGTCATAATAATTCAAATAAAGAGTCTTTCTTCCAATTATTGTTTAATTATCCAAACATGTAGAGTCGAAGATTTCATGTGCTGAAGCTTGGAGACCTCACTTGCAAGGTCAATTGCTTTCAAAATTTGCCAAATTATTTGCAATACTCTATCTGTCAAATCTATGCTTTTAATATTGATCATTTCAACTTTATAAACTAGTTTATACCGTTATCCATTGAGAGGGACAATTAAGAAACTCCCCAAGATTGCAAATTACTGGCTAGATTCTGGCCGACTTTGTCCCTGAAACATACATATTTATAGATAGATCAACGACCACAAACGGTGCATTACGTACATCAATGCAAGAACGATTTCTATTGTTTACGAACATACACAAATTAGAATAAACTGATCTTATTGTCGGTTTTAACGTACATGCAATGATATTTTATTCGGTCGTAAATACAATAGGTTTCGGGTGTAAAGTGTTCTGATATCATTGCATCTGCATGTGCATATACTATACGGATTCGCAGTTAAGGACTTTTATAAATTGTAGTACCAGAACCGTTTTGTGAACGCATCAAGGAGTGATTCAAATGAAACACTCATTATTGTTATGATAAAGAAGTATTTCTAGGTCATCTTTTATTGTAAAAGCAGGTTTTGCAAGAAATGCAGAAGATTCCAGCAAAAAACCTGGAGCGTTTTTGAAGTAGAGCTGATCTTGAACTAGATGAATGCTCTATTGGAGACTATGGAGAATCTCGATTTTTTTGGTGTTGGGCAAGGGGCTACAGTGAGATCGCAAATATATTGGACCATACAGACCATACAGCGAGAGCATGCGCACAACTGTGCGTGATGACTGTGGAGCTAGTAAACATAACAAGAGGAAGATGTACGAGTAGTTACCCTTGTTATGCATGAACAATACGGATCAGGCAACACAAGAATAAACCGCAATTGCTCTGATAAGAAATAAAATAATGTATTTCGGCACAGTTCACTGACTTAGGGACCAACTCACCCACTTATGTCGCGAGAGGATTACTCACACAGACGTATCTAGTAATACCAAAAGAGGGCCCCATTTACTCGAGACGTAGTAAAGTATCTCTCATCAGAAATTATTATTCTTAATTAAAGTCCCCTCCGTAATCAGTCAGATCTTCCAAATTGTCCAGCATCGACTTGGCTCTATTTTTTGCTTTCGATTTTGGAGCAGTCGGGTTTCTCTAATTGGTTAAAGACATGAGATTCAGCTGGACTAGAAAGTCTGCTTCACTTGATTCCACAATAGATGGTGGTATTGCTAACTCTCCCTCCTGGTATATGGTGCCCTCCGTATTATTCTAAATCCAGAGAAACATTGAGAAATACACCTATACTAGATTTGCTATATGATTGGAATTACCCTGGTTGATGATTGGTCTTTGACACAATAATTTGTTGAAATTTAAACACTTTTTTAAAATAATTCTACAACTGTACCCTAATTTGATAAATCTCTGAAAACCTCGTCTCTACAAATCTACAAGTTCTTATAAAAATTATTAATATGTTCATTTGAACTAGTTACTTAAAATACAATAGAAAGAAGGAAAACCAAGATGGTTAATTTAGATGCAGTCACAATAGGAGCTGCTTGTTCGAAAGTTGAAACAGAGAAAGTTGGCGCACTAGCCGAAGTGGACTGCACAGCGTCAAATTTTGATGTAACCACAGTGGTTGGACTAACGGCGATACTTTGTGGATCACCATTTTGATTTGAAGGATCAGTACCGGAACCCGGTTGATTTATTGGTGCAATCGAATTAGATCCAGGAACAGGAGGTGAATTAATGTTAGATCCAATCGATGGAGTTGATACTGGAACTGGGTTAAAGCCAGTTGGTTCTGGGTTAACTCCAGGTTGGTCAGTAACTCCTCCAATATTGGAACTTCGTACAGGTAAAGTGTTTAAAGTACTGGTTGGATTTTGTGTAGCCACAGGAAGTTCTGTAACTGATCCAGGAATGACTGGATCAGTGGCAATTGGTACTGAAATAGTTGGATTCGAGGTAAATGGTGCAATAGGCTCTATTGACGATGTAGCCGCACTAGATGTATTCCATGGCCTCTGGCTCGAATATGTGGATGAATAAACGTAAGCAGAGCTTAAACTGAGTGTTACAAATGAAGGTACTTCAACGATTACAGTCTCAATTCCATCTGGTCCAGCAGGAGCGGTAGTGGTTGTAATTACTGATCCTGACCATGTCGACGTGATCGTTGTCCTTTGGGCAGTTGGAGATGGCACCTCAACTATAACTGTTTCAGTACCATCTACACCAATGACAGTAGTTGAAGTGGTAACACTACCAGTCCATGTCGATGTAACAGTAGTTTGGGGAGCAGTTGGAGATGGGACTTCGACAATGACAGTCTCAGATCCGTCTGATCCTGTGATAGTGGCCGTTGTTGTAACACTGCCAGTCCATGTGGAAGTAAGTGTTGATTGTGATACAGGCACTTCGACAACGACAGTCTCAGTTCCGTCTGAACCAGTTATGGTGGCTGTTGTAGTGACGCTACCGGTCCATGTGGAAGTGAGTGTTGTTTGTGAAACGGTTGGAGATGGGACTTCAACAATGACAGTCTCTGATCCGTCTGAACCAGTTATGGTGGCTGTTGTAGTGACTCTACCAGTCCATGTGGAGGTGAGTGTTGTTTGTGAAACGGTTGGAGATGGGACTTCAACAATGACAGTCTCAGATCCGTCTGAACCAGTTATGGTGGCTGTTGTAGTGACTCTACCAGTCCATGTGGAAGTGAGTGTTGTTTGTGAAACGGTTGGAGATGGGACTTCAACAACGACAGTCTCAGATCCGTCTGAACCTGTTATGGTGGCTGTTGTAGTGACGCTACCAGTCCATGTGGAGGTAAGTGTTGATTGTGAAACAGGCATCTCAACAATGACAGTTTCAGATCCGTCCGTTCCAGTTATGGTGGCCGTAGTGGTAACACTTCCAGTCCAAGTGGAAGTGAGTGTTGTTTGTGAAACGGTTGGAGATGGGACTTCAACAATGACAGTCTCAGTTCCATCAGTTCCAGTTATGGTGGCCGTTGTTGTGACGCTACCGGTCCATGTGGAAGTGAGTTTTGTTTGTGAAGCAGGTACCTCAACAATTACGGTCTCAGATCCGTCTGAACCTGTTATGGTGGCTGTCGTAGTGACGCTACCAGTCCATGTGGAAGTGAGTGTTGTTTGTGTAACAGTTGGAGATGGGACTTCGACAATGACAGTCTCAGATCCGTCTGAACCTGTGATGGTGGCCGTTGTGGTGACACTTCCAGTCCAAGTGGAGGTAAGTATTGTTTGTGAAGCAGGCACTTCAACAATGACGGTCTCAGTTCCATCAGTTCCAGTTGCAGTTGTAGTAGTTGTAATTGTGCCAGTCCATGTGGAAGTAAGAGTTGATTGTGAAGCCGGCAATTCAACAATGACAGTCTCAGTTCCATCTGAGCCAGTTATAGTGGCCGTTGTAGTGACGCTACCGGTCCATGTGGAAGTGAGTGTTGTTTGTGAAACAGTTGGAGATGGGACTTCAACAATGACAGTCTCAGATCCGTCTGATCCTGTGATGGTGGCCGTTGTTGTAACACTTCCAGTCCATGTGGAAGTGAGAGTTGATTGTGAAGCAGGCACTTCGACAACGACAGTCTCAGTTCCGTCTGAACCAGTTATGGTAGCTGTTGTAGTGACGCTACCGGTCCATGTGGAAGTGAGTGTTGTTTTTGAAGCAGGTACCTCAACAATGACAGTTTCACTTCCATCAGTTCCAGTTGCAGTTGTAGTAGTTGTAAATGCGCCAGTCCAAGTTAATGTGACTGCGGCTTGTAAAGTAGGGAATTCAACAATAACAGTCTCAGTTCCGTCAGTTCCAGTCACAGTTGTTGTTGTGGTAACACTTCCAGTCCAAGTAGAAGTGAGTGTTGTTTGTGGAGCAGTTGGAGATGGGACCTCAACAACGACAGTCTCAGTTCCGTCTGAACCAGTTATGGTGGCTGTTGTAGTGACGCTACCAGTCCATGTGGAAGTGAGTGTTGTTTGTGAAACGGTTGGAGATGGGACTTCGACAATGACAGTCTCAGATCCGTCTGATCCTGTGATGGTGGCCGTAGTGGTAACGCTACCAGTCCATGTGGAAGTGAGTGTTGTTTGTGTAACAGTTGGAGATGGGACTTCGACAATGACAGTCTCAGATCCGTCCGTTCCAGTTATGGTGGCCGTAGTGGTAACACTTCCAGTCCAAGTGGAAGTGAGTGTTGTTTGTGAAATAGTTGGAGATGGGACTTCGACAATGACAGTCTCAGATCCGTCTGATCCTGTGATGGTGGCCGTTGTTGTAACGCTTCCAGTCCAAGTGGAGGTGAGTGTTGATTGTAAAGCAGGCACTTCAACAATGACGGTCTCAGTTCCATCAGTTCCAGTTGCAGTTGTAGTAGTTGTAACTGTACCAGTCCATGTGGAAGTGAGGGTTGTTTGTGAAGTAGGAACTTCAACAATGACAGTCTCGGTTCCGTCTGAACCAGTTATGGTGGCTGTTGTAGTGACGCTGCCAGTCCATGTGGAAGTGAGTGTTGTTTGTGAAACGGTTGGAGTTGGGACTTCAACAATGACAGTCTCAGTTCCATCAGTTCCAGTTGCAGTTGTAGTAGTTGTAACTGTACCAGTCCATGTGGAAGTGAGAGTTGATTGTGAAACAGGAACTTCAACAATGACAGTCTCGGTTCCGTCTGAACCAGTTATGGTGGCAGTTGTAGTGACGCTACCAGTCCATGTGGAAGTGAGGGTTGTTTGTGAAACAGTTGGAGATGGGACTTCGACAACGACAGTCTCAGATCCGTCTGATCCTGTGATGGTGGCCGTAGTGGTAACGCTTCCAGTCCAAGTGGAGGTGAGTGTTGATTGTGAAGCAGGCACTTCAACAATGACAGTTTCACTTCCATCAGTTCCAGTTGCAGTTGTAGTAGTTGTAACTGTACCAGTCCATGTGGAAGTGAGGGTTGATTGTGAAACAGGAACTTCAACAATGACAGTCTCAGTTCCATCAGTTCCAGTTGCAGTAGTAGTAGTTGTAACTGTACCAGTCCATGTGGAGGTAAGTGTTGATTGTGAAACAGGCACCTCAACAATGACAGTCTCGGTTCCGTCTGAACCAGTTATGGTGGCCGTAGTGGTAACACTTCCAGTCCAAGTGGAAGTGAGTGTGGTTTGTGAAATAGTTGGAGATGGGACTTCAACAATGACAGTCTCAGATCCGTCTGATCCTGTGATGGTGGCCGTAGTGGTAACGCTTCCAGTCCAAGTGGAGGTGAGTGTTGATTGTAAAGCAGGCACTTCAACAATGACGGTCTCAGTTCCATCAGTTCCAGTTGCAGTTGTAGTAGTTGTAACTGTACCAGTCCATGTGGAAGTAAGTGTTGTGTGTGAAGTAGGAACCTCAACAATGACAGTTTCAGTTCCGTCTGAACCAGTTATGGTGGCCGTTGTTGTGACGCTACCGGTCCATGTGGAAGTGAGAGTTGATTGTGAAACAGGCACTTCGACAACGACAGTCTCGGTTCCGTCTGAACCAGTTATGGTGGCTGTTGTAGTGACGCTACCAGTCCATGTGGAAGTGAGTGTTGTTTGTGAAGTAGGTACCTCAACAATTACGGTCTCAGTCCCATCAGTTCCAGTTGCAGTTGTAGTAGTTGTAACTGTACCAGTCCATGTGGAAGTGAGAGTTGATTGTGAAACAGGAACTTCGACAACGACAGTCTCGGTTCCGTCTGAACCAGTTATGGTGGCTGTTGTAGTGACGCTACCAGTCCATGTGGAAGTGAGGGCCGTTTGTGAAACAGTTGGAGATGGGACTTCGACAACGACAGTCTCAGATCCGTCTGATCCTGTGATGGTGGCCGTAGTGGTAACGCTTCCAGTCCAAGTGGAGGTGAGTGTTGATTGTGAAGCAGGCACTTCAACAATGACAGTTTCACTTCCATCAGTTCCAGTTGCAGTTGTAGTAGTTGTAAATGCGCCAGTCCAAGTTAATGTGACTGCGGCTTGTAAAGTAGGGAATTCAACAATAACAGTCTCAGTTCCGTCAGTTCCAGTCACAGTTGTTGTTGTGGTAACACTTCCAGTCCAAGTAGAAGTGAGTGTTGTTTGCGGAGCAGTTGGAGATGGGACCTCAACAACGACAGTCTCAGTTCCATCAGTTCCAGTTATGGTGGCCGTTGTTGTGACGCTACCGGTCCATGTGGAAGTGAGTTTTGTTTGTGAAGCAGGTACCTCAACAATTACGGTCTCAGTTCCGTCTGAACCAGTTATGGTGGCTGTCGTAGTGACGCTACCGGTCCATGTGGAAGTGAGAGTTGATTGTGAAACAGGCACTTCGACAACGACAGTCTCGGTTCCGTCTGAACCAGTTATGGTGGCTGTTGTAGTGACGCTACCAGTCCATGTGGAAGTGAGAGTTGATTGTGAAACAGGCACTTCGACAACGACAGTCTCGGTTCCGTCTGAGCCAGTTATGGTGGCTGTCGTAGTGACGCTACCGGTCCATGTGGAAGTGAGTGTTGTTTGTGAAGTAGGTACCTCAACAATTACGGTCTCAGTCCCATCAGTTCCAGTTGCAGTTGTAGTAGTTGTTACTGTGCCAGTCCATGTTGAAGTAAGTGTTGTGTGTGAAGTAGGAACCTCAACAATGACAGTTTCAGTTCCGTCTGAACCAGATATGGTGGCCGTTGTTGTGACGCTACCGGTCCATGTGGAAGTGAGAGTTGATTGTGAAACAGGCACTTCGACAACGACAGTCTCGGTTCCGTCTGAACCAGTTATGGTGGCTGTTGTAGTGACGCTACCAGTCCATGTGGAAGTGAGAGTTGATTGTGAAACAGGCACTTCGACAACGACAGTCTCGGTTCCGTCTGAGCCAGTTATGGTGGCTGTCGTAGTGACGCTACCGGTCCATGTGGAAGTGAGTGTTGTTTGTGAAGTAGGTACCTCAACAATTACGGTCTCAGTCCCATCAGTTCCAGTTGCAGTTGTAGTAGTTGTTACTGTGCCAGTCCATGTGGAAGTGAGTGTTGTTTGTGAAGTAGGTACTTCAACAATTACGGTCTCAGTTCCATCAGTTCCAGTTGCAGTTGTAGTAGTTGTTACTGTGCCAGTCCATGTGGAAGTGAGAGTTGATTGTGAAACAGGCACTTCGACAACGACAGTCTCGGTTCCGTCTGAGCCAGTTATGGTGGCTGTCGTAGTGACGCTACCGGTCCATGTGGAAGTGAGTGTTGTTTGTGAAGTAGGTACCTCAACAATTACGGTCTCAGTCCCATCAGTTCCAGTTGCAGTTGTAGTAGTTGTTACTGTGCCAGTCCATGTGGAAGTGAGTGTTGTTTGTGAAGTAGGTACTTCAACAATTACGGTCTCAGTTCCATCAGTTCCAGTTGCAGTTGTAGTAGTTGTTACTGTGCCAGTCCATGT